>CM053588.1:86234508-86308825 GCA_028646515.1 Pseudochirops corinnae | reverse complement strand
CATCACCATCACCATCACCATCACCACCATCACCATCACCATCATCATCATTATCACCATCACCATCATCACCATCACCATCACTATCATCACCATCACCATCATCATCATCACCATCACCATCACCATCACCATCATCATCATCATCAATGGTTAACATTTATTTAGCACTTACTATGTACCAGACCCTGCATTAAGTGCTTTCAATTATTATCTCATCTGATTCTCACAACAATCCTGGAAGGTAGATGCTATTATTAGCCACATTTTACAGTTGAGGAAACTGAGGCAAATAGAAGTTCAAGTGACTTGCCAGGGTCCCACAGCTACTAAGTATCTAAGGATGGATCTGAACTCAGGTCTTCTTAACTCCAGGTCCAGCCCTCTATCCACTGTGCCCTTGTGAGAATTTAATATAATTAAAAGATAAATGGTTAGAAGCAAGGAAGTGACTGAGACTTTTCCTAATTTTGTTCTTCCTGAACACTTGAATGTTAATAAGGTACTGGGCACTGCAATGATATTTTCTTTTTCCTGATAACTGTGTTGCTTCTCAGTTGTGTTTTCTTTCAGAGTAAGAGAAAATATGGAGAACAAGCATGAGAGTTTTTAGAATCTGGTTTTATCCCACATTTAATACCTCATTTTGCTTCTTATTTTGTCAATTTCTTTCCATGAAATCCAGGGTTCTTTTCAGTATGCACTCCATGTCTATAGAGATGACACTTAAATTTTACTAATTCACAAGCATCTGTTTGTTTCTTTGTCATATTAAATACAGAAAAAGGGGAGAAATACACGCAGGTATGCTCCAGAGACAAAATGTTAAATTGGAATTCTGGAGGCTTTTTTATCAAGATGAAATGTAGCTCGAACTTTAACAACGAAGGGCAGTTATATAAATATAGGAGAAATAGCACACAGAGGAGAAGAGGAGACATATTTTCCATAAATCCAGAAATAATATGCTCCTCCAAGAGCAGAGGAAGAATGCTTGAATAAATTCACAATGGCTTGAGATCTATGGATTGCTTATTCATATTGGAAATATTTAACAACAGAACTGGAGGCAATGTATGAGATCATGATGGTCTTAAATAACAAAATGTAACAAAAAGAGCTCAGGAAAGATGAAGATAACATTACTGGGTAGTGCTTTAATGCAGAACATTAAGCATCCATCATCCTGACTGATTCTTACTTCTCTCCACAGAGGCACGTATCTCTTCATGACCAGAGCTTCCAAATGGACTTCAACAAAAGCTCTGTATGTATTAAAAATATGTGGTTCACAGAGTGGGGATGAGAAAAGAGGCCATTATTTTTCACTCCTGTCTCTTCTCTTAATAACCAGTGAAACTAAAATGACATTTTCTAAGAAGAGGGTTTTTTCCCGTCACTAGCAAAGTTGCATAGCTATTACAAGGCAGTTACCCCAGTGAGAAAACAAATAAACCAAGTCAAGAGGTTAATATGCTGCATTTATAATGTTTTGTTTTTAAATGTTTCCAGATTCTTATTTTAAACGGGAAATATTTATCTTAATACAGACTTGGGCAGGGGAAGGGGAGGCTGGATATTCTGAGAATGCTAACATTCTTTTAGTCCAGATGACTCCACTTTCAATGAGGGAGTCACTATATCCACTATTCACAACTGTGAATGCATTCTTGGTCAAACTGTATTTGTCCAGAACACTGACTAACTCACTGCATTCTAATTTGAGGGGTCACCCACAAATGACATGCACAACAATCCAGTTTTGGAATTATAAAAGCAAATCTCTCTCTGTCTCTCTGTCTCTGTCTCTGTCTCTGTCTCTGTCTCTGTCTTTGTGTCTGTCTCTCTGTCTCTCTCTGTTTCTCTGTATCTGTCTTTGTCTCTGTCTCTTTCTCTCTGTCTCTGTCTGTCTCTCTGTGTCTCTGTCTCTTTCTCTCTGTCTCTGTCTGTCTATCTGTCTATCTCTTTCTTTTTCTCTCAAATACTAGCTGGTGGTAGCATACCTACTATAACCCCCATTAGAATCTTTTACCTGGTCCTCATCAAAGAGCACTCCATGTTGCCTACTGATCTTCTTCATAAGATCTCCTCCATCACAATATTCCATTACAATATATAATTTATTCATCTCTATAAGAATAAAAAGGGGCATTATTTTATTTACTGGAATGACTTTCCTATATGTATTCATTCTTTAAAGGTAAAGTATTCTAAAGTATAATTAAAATATCCTCACGTATAATGGGTTAGAAATCTACCTCCCAAAATAATTTATAAAAATACCAAAGAAAAGATGTACTTTCCATTTTTAAAACAAGGAAACAGAATTTGTCAATACTTTAAGAAAAAGTTATTTCATCTGTGTGTCTACTCCCTGCACTGGTATAGCTCAAAAATCACTCCTTGCCTTCTAGAAGATTTAACCAGTGGTTTTGGCCAAAAACTTATTAGTCAACCTTGTAGTGCTGAGCTTTTATGAACTAGGCTAAGCTGATCCTTAAACCTAAAACATCATTGAGCCCATATGCAAAACCTTTCTGGACTGGTAAGAATTGTCAGAGCATGGGCTTGCTATGAGAGCCTTCGAGAAATCAGGTCACCTCTACATCATAATGAGATATTTCAGTAACACTGTAGTAGAGAGTCCATAATTATATTTATGACTCCCTCTATCACTTTTTCCTGCACAGATTTATGCTTCTATCATTGAAGAAAGGTTAACATTACAGGGTAAGTTCTCTATAGCAAGCTTGTTATTTCTTCCCACATACTGTGTTTCCATCTCGGTAGCTCCCATCAGGTGAACGGTGGTGCCTGATTTTGGTAGCACAGGCATAAATAACAGCTGAGCTTACTTCAGGAATGGATAAGAGAGAGGAACTGATATTTGGTATGTGCATCAGATTTGCAGATGATGTGAAAGCAGAGAGGGATAGCTAACACACCAAGTAAAGAATAGAAATCCAAAAAGATCTCAATAGTCTAGAATAATGAGCCAAATCTAATAAAATTAAATCTTAAAAGGAATTTATATAAATTCCTGTGCTTAGGTCCCCTCCCCCCCAAAAAAAGTTATTGTGGAAGCACTAGATTGGAAAGATATGGAGAAATTTCTGCCCTCTGCCCTCTCTCCTCTGTGTCTCTGTCTTTCTCTGTCTCTGTCTCTCTTTCTCTCTGTCTCTTTCTCTCTGCTCTAGGTGCTTGGTGCAAGGGGAGATACAAAGTTTAGATGATATAGTTCCCACTTTCTAAGAACTTACAGTTTGGTAGAGGAATTTAGAATACAACTGAATGTGATAGCAACACAGATAGCCATAATATACAATATTATAACTGAGAAGCAGTGTGGTATCATACATAGTGAGACTGCTTTGAAACCCAGGAATATCTGGATCCAAGACTACCCTTGGACATTGACTGGCTGTGTGAACCTGGACAACTCACTTTACTTCTAAGTGATCTAGGGGGGACGATACTAATAACTAAGCTATGGCAAAGGGCAAAGGTGCTCACCTGCATTGATGGGAAGGGGCCTTCTTCATCCATGAGTTCCCTATACCATTGAAATCACAAGTTCACTCCCTAATCCTATTAAGTCAGTGGTTCTCAACCTTCCTAATGCCGTGACCATTTAATACTCGTATGTGGGCGTATCTGCATGTGGACAGACCCGCCTGGAGACGGATAGAGGAGCAGTGTCTTGGTTCCTAAGACCATCAGAAATATGTGTTTTCTGATGGTCTTAGGTGACCCTTGTGAAAGGGTCGTTCAACCCCCAAAGGGGTCATGGCCCACAGGCTGAGAACCGCTGTATTAAATGATAATTGTATTAGAGAATTTCTAAAAAGTTTTATGTGAGGTTTGAGGGTTATCTTATTTATTACTAGCTTGAGGAAACAGCATGGCTGTGATGTATAACTTGGGCTTGAAAAGATGGATAGGAAAATTTCAGAGGAAAAGCATTTGTAATAGGAAAGACTGGGAAAGGCCTCTTACAAAAGGTGAGAATTGAGCTGAATCTTAAAGGAAGCCATGAGGCAGAGACAAGGAGAGAAAACATCCCAGGCATGGAGAACAGGCACAAAGTCAGGGGATGGAGTGTTGTGTGAGAAACAACAATATGGTCAGAGTCTCTGGATTATAGAGCATGGGTCAAGTTAAATATGGTAGCATGATTTAATCATACATGTACCTCTGTACTCAGAGGCAGCTAGGTGGTATATATACAGAGAATCAGGCCAGGAGTCAGAAAGACTCACCCTCCTGAGTTCAAATCTGGCTTCAGACACTTACTAGCTGGAACACTCAGCAAGCTGGGACACTGTGGGCAAGTCACTTGACCTTGTTTGCCTCAGTTTCCTCATCTGTAAAATGAGCTGGACAAAGAAATGGCAAACTCCTCCAGTGTCTTTGCCAAGAAAACCCCAAATGAGGTCACAAAGAGTAGGACTGAAAAGCAACACCACCACACGACAACACCTTTGCACTAGCCAAAATTAGCAGTTAATTTTCAGAAGATCACAAAGGGAAGGATACAGCACTGACTATGTATCAGGCATTCTGCTGAGGGTTTTTTTATAGTTTTTTTTTTTTTGACAAATACTAACCCATTTGATCCTCACAACAACTCTGCAAGATCAATGCTATTATCTCCCTCATCTTGTGTTTGAGGAAACTGAGACAAACAGAGGCTAAGTGACTTGTCTTGTCCAGGGTCACACAGGTGGTAATTGTCTGAGGTCGAATTTGAACTCATGTCTTCTTGACTCCAAGTCCAGCACTTCATCTACTGTGACACTTAGCTAATGATGATGATGATAATAATAATAATGGCTTACACTTATATGAATTTTATTTTTTTTGCAAAGCACTTTATATCTATTATTTCCTACAGCCCTTACAACAACCTTGTGAGGCAGATGCTGTCATCATCTCAATTTTACAATTGAAAAAACTGAAATTTAGTAGGTAAATGACATGCAGAAAGTCACAGAGCTTATAGTAAGTGTAGGAGGTAGGATTCAAACTCATGTGTGCCAATTCCAAGTCCAACCATCCATCTAGTATGTACTCTGACTCAATATGGGCAGAAAGTGCTGTAGAAATTCAAAAGATATGATTTTTTAGGCCAGGGCGGTCAAAGAGGGATTCCTGGAAAATGTGGTCTTTAAATTGAGTCTTAAAAGATTAGGAGGCAAAAAGGAGGGTGAAGGCATTCCAAAGGCATGGAGACAAGAAATTCCAGAAAGTGTTTCCATAAGCAGAATGTCTAGAGTGCAGAGTTCCTAAAGAGAGGCAGAGAAGGACAGTCAAGGGAAATGATAGGTCTGAGGACAAATAGTGGAGGGCTTTGAAAACTAGGCTAACAAGCTTGGACTTTGCACTCTAGACCAGGGCTTCTTACCTTTTTTTTGTGTCACAGGCCCCTTGGGGAGTTTGGTGGAGCCTATAGATCTTTTACCAGAATAACATTTTTAATGCATAAAATAAAATACATAGGATTACAAAGGAATTGTTAATTATAAAGGAATTTTCAATTATATTGAAAAATAAGTATCAAAATATTTATTTCAAAAATCAAGTTCCTGAATCCCAAGTTAAGAACCCCTACTTAGTCCAAGGATCCACAACCTTTTGCCAAAGAAGTTACTTTTAAGTTATCCAAATTTTCATGATCTGCCAATACAGATGACTGGGGGGTGATCAATATAGTTTTAAGAGTAGGGGTGACCAATACAGATATATGAGTGGGGGTGAGCAGTATAGACATAAGGGTGAGAGTGATCAGAAAATTAATCACGTTGCCCCCAGACTGAGAAGTGTTTAATATAAATAAAAGTTTGCATTAGTCAGAGGCTCTGTACTGTACATCATCAAACAGATGTATTTGGTGAGAACAAATTTCAAGCAGAAGGAGCAGCAGGAGGAGGAAGGGAAAGAATGAAATAGATATAAATATAGCCTAAAGGAAAATGGTAGAAGAAAAGAAGGAAAAGGAGAAACAATAGGGAGGGAGCCACCTGCCTCTCTAGTTCCCTACCTTCTCATTGTCAAACTGAGGCTGAAAAAAAGGTTAGATAATTGGCCCAGTTGGTAAATAAGTGGTCGAGTTCATATCAAGCCCATATTTCCGACTCTAAATCCAGTTCACGAACCACCATATGCTTTTGAGTGAATGAATGAAACGGGAGCACATTCCTCACTCCTTAATCCAAAAAAGCCTAAGGAGAATGGGTGGGGGAAAGTACCTCTTCTTCCTCTCCCATTTTTCCCCCTACTTCCTTTTGGGGGCAGGTGCTAGACCTAGAATCAGGAAAAGTCTATCTTGAGTTCAAATTTGACCTCAAACACTTGCTAGCTGTGTGACTCTGGGCAAGTCACTTCACCCTGTTTGCTTCAGTTTCCTCATCTGTAAAATGAGCTGCGGAAGGAAATGGCAAACCACTCTAGTATCTTTGCCAAGAAAACCTCAAAAGGGGCCACAAAGAGTCGAACATGACTGAAATAACAACTTCCCTCTTCTTCTTCTTCTAGTATCACTCGTTCTAGTTCTTTGCTATTTTTTTCCTCTTTAAAATTTGCTCTTACTAAATATACCCTAATACAATGTATCCCAGGAGTCTAAGTGTTGAACTTGCATTCTTTGTCTCCCTCTGCACCAAGGGATAAATCACTTTGTAAAACACTGATAAGCTCAAGGCTACGCTAAGGCTTCTGGGACTCGCTGTCCAAAAATGTAAGCTGTTACTGTTATTACTGAATGCACACTAGACACATTGTGAGGGATGCATAGATGTATAATTCTACTCTACGAATATTCATCAGTTATCTCCTACATGCAAGCCACTGTGATTGACACTGTAGGACACCAGCATGAGTAGAACATGATCTTTCCTTGGCTTCAAGGAGTTCATCATTTTGGGAAGGCAGATGAGACAAACACAAACAGCTACATTACAAGGCAGAAGCTGCAATAGCAAGTGGAAAGAATATTGGAGATGTATGGGAGGTGACACTTGCGCTCAGCCATGAAAAATTATGAGAGATTCTAAGGAGGAGAGGTGAGGCAGAGCATGCATTCTAGGCATGGAGCACAGCCTGGATGGACTGACTAGTCTGCTGTTTGAATTAAAGATGGAGTTTCACAAAAACTCTGTGTTTTTGTTGTTCAGTCGTTTCAGGTTCTTCGTGACCCCATTTGAGGGTTTTGTTAGTAAAGATACTGGAATGGTTTGCCATTTCCTTCTCCGGCTCATTTTACAGATGAGGAAACTGAGGTAAATAGGGTTAAGTGACTTGCCCAGGGTCACACAGCTAGTAAATGTCAGAGACCAGATTTGAACTCAGGAAGATGAGTCTCTGATTCTAAGCCCAGTGCTTTCTCCACTGTATCACTTAGCTGCCCCATATAGTGTACAGTATAGTAATCCTATAATATTCACTATAGCATTTTCTTAAAATGATAGCGCCCCATAGGACATTTAAACTTTTAATAATCATGATAGCTAATATTTATATAGCGCTTGCCATGTGCCAGGCACCATGCGAGGTGTTTCACAATTATTGTCATTTGATCCTCAAGACAACTTTGGGAAATAGGTGCTAGTATTACCTCCATTTTGCAGATGAGGAAATCGAGGCAGATGGTGGTTGAGTGCTTTACCCCATGTCATACAACAAGTGTCTGAGGCTAGATCTGAGTTCAAGTCTTCCTGACTCCAGGACCAGTGCTCTATCTCTGTACCATGGGGAACAGCCTGGGTGGATGGTTATTCGTTCATTTTTTCAACATACATTTATTAAGCAACTTCTGTGTGCAAAGCACTGTGCTTGATACTTACTGAAGTCAGGAGGTAGCACAGAAATTTGGAATTAAAATAATTCTAGGAACCATTGCCAACTGAACGTCAATAAATCAGAAACTAAGATAAAGTAGCCCTTGAAATGTAAGGTGAGTGGGAGAAATTATTCAACTTATAAAAACTTGATTTAGTCACAACTTCCAGGAGCTACTGCCTAAACAACACAATATATATGCACCTATAAATCAGAAAAAAAAACAAACCTTGAAGAGATGTGAAGAACTTTACAATATTTGGATGTTTCATCTTTGCCAAAAGAATGACTTCTTTCTTTGAAGCTTCCTTTTCTCGATGAGGCATCTAAATTAGATTTTAAAAAATTAGTTTTGGGTATTTGACTTTTTGTTTGTTTAGCTTAAATGGAAAAAAAAAAAAAAGGAAGGCACCTCGTTTAGAGATATTACAAGTGTTTATTCCCTGCCACACCCCAAGTCAGCACCCTGTGGACTGTGTCCCTTCTCTTAATTTGCAACACCTAGTATATTGGCCAACCCATAGTAGGCAAATGGATAAGTATTTATTACAGTTATTATGAAGAAAACTAATATTTCTGGGGAAGACTTTATATTGCTATGAATATTAATGAGCAGATATTGCATCTGCTGAAGTTATTTCTATACTTGCTCATCTTGTGCAAACAAAAAAGAATCTTGGGAAAAAATGTAATATACAAAAAAAAAAATGCTGAAAAGGGGCAGGCAGCAGCCCAGCTCCTGGTGGCTGTTACCTCTCAAGCTTCCTCAGTGAGCTCGGTTGTTTTGTCCTGCCCCTTTCCTGTCGTCATACTAGGAGGCTCAAACTCTTCCAGTCATTCCAGTCACCTTTACTTCTCCCAAGTACTTTACTTGGCTCCCTGATCCACCAATGCCAGACTATCTGATGTTCTTCTTCCTTAAACACATCACTCTATCTCCTCACTCCTTGCCTTTTCTTTTTTTTTTTTTAGAGAGGGAAAGGTAAGACAATTGAAGTTAAATGACTTCCCCAAGGTCACACAGCTAGTAAGCGTCAAGTGTTTGAGGTTGGTTTTGAACTCAGGTCCTCCTGAGTCCAGAGTCAGTGCTCAATTCACTGTACCACCTAGCCACCCCACACTCTAGGCCTTTTCAATGGCTATTCCTCATGCTAGGTCACCTCTGCCTGTGTTTCTCTCCTTCAAGACTCAGATCAAACTCCATCCTGGTTTTCCATCTCTTTATATACCTTATATGTACAGTTATTTGGGTGTTATTTTCATCATCAGAATAAATGCTCCTTGAGGGCAGGGACTATGATTTTGTCTTTCTTTGTAACCCACATAGTAAGTGCTTAATAAATGTTTGTTGTTGACAGAAAAAAAAGTTACTAATGCATATAAATATAAACCTAATGAGATCAAGATGATTCTTTAACTCCTGACAAAATTCTCACATTTATTATTTTTTCCACTTAATAGTATTTTATTTTTAACAATTACATGTAAAGATGGTTTTCAACATTCACTTTTATAAGATTTTGAGCTCCAAATTTTTTTTCTCCTTCCCTTCCTTTCCCCCTCCCCCAAGACAGGATGCAATCTGATAAAGGCTATACCCACATAATTATATTAAACATATTTCCACATTAGTCATGTTGTGAAAGAAGAACCACAAGAAAGAAAAAAACAAACAAAAAAAACAAAGAGAAAAGTGTATGCTTTGATCTGCATTCAGATTCCATAGTTCTTTCTCCAGCTGTCTTACACTCATTATTAAAGGGATGGTCTGTGAGTCCATAAAGTAAAGCAGTAATAACTATGAACCAGCCTGGATTGATTAAAAAAAAAAGTCAGATGAAGCTCACTTCCCTTTTTGACAGTTACTATACTGATTCCACCACAGAATGCTGCAGAATTCCATGGTTAGATTTCAGCAGAGTATTTTACAAGTCTACACGTTATTTTTTCAGGCAAAATGGGAAAATATGGGTTAGGATATTAATCTAATTAAGTAGATTCAAAACCATTTGAACAACCATACTCCAAGAGTTTTCTCATTTTTATTTCTTTCACGTTTTTATTAATGATTTGGGTGAAATCATACATGGTGCCGTTATCAAGTCTGCAGATGGCACAAAGCTGGGACAGATATTGGATTGCACAACTGACATCTGGGAAGATCTCATTTAGCTGGAATAATGAGCTGAATCTAAGAAGCGGAAAGCCAAAAGGGAAAGGTCCAAAGTACCAAACTTAAATTAAAAAAACCAAGACCACAAAGTACAGAGAGAAGAAGGCATGGCTAGATGACAGTTCATATGGGAAAAGACCTATTAAATTATTTTGAAGTGTGGAAGTAAAATTCTATCTGTTACTGGGAACACACAGCATGCACTTTGCAGAAATCACAGAGCTAGTGTTTCCCTAATTATTGGAATAAGGTTACACAGGTGTTTCTTTCAAAGCAAGAACAATTGCACTGGTCTTGCCCTGTAAGAAAGACACAGCTTGCATGTGCTCTGGGCATTCTATTAAGTCACTATATAGCACTGAGGAAATTCTTGTTATTGTGAATAATGCTATTTCCTGCTAAAGAAAATAAATTCTATTAAAACAACAAAAACGTTATTATGACAAAGCTAAAAATTCCTAATGACCAACCTCTCACAGAAATGTGTAGGTATAGAATTAGCACAGTATTATTCGGCATAGCATCAAAAAATTATAACCCAAAATATTTATACAATTGGAAACTATCCAATTAAAATTATCAATAATAAAAAAGAGAAATGAATCAAAAGTTTAGACAAAAGGAAAAATATGGTTTTAGTGAAACTGAAAAATTGAAGAAAAGGCAAAAGATCAGTCAGAATATTGGGGAACCAATGGAGCAGCAGGTAGGATGATGGAAATAGCACAGCACTCGGAGTCAAAATTCAATTTGTAGTAGGTATAAAGCTTGGTTCTATACCCAAAAAGGTTTGGGTTCAAGTCTTGCCTCTGACACATACCAGCTGTGTGACCCTGGGCAAATTATTTAACCTATCAGTCACTCTCTAAAACTATAAAGTGCAGAGAAGGTGCCAATCCACATTCATAGAGGAAATCCTTCACCAAGAGCTTCCTAAATCAATGAAATCACACACCCATCCTGTCCCTACTCTTGACCTATGTACAAGATGCTACAGGTCAGAGATGCAAGAACAAAAGGAAAAGTGCCCCATGTCCTCTAGGACTTTACACCCAACTGGGGTGATGATGAAGTACATTCCAGGCAATATGGAATGGCTTGAACAGAGGCAGGAAGAAAGGAAATGGAATGCCAAGTTCAAGGAAAAGCAAAGAGCATTTGGCTGGACATGCTATGTAGTAGAAGTGAAGGGGAGGAATGTGAGATAAATCTGGGAAGGTAATCTAGAGCCAGATTAAGAAGGGCTTTAAACGCTTAATGGAGGAGTCTGAGAGTTATCTGCATAGCAATGATAGTGGGAAAAGAAAAAAAAGGTCCCAGGACAAAGCTTTGGTTTAGATCCAGGATGGGAGGGAGTTAATGATGCAGCAAACTAAGGGACTAAGGGGGAATAGTCAGAGAGGCAGGAGGAGGACCAGGAAAGAACAATGTCACAAAAACCAGGATGGAGAGAGCTGATAGTGTCAGAAGTGGTAGTAGTTATGGAGGATATCGTTTTTAAAAAGGCGATCAGACTTAGCAGGGAAAAAATGATGGGCAATCTTTGGGAGGACACTTTCAGGCACGTGGTGGTGTCAGGAGCCAACAATTCAAAAGTGAACTATCTGTGAATGATTCACGTTTCTCAAACCACAGTCACTCCACCGAAACCTTTTTAACAACACTGTCCCAGGAAGTCTACACTCCACAACTGTTAGTTCTTCTAACTTGCAGTAAACAAGCCGCATACTTTGGGTCCAGCCTGCACCTGCCTTCTAACAACAGGACAAAATGAAGAAATAGATAAAGAATGAAAGAAATATATTATGAGTCTAGCAGAAAGGTATGAACTAGGACTCATTCTAGATGTCAATCATCTGTACATCTGCTAGAGTATTTTCTCTGCCATTTAAAAGCAAAGTAGCAAATAAATTAATTGCCTTGCTTTAAGTGGAGGAAAATTTCATCCTTCAAAAAGCAATGAAGTGGGGAAAGTTATTGTGGATTAGATTCTGGCTGTAAGTTGAAATTCAGTGCAGTGGAAATAATGGAAATCTTGGGAAGAAATACTCCCCTGTCTTATGATTCATGATAAATAATAATAATAATAGTATTTAGATAATGCTTTAAGGTTTGCAAAGTACCTTACAAATACTATCTTCTTTGATGTTCACAACAACCCTGGGAGATAGGAGATATTATTATCCCCATTTTACAGATGAGGAAATAGAGGCAAATGAAGGTTAAGTGACTTGCCCAGGGCCACACAGCTAGTAAGTGTCTGATGACAGAATTAAACTCTGGTCTTCCTGATGCCAGGTCCAACACTCTATCCACTGAACCATAGCCTAACCCAAAGCCTAGATTCTGAGAGAGCAAAATTCAAAGGGTTCCAAGAAAGGATAGGAAGCCATGAACTAAAATTCAGTAGAGGAAGCCAGCCCAGGAAGGATAAGAAACTCTCAGGAATGAAATTTTCAAAATATAAAAAGAAATAGTAGTATGAAAAAATGCTCTAAATCACTATTGATTAGAGAAATGCAAATCAAAACAACTCTTAGGTACCACATTATACCTATCAAATTGGCTAACATGACAAAACAGGAAAATTATAAAAGCTGTTGAAGATGTGGGAAAGTTGGAACACCAACGCATTGTTGGTGGAGTTGTGAACTGATTCAACCATTCTGGAGAGTAATCCAGAACTATGCCCAAAAGGCTATAAAAATGTACCTGCCTTTTGACCCAGCAATACCTCTTGTAGGGCTAAATCCCAAAGAAATCATACAAATGGGAAAAGGACCCACATGTACAAAAATATTTATAGCAGCAATTTTTGTGGTGGCCAAGAACTGGAAATTGAGGGGGATGCCCATCAATTGGGGAATGATTTAACAAGTTGTAGTATATGAATGTAATGGTATACTATTGTACTATAAGAAATGATGAGCAGACAGACTTCAGAAAAATCTGGAAAGACTTACATGAACTGATGCTGACCGAAGTGAGCAGAACCAGAAGAACATCACACACAGTAACAGTCACATTGTCTCATGACTGACTTTGATAGATTTAGCTCTTCTCAGCAACGCAAGGACCTAAAACAACTCCAAATGACTCACAATGGAAAATGCTATCCACATCCAGAGAATGAAATAAGGAGTCTGAATGCAGATCGAAGAATCTTTTTTTAGTTTAGCTTTGTTTTTTTTTCTTTCTCATGGTTCCTCCCATTCGTTCTAATTCTTCTATACAACATGATTAATGTGAAAATATGTTCAATAAGAATGTATATGTAGAACCTGTATTGGATTGCATGCCATCTTGGGGAAGGGGAAGGAGAGGGAGGCAGAGAAAGTTTAAAACTTGTGGAAGTAGGGGAGGCTAGATGGCACTGTGAATAGAGCACCAGCCCTGGAGTCAGGAGGACCTGAGTTCAAATCTGACCTCAGACACTTAACACTTACTAGCTGTGTGATCTTGGGCAAGTCACTTAACCCCAATTGCCCAGCTTTCCCCCTCCAAAAAAAGGAAGAAAAAAAAAACTTATGGAAGTAAATGTTGAAAACTAAAATTAAATAAATTAATTTATATAAAAAATAAAAAGAAATAATCCTGATGAAGAGAGAAGGAGAAATGAAAAATGAAACAAATATAGATGCACAGAGAACTCATCAACCAACACAGGTTTAGAGTTTTTTGTTTGTTTCATTTATGTACTTAGATAGCAACAAAGGCTAATAAGAGAAGAATAAAAATGGTTCCAAAAGAAACCTTTGAGAGAGGAAAGGAAAAATACGCTGGGAAATGTAGGAGATGTAAAAACAAAGATATCAATAAAAATTATTATTATGTTCAATGAGGATATCAGAAGCTTAGAATGAGCTGAGGATGGTAAGGAATGCTGAGAACAACCGAAAGTGATTTTCCTTAGCTATATTAGGAGGATATTGGAAAATTCAATCCAATTCAATTGCACAAACATTTACAAGGACATACGATTTGCAGAAATTATCCCTGCCCTAAAATAGATTACATTTTAGGTTTAGATCTTAGGGATCCACACAAATAAGTATGTGAGTAAATACTTGATAGTTGGTGGTTGGATTGAACACTAAGGGGATCAGGAAAGGCTTCCCAATAGGCACAGGGGCTGTCATGTTAGATGAGCCTCAAAAGAAGTTAAGAGCTTCTAAGAAGTGAAGGGAGTGCATTACATGCAGAGGGGACCACCTGAACCAAAACATGGAGGACGGAAATAGAAAGCTAAATTTGAAGATTAGCAAGTAAGCCAATTTGGCTGGAATGGAGGGAATGTGAAAGGGAGCCACATGAGATATGTCTGAAAAGGTAAGGACTTTAAATGCTAGGTTTGTATTTTATCCTAGAACTTTAAGTAAGGAAGCACTGAATATTTCTGAGTAGGAGAACTGTATACTTCTGGTGGATTACTTTAGCAGCTACCTGGAGGTTGGAGTGAAGAGACACTGGAAAGCAGGAGTACAATTAAGACATCATGGCCACAGTCCAGGTGAGAGATGATGAGGACCTAAACCAGGGTGATGGCCAGGTGAGTAAACAGATGGATGAGAAAGATGTTGTGGGGATAGAATGACATGATTTAGGAGGCAAGGTGTCTTACCTACAGAGCATCCAAGGGTAGGTGTCCTGGAGGCAGTTGATGACACAGGACTGGAATTTAGAAAAGAGAGTATATATACAGAGATAGATATAAATAGAAAGAGATAAATACACAAAGACAGAGACATATAAATAGAGACAGATAGATCTAGATAGAGATAGATATATGGATATAGATAGGTAGATGATAGATGATAGAAACAGAGATAGAGAGAAATAAATAACTATTGATAGATAAATAGATAGAAATAGGTAAATATAGATATAGATGATAGAGATAGATAAGTAGATAGATAGATAGATAGATAGATAGATAGATAGATAGATAGATAGATGATTTTAATAGGCTCAAATATTGGGATCAGTTGAATAAAGTAAGTGAGGATGCTTAGCCTGGAGAACTGAAGACTTGGGAGAACAGAATAGCTATCATCAAGCATTTAAAGGGTTACAATTCAGGAAAGGGATTTATAGGGAAAATATGTTTAATAAGAATGTTTTTAGGGAGTTATCTGCATAGAAAGGATAGTTGAATTCAAGAAAGCTAATAAAAAAGACCCAGAGAAGTATACTCCAAAGAGATTTTTAAAAAAGATGGAAAAGGCCAATATGTGCACAAATATTTATGGCTGCACTTTTGTAGTGGCAAAGAATTAGGGAATGTGTCAATTAGGGAATGGCTGAACAAATTGTTTTATATGAATGTAACACAATATTATTGTGATGCATGATTTGAAAGAAGGGATGATCAAAGAGGCAAGCTCCTGGAGGACATGGAAGGGTATGGGGTCCAAGGCACAAACGCAGGAAGACTGATGCTTAGGGTGAGTAAGGCTGTGACAGCAGATGATACAGATAAGAGAGAATGATCTAACTCTTACTTAGCTTTTATTTTTCCTGCCTGAGGAGAATGGTGTTTGGATTGGAAAGGACCAAACAAAAAGAAATGACTAATAGGGAATTCTATTCTATTCAACAAGATAATTAAAACTGAAACCCAAGATAATTAAGTAAATAATGAGAGCACTAAGCTTCCCAGGATGAGTTCAGCTAATCAGGCCCAGACAAACTCCATCCCAGGTACTGAAAGAGCTGGCCTGAAGATGCCGCAGGAAAAAAAGAAGGAAAAATGTTATACCAATTTTTTAAAAAAGAAAAAAAGAAAAAGAAAGAAAAGAAAAGAAAAAAGAAAAAAATAGGCACACAATAAGCTGATAAACTTGACTTAAATTTTTGACAAAGTCCTTGTATGTATCAATTTAAAAATTGTGTATGAACATCTTTAAAAGGCAGCTGTGATGTCAAACAAGAACAGGTCAGTTGTGTGTTGTGTGTTGGTCAGTTTTGCTGAACTGTTTCCTTTTTTAATTTTTTTCTTACAAGGGACAGCTCAAAGGGTAGGGGAGAGAGGGAAGTATATTTTAGGAAATTAAAGTGATTTAAAGATAAAAGATAAGAAAAATGTTTAAAAGATAATTCACATGGAAGGATCCAATTATATGAAACTGTCAAGGAAAAGAAAAACAACAAGGGAATCATCAAGTCAGACTCCTTATTTTCCCTTTTCACAGTTCCTAAGCTGGTAGCTCAGGGGAATGTTGTACATATGGTTTAACCTGGACTTCTGGAAGGCATTTGGCAAAATTTCTCATACCATTACTGTGGATCATAAGCATGTAAGCTAAATGGCAGTATAGTTGAATGGATTCTGAATTGAATATGTGAATCCAAAGTGTAAGGGGAAAAAAAGGTCCAATTGTTTACATGTAAAATTTGTAGCAGAGTTCCCCCCAGAGAGCTGTCCTTGGTTATATTCTATTCATTACTTTTATCAATGATTTAAATGAAGACATAGATGATATGCTTATCAGATCTGAAGATGACACAAAGTTAGGGAGATAGATTCATCCTGAATGACAGGGTGAGGATCTAAAATGATTTTAATAGGCTCAAATGTTGAGATCAGTTGAATAAAGTAAGTGAGGATATTTAGCCTGGAGAATTGAAGACTTGGGAAGAACAGAATAAACATCAAGTATGGAAAGGGTTACTATTCAGGAAAGGGATTGGATAAAGTCTGCTTGACCTCAGAAGACAGAACTAGTAACCAACTGAAGAAGTCAGAGTGCAAATTTTAGGTTGGATGTAGGGAAAGACTTCCTAACAAAGCTATCCAAAAATGTAACCAACTGCCTTGGTGGTCCCATCAGTTCTCATGGGTTCCATAATATCTGTGAAGATGAGGATCTCTAGACATCTCTCTTGATTCTCAAGTCCGACATCGTCAATTGCTTTTTGGACAGCTCTCTAACTAGATATCTCATAGGCATCTCAAACTCAACATGCCCAAAACAGAAATTATCTTTCACCATCTAAACCTTCCCATCTTCCAATGGGGTTGAGACCCACAGTTAAAGAAGCATTGAAGGGGTCTAGAGTGGAAAAAGTTTAAGAAGCCCCAGATTAGGGCACCACCATACTCAGAGTTACCTTGACTGACAATTAAGTGGCCTCCTTGACTTTTCACTCGAACTCCCTCAACATATCCAATCCATTGTCAAATCTTGTCATTTCTACTTTCTCCTACACACACACAGACACACACACGTATACATGACATATACATACATACATATATATATATATATATATATATATATATATATATATATATATACACATATATACATGACACACACCTTCTTCCCACCCCCATAGGCCCTATGCTAGTTTAGATCCTTATTACCTCTTATTACTTACTGGACTATTGCAATAGCCTACTAATTGGGAAGCTATGTGGTACCGTGGATAAAGTGCCAGGCCTGGAGTCAGGAAGACTCCTCTTTCTGACTTCAAATCTGACCTCAAACACCTCCTAGCTGTGTGACCCTGGGCAAGTCACTTAATTCTGTTTACCTCAGTTTCCTCATCTGTAAAATGAGCTGGAGAAGGAAATGGCCAACCACTCCAGTATCTATGCCAAGAGAACCCCAAAGGGGGTCACTAAGAGCCAGATGTGACTGAAAAACAGCAACAACAAATTAATCAGTCTCCCTTTTTAACATCTCTCCCTACTCCCAATTGCCACTTAGTTGCCAAAGTGATTTTTCTTAAAAAAAAAAAAAAATTAGCAACAAAAAAAGTATGCCTAATTCCAAAAGATGCTACCCACCTCCAGAGAAAGAACTGATGGAGTCTGAATACAGATCAAAGCACACTATTTTTACTTTCTTTATTTTTCGTGTTTTTTTTCCTTTTGCAAATGAATATTTTTGTGAACTATTTCTTCTTTCACAACATGACTAATATGAAAATTAGTTTTAGATGACTGCACATATGTAACCTACATTAAATTGCTTACCGTCTTAGGGAGGGGGGAAGCAAAGGAGGGAGTAAGGAAATTTGGAACTCAAAATTTTGTTTAAAATGAATGTTAAAAAATTGTCTTTACACATAAATTGAAAAAAATAAAATGCTATTTTTAAAAAACGTCTGCCTATGTCACTCCACTCAATGAGTTTCACTGGTTCCCTATTACCTCCTAGACTAAATATAAACTCCTCTGATTAGCATTTAAAGTTCTTTATATATACTCTCACCCTTCTTCCTACCTCTCCATTCTTATACTTCCTTCCGTGCTTGTTTAATCCAGATACTGGCCTATCTGCTGATCCTCACACACCCCTCTCTATGCCTGTACACTGGCTATCCCTCAGGTCTGGAAAGCTCTCGCTCAGAAGAGGGAAACCTGAGCCATCTATGCCACATGTGGCCTTCTAGGTCCTTGAGTGAAGCCTTTTGACTGAGTCCAAGTTTTACAGAGCAAATCCTTTTATTAAGAGGATTTGTTCTGTGAAGTCTGGATTCAGTCAAAGGGACACCCTTGAGGACCTAGAGGGCCACATGTGGTTCCCCACTCCTGCTCTTGATCCTCACTTCTACCTCATAGTTTCACTGGTTTCTTTCAAGAGAGCTAAAATCCCACTTTCTGCAGGAGAGATCACCTTCCCTATACTCTTCCTACTCAGCCTCAATATGTAGTCTCCCTCATTTGAATGTGAGCTCCTTGAAGACAGAGCCTTTCTTTGCATCCCCAAGACTTAGCACAGGGCCAGGCCCACACTAAGTACTTAATAGATACCTGCTGACTGACTCACCAGTGGGTTTTCATTCACTTAAGATACCTGAGTGAAGAATAGATGATCTTTTCTTAGCAATATGGTACAGAGGAGTCTGGGTTCAGCTAGCTGCTGCCCAAGGTCCCTTCCAATTCTGACCTTTTGTGATTCTGTGAATACCATTATATGGTAGGAAAGCCTATACTGTTATAATGAGATGCCAGAGCACTTTGAAAAGCATTTATTTTGCTTCTAATATGTAAACTTCGACCACAGTGAACTCGCTGACAATAAATCCTAATGAATATATATGCAACGAGTATATCTGTGTGTATCTCTGTATATGTGTGTGCATGCACACCTTCATGCATGCACACATGCACACAGACACACACACACATGGTTTGATCCAAAATGATTTCTGCAGGTAAAGCACACACTATACAGTTATATTTCTCAGTTAAGGGTTGTAATACAATAATTAATTTTTTTTGATACTACATTACTAAACATTGTCCATGTCAGCATATAAATTAAAAATAGTGTTTTACTTTATAAATTTACCTTTGTTAAATTGATTTCCTTTATAACACATTGCTGGTTGTCTGCCTTTCCTTTTGCCAAGAATGCTTTCCCAAAGGCTCCTTCCCCAATCATTTTAATTACATCGTATTTATCCATGGTTTCTGGTGTAGAAAACTGTCTGGAATGAAAAAATCTTTAAAATAATTCATATGTGTTTTATAATGATTAAGAAATTAGATAACTAATGATTGTAGCAATAGTCATCATGAGAACCATTAGCAAGCAACCTGAGGAAGTCTTTTTTATGGGAAACTCAGTGAAGAAAACCTCTCCCAGCCTAACTCTCCTTCTTTGATAAATGGCCTGGCTACAATGTACTTAAAAACTGATTAATTTTGCTAAAGTGTCTTTCCTTCCAAAGTTGAATCATAGCCTGATAATTTTAAGTTTCTTTATGGAAATAAAAACTTATTCCCATAAAGAAAGTTAGCTATATAAGTTAAGGATTTAAATATATATGTATACACACACGTGTGTTTTGCCTCTTTTTGTATCCTTAGGGCTTACATAGCGGTCTGGCACGTAGGAAGTGCTTAATAAATGTTTATTGATTGATACATACATACACACATGTGTACATATATCACTAAAGGGTAGCCAAGTCATTTATCAGAAAGGAAGAGTCAGGCTGGGAGAGACTTTCTTCACACTTATTCAGTTGTTTTTATTCTGATTCTTCATGACCCCTTTTGGGGTTTTCTTGGCAAAGATACTGGAGTGGTTTGTCGTTTACGTTTTCCAGTGGATTAAGGCAAGCAGAAATTAAGTGACTTGCCCAGGGTCACACAGCTAGTAAGTGTCTGAGACCCGATTTGAACTCAGGTCTTCCTGACTCCAGATCCCTATACTCTATCCACTGAGCCACCTAGCTGCCCTTTCTTTACTGAGTTTCCTATAAAAGGCTTCTTCAGCTTGATGATTCTCATGATAATTTTTGTGATTATATCTATACACACATAGCTAGCTGCAGAAGTGGATAGAGCCTCCGGCCTGGAGTCAGAAAGACTCATCTTCCTGAGTTCAATCTGGCCTCAGACACTAGCTGTGTGACCCTGGGCAAGTCATTTAACCCTGTTTGCCTCACATCCTCATCTGTAACATTAGCTGCAGAAGGAAACGCAAACCACTCCAGTATCTCTGCCAAGAAAACCCCAAGTGGATTCATGAAAAGTCAAGCACCACAGAAAATGACTAAACAACAACTTATGTGTGTGTGCACATACGCATATAGAGAGAGACAAAGGCAGAGACACAGAGAGACAGACAGAATCTGGGGGTTGAAACTCTAGCATTTTTATTGTCCTGCATTTTTCTAAACAATCATGCTTGTGGGTGTGAGCTACGTGTGTTTGTGGCTCCTGGTGCTGTGGGTGGGCATCCCATGAGCAACGCTCAGGTTTACGGGTGCCAATAGGCCCAGGATAGCCGGCATCATCCGTACTCTCCACAAACACACCTCGACCACACCCACAACCACACCCGCGATGCTTCCAAAGCTTTCAGAAGGAATCTTCCCTGGGGAAGGCTGTGGCAGCTTGGAAGTCATCATTTTCTTTGGGACGCCCCCACCCCGGGAAGGAAACTGCTGGGTGGCCTTCCCTATCAGTCTGGGGGACTCTCTGTCCCGGGCAAGAAAAGCCAAGATGCCTCGAACGCTGCGCGACCCCCGCAGCAGCCTCTACCTGGCGCACCTGCCCACTCTGTTTCCCGTTGCCATGGAGACCGAGGTCCGCTGCCTCCTAGTGTCCCTTCGGACGCGTGACCTTCGCCTGCTTCTCCCCCACCCGGGCCCCACCTTTCAGCCCAGACGAGAATGCGCCCGTGCTCCCCTTCCCCCACCTTACACACGGCGGGCTCGCCCCCCGTTCACCTGCTCAGCTTCTCTTCTAGGTGGCTGCTGCTGCGGCAACGACGGAGGAGCCCCGAGCTTGGCCGCTTGGCTTGCCCCACAGCGCCCCCATGTGACTGCGGGGAGGAGTCCGACGGGGTGATGCCGGATCCAGGGCGGAACAGGCTTGAACCAAAGCCAAGGCTTCATACTGCACAGGAGAGCCGTGCAATGATGTACCTGCTCAGGGAGCAATGGATCCCCGTACCCGTACTCACCTGCTGCTGGGCTAACTTTGTAAAGCCCAAGTAATACATCTTTTAGGACAAGCCCGGCCTGAGCACCCGGCAGGAAAGATGGTGAATTAGGCAAAATTTGTATTTGTCCTCCTCCACTCCCACCCCCAACACCTCTCAGGCTCCTCTGGATCACAGTATAGTGAAAAGAGCTCCAAATCTGGGGTCGCTGTGTGACCTCGGGTAAGTCACTCAACCTAACTAGGCCTCAGTTTCCTCATCTGCAAAGCAAAAGTATTTGCTTAGATGGCATCTCAGGTTTCTTCCACCTCCAAATCTATAATCCTAAGACCCCCTCCCTATTTCTTGTAAAAATGTTACACAATATAATGACACTCGGACCTCACTGTATTTACATTTCAGTAAAGTACTACTCTTGGTGATGGTAAAACCCCCAAAGAATGGATGCTATCTAATCAAGGAGATTTACAGGTAATGAAAGAAGATATTTTTGGTAAAGGGGGTCTAGCCACCATCATATTACATGTTGGGAGGCTACCACATGCAAAACACCTCTAATACGACTACTCACCTGTTAAAGAAGCTGGGCAGCCTATCAATGAATGGAGATCATTGATAATGAGGTGCAATGGAAGTGCCCTGGAGAGATTTGGAGGTACTTATAGACATTTTGTAATTGGTTCCTGTTCTGCTGACCTTGTGGACAGCAGCCTGGTAGACTGGCCTCAGTGAGCCTCAGCCTCTCTCTCCATAGATCTCAGCTCTTGGTTTGGCTCCCCTGGTGATCTGGTGAGAGGCAGTGTTACAAGGGCAGAAGTTTGGGGCCCTCTCCTTCCAAGATGAAATGTGCCCTCGTGATTATGGGCATCGATTCTTTGCCTGCTCAATATTTGTTCTTTAGATTTGGATGAAGGAATTAGAGGCTGTGACCTTGTAAGTTTTGAAGGTCAGGAATGTGAGCCATCCAGGAATTAATTAGGTCCATGATGGATTTTACAACCAGCCCAGGATCAATGCTCAGGACCCAGTCCTGCAGTAATTGAGGCAGCAGCAATATCACATACATATGGACATGAACTGATAGAATTTCTCATCCCTCTCACTGTACAACCTATCCCCTCTCCCTTTCCAGTCAGTTGTTTCATTTATAGTGAAAATGCTAAGACAAATGTGATTCAGTTGTTTTAGTAACATCTTAGTCTCTGGACAAACATTACACATTTTGATCAAGAACCTTAGGAAAAATATAAATTAGGCAAACACCTGTACCTGATCAAAAATCGTGATTCTTAGCACCTTCTTACCTGAGAAAACTTTGGATTGTGGATGATTTTAAATTTTTTTTAATAGGCTGCTGTGTTATTTAGCACTTTGGCATGGAATGGGTAATGTATGGTGGCAAAATACATTTTCAAATTTATCATCATTAGTTAAGTCTAACCAAAGGCAAGGAGAATCTTAGGATATATTTCATGCAAATCATGCAAATCTGTGTCGAACAAAGGCCAAATAAAAATTTTGAATATCACCACTATCAACCTGGTTTTCCTAAACACTCTCTCTCTTTCCCTCTCTCCCTCCTTCCCCCCTCCCCTTCCCTCTCCCTCTTCAGGTTGCTGGAGTATTTGGATTTTAATGCTTTTTTCAATCACCATTAGTTGTAACACAATGTGGAATGGGAATCAATTTTGTTAAGTTGTAGGTAGCTAGCTAATAGTATAAATTGCAGGGCTCAATTTTTTTTAAAGGCAGTAGTGGGAAATGGGAAACACTTCAATTGAACAATTCTATAAAATTTATGAAGTGATTATTACATACTAAGCACAATGCTCGAAGGTTTATAAAGACAAATGGGCCTCCTTCCAGGCCCTTCAATTTATAATGTTGCAGGGGAAAGAAGAAAAGATGCACAATAACTATGACACAAATTAGAATATAAATACTTAGGAGAGTTATAAACAAAGTAATCAGAGACAGTAAAGATTATGTTTACCTAGAGGGATTAAAGAAAATGTGAGCCAGGAGTTATAAACAAAGGTACAGCAAGGCCAGATCTTGGGGTGGAGAAGGGAGGGAGAAGTTGAGAAGAGATGATTTTGACTTTGTTTTGGAATTGCAGGATGAGTTCAGGGATGAATGCAGTTTGGGCAGAGTGCCTGTCAAAACCAGAAAGGATAATGCGAAGCCAGATAGTGAAGACCCTTGAAAGTATCTATACCTATCACTAGGTAATAGGAAACTATTGAAGCTTCTTGAGTAGTAGAACAGTGTGATGAGATCTCTGCATTGGAGAAACTAATTTGGCAGAAGTTTGTAGGGTGAATTAGGAGACGAGGCATGGAGATCGGTTAAGAGATCATTGCAATAGTTCAGGCCAGGTAGTGGTGGTAGAAACAGAAAGGAGTAATCTAGAAGGAAAAATATGATAAATTTAAATCACCAAGCTATGAGGAACTACATTCTGAAGTTGTGAATGAACAAAAAATATGATGATAGCTAGGTCACTGACAGGTCTTTGAAAGATTATAGAGAATGGTAAAGGTGTCACAGAAAAGGGAAAGGGAAAAATGCCCTAGGTTCACAAAGAAAGATTATGGTGCCTGCAAATTATAGGCCGATGAGCTTGATTTCCAAATTCTGGCAAAATTCTAGGATGTAATCAATGATGACTACTATCTTGAAAATGAAGTAGTGTTCAGAGAGTCAGCATGATTTCATCAAAGGCAAGTCATGACAAATTCACTTTTTATTTTCTTTTCTCACATTATTAAGTGACTATTAGAACAGTGGAATGATAGTTTCCCCAGATTTTACATTTTTTCACAAAGCACTTGACAGAATGACTTATTCCCTCCCCAGTATTATTATCGATCTTAACTCTACCCCTTCCCTATCCCTGCTTAATTGAGTTTGATGTATTTCTTTGTTAAACTCTGTGTTTACTCTTCTATTTAATTCAGATAAGAGTGAGGTTCATCTGATGCCCCATATTTCCACTTTTTTCCTCCATGTTTGTATACTTTCTCATACATACTCGTTATGAGAAAGAGCAAATCCTTCATTTCTACACTAGTAAATTCCTTTTACTTGCCCTTATTACCCCCACTTAAAACTCTCAAGATAAAATCAATACACGCCCAAACCATGTTTTTTTTAACTCATTCAATACCCCTTGAACACATTAAGGTTCTGGAAAGACATTTACTTCTTCTCCTAATAATAGAATGTTTGTGCTTTTCAATTGCTTGTATAAATTTACCTTTCTAGGTTTCCCTAGACTCCCGTATTTCTATTTCGAAGTTCCTACTCAATTCCAGTTTTTCTATTAGAAATGTCATAACATCTTCTATTCCATTTAAGATCCATTTTCTTCCTCTCCAGGATTACAACTCAGCTTTGCAAGGTGGGTTATTCTTGCAAGTGTATCTCTCTCTCTCTCTCTCTCTCTCTCTCTCTCTCTCTCTCGCCTTTTAGACTATTGTAATCAAAGATCTCTACTAGTTTTCAGCAGAAGCTGCCTTGTCTTGTGTTCCTGAGTATTTGAATTGCTTCTTTCTGACTACCCTGATGCCCCTCTCAAAGGCAACCAGGTGTTAAAGTAAAGTGGCAAAACACTGGGATTGGATTTAGGAAGACCTGGATTCAAATTCCACCTCAAATACATACTAGTTGGTACAATCCTGGGAAAAATCACTTAACTTCTCTCTGCCTCATTTCCTCAATTGTAAGCTAGAGCTAATTATAGAACCTATATTATAGTGTGGTGAGGATCAGAGGAGATAATATTTTTAAAGTTCTTAGCACAGTGACTGGTACATAGCAAGTGCTTACAAAATGTGTATTCCCTCTGCCCCTTCCCTCAGGGGAGCCCTCCACTCACTGCTTTCTACCAGAATCTTGCAGGTTATATGGCACTCACTCTGCTAGAGGAGACCCCTCCTTATTGCCTTAGGCTTCTGGCTGACTCAGTATGCAGTTTTCGTATGACTTACTATAGCTTTTCACTGGCTTTCTTCTTTGTTATCTGGTCTGGTTGCAAACCTGAGGGTTTTGCTAGAGTAGGTATGGGGGAGTTGGGTGGTTTGTCTCCGTTCTGGCAGCCATCAAGTTGCCTTTAAAAAAATGTTCTTTAAAATCTTACTGAAATATTTTGGAAATAAATAGCAAAGTATGCACAAAAAATAAACCACTCCATGATTATCCTAATACAATAAAACAGAAATTTTTATTATGAAAAAAGCATGAAAAGGTAACCAAATATTTTTGGAAACACAATGAAAATTATAAATTTTCCAGGGAAGTATGACTCTCAACATTAGACACCTTAAGATTACAAAACAAAGAAGCAGTCCTGGTAACAGATGAAATGAGGGAATTATGCTGAAATAATTTTCATTTTAAAAAAATTGAAGGCTACAGGATGCACAGTCTGTCATAGCCTAATTATATATCCCTAATTCCAAATTACCTCCTACCTACATCAGTTTCACCATGGCACCTCCCTAATTCCTTGATCCTCAACTTAAATACTGCTTTTGCTTAACCAATTCTGCGTCCCCATCTCAGACTTGCTTTGTTCCTACTTATAAGCTCAAGTTTAGTACCATCTGCTTTGCTCTCTGATATCTACTAACATCCTTCATCTGTCCTAGTCTTCTTTACCATTCACACCTGACCTCTGATCTGACTGAGAAATTCAACTCTCTCATCCTATTTCTGTTGCATCCCTTCTGGCTCCTTGATGTCATATATTCACGGAGCAATTAATTTTAGAGCACCCTTTGCACACAAAAACATAGCGTAGCACCTTGTACTTCAGATTCAGATTGAATGAGATCAATTGACAGAAACATCCCTGCCTAGTGGAGAGAACACTGGAATCCTTGTATGTACCCATTTCTTTACATGTTGTCTTCTCCACAAGTATGAGAACTCCTTGAAGGCAGGGATGGTTTTTGCCTTTCTTGGTACACCTAGCAGTTGGCACAATGCCTGGCATGTAGCGAACACACTTAATAAATATTTGCTTATTGATTGACTGACTTGGTGACATTATAGTTCCAGTTCTATCACTATGCAATCTTGGCCAAGTCACAACCACTCTGAGCTACAGTTTCTTGACCCTTAAAAGAAATGGTCTACATTAGGTCTCCTCAATTATTCCCAAGATCTAAAATTCTATGACTCTAATGAGACCTTAATGTTTTTATGAAGTTATTTTTAAAATTACATCATATTAAGCAAAACTGTAACCATTATTACAGAGATAACCACACATGGACCTTGATGGCTTTTCTCTTCTCGTCACATTCCTTGATCAGCCGTTATCAATGGTCTTCCCATTGTCAAATTCCCTGCCAAGGGGAAGGGTCATCTGAGCAAATCGGAACAAACATTTATCTTGCGTCCACCATGTGCCAGAAATTGCAGCTAACAAATGCAAACAGGCCCTGCCTTCAAATAGCTTACATTCTACCAAAGAAGACTGCAGTCCAAGAATGGTCCAACTGCAAATTGACAGTAACAAGGCTTGATTCTCCTCTCAAATGTCTGTCCTTTCTTATTCCACTTCATTGGTTATACTCATGTGCTATTCTTACTGCTCATGCCTGACGTCTGGTGTGATCTAGAAACTCAGCCCACTCTCACCCTCCTAGTTCTCATCCCACTCTCATCTTCCTATTTCTGTTCCATTCCCACTGGCTGCTTTGTCAACCAGTGGAAAAAGATCCTACTACTTAAGAACAAATGCACTGCTAAAAATATATCCTGTTACACTCTCATAAAAATGTTATGGAGTATAAATACATAATATGTCAAAATCTTGTTAATAAGCAGCAACAACCATCGAAATATAGGGCTCTCCCCTACCAAGGTATTTTGGGATTAAAAGTAGATTGGATTTTGAGAAAAGAAGTCTCAAGATGTTTTCCCAGGATGACACCACTTCCCCTTCTGACATATAAAGAAAACCTTTTACATGATGCTGTTCCAATTAGAGGATTAATATAGAACTAACATCTACTTCAAAAACCCACTGGAGTTCTAGATGTATTTCCTGGTGATATTCACCAACCCCTCATCTTTAGTATCCACAGCTTTTATCTATTCTGTTGTCAAAGTAAACTTACACAGTGTTGATTATTTCATCTAACAATTCTTCTGAATGTGCTTAAGAAACATTTCTTTTGGAATTATTCACATTCCACACACTTTAATTCAGCTCTCCTCTTCAGTTCAGATACCCAATCTGGGTCATCATCTTCTTCTTCAAAATCCCTACATGTGAGAAATGAAAATATAAAATCTTCATCAGAGGCACTCAAATATTTGTTGATTTAATACAAGATAACAAAATCATTAAGAAAAAAAAAAAGCAGCTTTATTCTCCTCTCTCCCACCTTTTCTTCTCCCCTTTCTTGACCATTACATGGGTCTGGAAGAGGAAGGGTGATAGGAAAATTCTACTAAAAATCCTTCTACTATTTCAGTTATAGTTTTTTATTCCTAAATATTTAGAATGAAAAAATGGTAAGGAGTACAAGTTTCGAAAAATTAGATACACAGATCCAAATCAACAATGGGATGAAATGCTGTATTTTGGTACTGTATTATTCCTACAGGACAAAATATCGCGCTTGTATTTAACAAGGGTGACAAATCATATAAAATCCCCATATTGAACATGAAATGATTATGTAATAATTCTGTTAAAGCAAACACATGCTAACTAAAAATTTTTAGATTAATTTGAACATACGTGTCCTCTTCATCTAATCTAGGTTCAAGTCTCTCAGGGTCCAAGCTGATATCATGATCTCCATCTACACAATCTGATGTTTCTGCTTCATCATAAAGAGGTCCTTTCAGGAAATTATCTGACCCTTCAAAATATGAGAAGAATATCAACTTTAAAAAAATATTCTTGTTTTGTTCATATATACATATATGGACATATATGTATATTTAGATATTTATACACACAAAGAAACACACATGTATCTCTCTATATATGTACACACACCCCCATCTCTATTTTACACACACCCCCATCTCTATTTTACACACCCTCCCATGTCTATTTTACACACACACCCATCTCTATTTTACACACACACCCATCTCTATTTTATATACACACACACATACATACACACCATATATTCCCAACTAGACCATAAGATTCTTGAGGGCAGAAACCATGTCCTTGACTTCTGCCTCCCACATACATTGCTAGGTACATGGTAGTACTCAAGTAAACACTTAATGGCTGACTGATTAAGGAATGCAATCTTCCCCACTCAAGAACAAATGGCTCAGCCAGGTTTCCATGACAGTTTCCAAGTAGATATTGTTTCCTTTAAGTGCTCTGTTTACACAAGTATGATAATGAGAAAAATATTGCAAGCATATATCATAACCTATCATGCCTATGCATCATGCGTAACTTACCATTATTATTTCTACTTCCTAATTTCTTTCAACTAAGAATTTTAAAAAGCATTTTAGTGTGAGGATCTGTATTTAAAAGATGAAAATGATCAAGTCCAACACAGTTCGATCCCTTTCCTTAAATGATATAATACAGGTATGGGGCTAGGAATAAAAACTGAGGAGAGTGACTACTAGTTGAAACTTCTGGTTAACAAAAAATCCAGCCAGATAAAAGGCAAATCCTATCACAAATAAGAAAACAAAGAGTTGCTATGTCATCGCCCACTCCAGCATGGAACTTGATATAATAACAACCTAGCTTGGAGCCTGTCCAAGCAGATTTCGTTACTGGAAGTAACAGGGGAAAAAGATCCTCCCCCATAACATCATCTATAGAATCAACAATTTGTAGGACTTTAGAACTGGGGCTTCAAAGATCATTTAGTTCCAATCCCCCAATTTTATCTTATAGATGAGGAAACGAACTAAGTGACTTGTTTATAGTCACAGATAAATGGTAGAGCTGAGGCTAAAACTCAGATGTGACTCTTTATCAAGGGCTGAAATTCCTTTATCTGTTCATAATTGATTGTCATTCCCTCTCTCTCTCTGCCTTAGGACTTCAAGCTCAATAATTCATCCATTCCATGACCTCCAATCCTTCAACCCCTCAGTTCTTTTCCCGGCCATCCCCCTGGTACTAGGTACACACTCTTCCATTCCCCATCTTGATCCAATGGTGAACCAGTTCAACTCTATACTATCCTGGTCTCCTTATCCAAAGAGAGATCTTGCCCTGCCAGACCTCAGACTTGGATTGTTTCTTCCATCTGCTACCTTTGCCCCTACTCACATGCTGCTTAAATGAAGCTAGAGAAAATCCTGAAACTGTGCTGACTGTATCCACAACAAATTTATGTTACATAATCTCAACCGGGTCCTCACTGCAGCAAGGGAATCCTTAATAGATTCACTGTCCAACTCTCCACAGAAGCTCTTCCAAATCTTTTCATCTCTCCCCAAATCTCTAATGGCCCCCATTTCCCTAACCCTTTTAGTTGAGAACTTTGCCTCATATTTCAGTGAAAAAACTAAGGCTATCTGTTGAGAGCTCCCTCTTCTCCCCTCTTCATTATCTCACATCACTCAGGTTCCTTCTGATAGCTACTATCTCCTCTTTCACTCCTGACTCACTTCGAGGGCTAGCCCTTCTATTTGCCAAGGCAAATCCCTGGTGACACCATTCCACCCTGTCTTCTCCAACAGCTTGTCTCCTCTATCATCCCTGCTCTCATTTATCTCTCATCCATCCCTGTCTACTGACTGTTTACCTATTGCCTTAATAATACTGCCCTCTCCTATCATCTCCCCCATCCTTAAATAACTACCATTTGATCCATCTATTCCTTTGAGCTATCATTTAACCATCATCCTCTATCTCTCCTCTCTTTTGTGGTAAAAAGCATTAAGAAAGTCATCTACAAATGGTGTCTCTATATTCTTTCCTCTCATTTTCTTCTTACTCTCTGCAGTCTGGCTTCCAACCTCATCAAATGATGAGAATTAAAATTGCTCTTCCAAATTTCCTGCTTCAGTTATTTCATTTGTGTCTGATGCTTCATGACCCCATTCAGGGTTTTCTTGGCAAAGATACTGGAATGGTTGGCCATTTCCTTCTCCAGCTCATTTTACAGATGAGGAAATTGAGGTAAACAGTATTAAGTAACTTGCTCAGGGTCACACAGCTAGTGTCTGAGGCTGGATTTGATTCCATGCCTGATGCTCTACCCATTGTACCACCTGGCCACCCCCAAGCAATCTCTTAATTGACAAATCTAAAGGCAGTTTCTCAACCCTCATTCTTCTAGACCGCTTTGTAGTCTTTGACACTGTTGATCACTCTCTTCCCCCTGAGATTCTCTTCTCTCTAGATTTTTGAAGCAATAATTTGGAGAATTAATTGATTAATATTGATTAATTGATTAATAATAAGAATTAATTAATAAGGAGAAACAATAAGTTCTCCTCCTATCTATCTGACCTGACTGCTCCTCAGTCTCTTTTGCTGGCTTGTCATCCAGGTCATGCCATCAACTATGGGTGTCCCACAGGGCTCAGTCCTAGGGCCTCTTCTCCTTCTAAGCATCTTCACTTAGTGATCTTATCAGTTCCCATGGATTCAATTATCATCTCTACACTGATGATTCTCACCTCTACTTACCAGCCCTAATCTCTCTGCTGACCCCCTCTCCCGAATCTCTAACTTACTTATTGGACACCCTGAACCAGATGCCCTGTAGGCATCTTAAACTCAACCTGGACTCATTATCCTTCCCCTCAAATTCTCCCCTCTTCCTAACTCTCCTATTACTGTCCTTGGTAAGGACAGCAATTTTGTGATCCATTTAATCAAATAAGCAAAGGAGTTAATCAAAGAAATGCAAATCTGTAACAAATTTTCCTGAAAATCCTATAATTTCTTATTGCATTTCTAACTAGAATAGGAAAATAGTCTCTGAATAAATATTTTAAAATATTTTTAAAATTCTAACAGATTTCATTTCTAGCATTTTGTGAGTACATGAAGAACAGTCATTAGTTACCTGATTTGTATATTGTATATGTCCGAAATGCCAAGCTAAGGTCGGCATTCTTAAGGATATTCAACAAAGTTTCAGGAGATTCCTTGAGCCACTGCTTCCTGGTATTATTTTCACTGTACTTTATTACAGAACCACCTAGTTAGGGCATGATCAAAGGATTAGTATGCATTAAAACAACTGCTTGACTTGGAGCATAAAATGCATCTTTCAAATCATATCTCAAAACCAAAAAAGGTACTGTTTACCCTTTTAAAAACTTATTCTATCTTCATGAGCCATACTTAAGTTGACACCAACAAGCTAACATGAGAAAAGCAGATTACCAAAGAATTCTTAGAAAGTTCTACATAAAAACAGTTAGTTCTGATTACATTGATTGAAAAGTTTTTGTATAAATAAAATCAATGCAATCAAGATTAGAAGGAAATAGAAAACTGGGGGCAAAATTTTATAGCAAGTTCTCTGATAAAGGTCTCATTTCTCAAATATATAGGGAACTGAGTCAAATTTATAAAAATACAAGTCATTCCCCAATTTATAAATGGTCAAAGGATATGAACAGGCAATTTTCAGAAGATATCAAAGCTATCAATAGTCACATGAAAAAATGCTCTGAATCACTATTGATTAGAGAAATGCAAATTAATACTCTGTGGTACCCTTCATACCTATCAGATTGGTTAATATGATTGAATAGGAAAATGACAAATGTTGGAAGGGAAAATTGGGATACAGATGCACTATTGGTGTAGTTGTTAACTGTTCCAACCAGTCTGAAGAGCAATTTGTAATTATACCCAAAAGGCTATATAAAACCGTGCATACCCTTTGATCAGCAATAATACCACTACTAGGTTTGTACCCCCAAAGCGTTTTTTTAAAAAGGAAAAGGATCTCTACATATAAAAATATTTATAGCAGCTCTTTTTGTAGTGGCAGGGAATTAGAAATTGAGGGGATACCCATCAACTGGGGAATGGCTGAACAAATTGTGGTATGTGATTATGATGGAATTCTACTGTGCTGTAGAAAATGACAAGTAGGATGCTTTCAGAAAAACCTGGAGAGACTTACATGAACTGAAACAGAGTGAAGTGAGCAGAACCAGGAGAACAGTGCACACAGCAACAGCAACATTGTACCATGATAAACTGTGAATAACTTGGCTATTCTCAGAAATACAATGATCTAAAATAATTCCAAAGGACTCATGATAAAAGAACTGATGGATTCTGAATGCAGATCAAAGCATTCATTTTTCAAATTTTCTTGGGGTTTATGTTGGTCTGTGTTTTCTTTCACAACATGACTAATATGCAAATACGTTTTGAATGAATGTATGTGTATATCCTATATCAAATTGCTTGCCACTTCATGGAGGTTGGAGGAAAGGAAGGGAGAGAATTTGGAACTTAAAAATTTTTTAAATGAATGTAAAATAACTTTTACATGTAACTGGAAAAATATTTTTAAAAAATAAAAATGGAGAGTTCTACATAATGAAATTAATTACATTTAGTCTCATCTTTACATACCTCTATCCTCTTCTGATGTTAAACTAGAAGAAAGTATGGATGCATTTTCCAAGGCATTTACAGCTGTACTGGATATGTTCTTCTCCCACTGTCTCCTCTGAGGGCTTGGTGAATTCCCTTTTCTCAGATGGACTGATCTGTTGTCTTATTTATAGGATAAAAAGGGGAATGTTAATATTCTGTTTAGATATTTAGTTAACAATATAGAACAATAAAAATGCTGTGATATTTTCATGATTCCCTCAAATAAGAAGAGCAAGATTTTTTGACCTCTAGAGGCTAAAGAAGATAAAAAATAAGGTACTGATTAAAGTGTTTGATATTTTTTAGAGTATATATGTATCAGTACAGTTTCATTAATGGTATGTAACCTCAGAATTTAAGCTCAAAGAAAGTTCATCAAATCATTATTCTGAGTTGCTCTTGACCAAATGTGGGCAGAAAATAAACAGTAAATAATAAGGAAAAAATTACCAGAAGATGTGAAACGGTTTGGAAAATTATCATTATTCGGAAATTGTGTGAATATACTGATATTTCATGTTTTAAACAAATACAGAAAAAAATTATATGGTTTGCTCCGGGTCACATGGATCACAAAAGAATCAAACATCTCTAATTCAGGATCATGGGTTTTAACTCGGGAACATTTATCTTCTAAAATGTAAATTTAAAATACATATATGTACATATGTATGTATATATGAAAAGAAGAAATATATATTTACATACAAATTGTATATTTCTATAAAATGCTTCATATAAAATACATTTGATATTTATTAATATATACTATGAATATACATGCATATATGTAGAGATATAAAAAACACTAAGACAAGACTACTGAAAGGACATACAAAAGTATGGTTGCCTGGTTGTCCTGGCAAGATAAATGTGGGCATTTCCTCTCTATTTCTCCCTTCCCTCCCCCAAGGAGATGACTATATAACCAGAGAATTAGAGCATTAGAACTTTAATAGTTTACCTTTTTCTTCATTGCTTATTCGCTTCAGTGCATTTTCAGTCAAATTCTTATTAATGTTCTCTAAGTCAGCATGGCTGCACTTTTTACCTTCTTCCCCTTGCTTTAAAAAAAAATGAAAAATACAGGTGGCACAGAAAAACATTAACAAATACAGAATCATGAGTTAGGAGGAACCTTGGAAATCTACTTTGTCAAGCCCTGCCTAAAGTATAGACCCATATGCTTGAAGATGTACATGAATGAGGAATTCACTGTTATAACCCAGCCCATTCTATCTTTTAATAAATCAAACTGTGAAAAAGTTTTTTTTTATATCAAGTCAAAATCTACTCATTTCTAGCCACTGGTCCTAGTGATGCCCTCTGAGAACTTGCCATATTTTCTATATACTTTCTTCTATATTTTAACATTTAAAAATATTTGACAACGATCGCGATCCCCTCCATGTCCTCTCAATTCTAAGCAAATTAGTCCAAGTTCCTTCACCCGATCTTCATATAACATTAAGTCTTTCAGTACCTTCACCATTCTAATCATGTTCCTGTTTGTCAAGGTTGGTCCTGGAATCCAAAATGAACACAAGTATTCCAGAAAGAGGTGGTACTGTGGCCTTCCTGATCAACCAAGCTGGGAGAGCAGGCCCAGCACTCCTGGACTTTCTCTACAGTGACCCAGAATGCCCCTCAGAATTTAATAACTACAGCAATACCTCTTCCTCCCAGAACCTCCATTTTAAGAAGGAGGTCCAGGTCAGTCACATCTTCATTCCTATCCAGTCTCTTGACTCTCCACTTTTCTGCCATGCCCTTCATGCCAGGTACTTTCCCTTTCCCTTCCCCCATCAATGCTTTTCTGATTCCTTTTATGTGCTTCCCCCATTAGAATGTAAGCTCCTTGAGGGTAGGGACTTGTGGAAGGTGTCTGAAGTGTGTTTTGAAGGAAATAGATTCCAAAAGGTCATATAAAGCCAGGAGTTTACAGAGAAGGTCAGATCTGTAAAGGGCAGGGCAGAATCCAATGGAACCCGCGATGTCCTTGTTACAAACAATGCACTTACACTGGGAGGAAGTTTGTATAGACGAAAGGACTTAGAAGTCCAAAAGATCTGGGTTCATCTTCTGACTCAGAATCTTACTAGCTGCGCAAGTAACCCTAAGCAAGCTGACTGCCTTATTTAGGCTTCATTTCTTAATCTGTAAAACAAGGAAGTTGGATGAAACAGCTTCTGAGACCTCTTCCAACTCTAAAATCCATGATCCTAAGTTAATGCCCTCTCTATCCCTTGTTTGACTTAGAATTCTCTAATGAAAGAATTCTCAATTAAAAAAAAGAGATCATAAAATATTATTAAAAAAACCAATTATATCAAGTTGAAAAATTTTTGCATGAGCAACAGCAATGCATATATTGCATATGGTCCTCAAGTGTGACCCTCTGACTGAATTCAAACTTCACAGAACAAATTCCCTTAACAATTTGTTCTCTAAGGATTTGTTCTCTAAAACTTGGACTTAGTCAATAGACCGCACCCAAAGACTTAGAGACCCACGTGTGGCGTTGAGGCCCAGGTTCCCCACCCTGAACTAAGAAGAACTTTCTATGCTGCTTCTCTCTCTTATATAATATCAACTGCCCTTACCCTCTTTTTCTAGCTACCACTCCTCTAAACATCTTCTCTTTTCCCTGACCCAAGCCCCAATCCCTAGGGTATTTGGGAAATGAAAACAGAGAGCTCTTCTTGGATCTGACTCTCAAGCTCTCAGCACATGAATGATATACTTTTTTCCATGGGGTTAGGCCTGCTGTCAACACTGTAGATTTGACGCAATAAAAGCTAAAATAGGAAAATGCGATCAGATCAGGGAAATCCTAACCTGCTGAGCTAGGGAGTTTATTCAGTAGACAATGGAGAATCACTGTTGGTTTTTTAGCCAAGGAATCTCTGCTTAAAGCACTCTTTAGAAAGTAGAACCTAGCAGTGGTACACAGGGTAGAATGGAAGGCAGAGTCTAGAGACAGCTCAAGGACCAGCTCAGGTGTCTCTTTCTTTTATGGGTTCAAATCTCATCAAGACAACTAGGTGGTGCCGTGGATAGAGCCCTGGAATCAGGAGGACCTGAGTTCAAATCCAGCCTTGGATATCTGACACTAGCTATGTGACCCTGGACAAGTCACTTAACTCTGCCTGAGGAAGGAGAATCTCATCTACCTCAAAGTAATAAGCTACTTGAAGGAGGGGGGGGGGGGGGGGCATCATTTTTCATTTGTTGTGCTTAGCATACAAGCCTGGGTAGAGAGTCACTGTTCAGTCATTTTCAGTCATGTCTGACTCTTCATGACCCAGTTTGGGGGGTTCTTGGCAAAGATACTGGAGTAGTTTGCCATTTCCTTCTCCAGCTCATTTTGCAGATGATGAAATGATAAACGGTTAAGTGACTCACCCAGCTAACAAGTACTTGAGGCCAGATTTGAACTCAGGAAGATGAGTCTTCCTGATTCTAGGCTCACCACTCTATTCACTGTACCACCTCGCTGCCCCAGGTAGAGAACAGATAAGTATCCAAAAAACACTGGTTATATCGGATTTTAAGGTACTTACCATAGTAACTGCTTCATTTCCTGAAATTATATTTGTTCTGGCAGGGTCTGAGGGAGAAAGAAAAAGAAAACATACACTTAAGGATGTCTACTTCAATTTTTATAAGGTGTTATGGAAGTTAAAACATCGGCTGGAACAAGTAGCGCAAAGCTTTAACCACCCTAAGAACACGTCTCAGCTTTTAAAGGGACACCTGCCATTTTGCCCCCCTACGCTTTTCTATTTAAAGTTGCTGGTCCATTACAAATCTGATCATCATGGTGTCAAAGTGGGTACAACTGTTTCTCTGTGGAAAAACCAGCAGGAGCAAAAAAAATGCCAAGAGAAGCCTCTAACACAGATGTCTCTTGATGCCTGACTTTTCTCTAGTAGGGTCTTGTAGATCACATTCCTTACATCAAATGGGTTATCAAGGTCCAAATTTATGTCTAATTAGACTAGAAGAAGAAGTAGCTGGTAGCTACACTCTTTCAATAACCTAGCCACTGTGTATTACTTTTGTTTCTCATGGGAAATAACCTGAGACTTTCCCAGATTGACTTGAAATAGCCACACAGACTATCTCTCTGTGCTCCAAAATGTGGGGACTCATCTACCGCTCCAAGTCCCTAACAATGCCTACAGCTAACTGTAATGACCAATAATGACCATGGAGAAAAGATGAGGAACTGAACCTCCCTCCTTTGAGCTGGAGAAATGAGGAATTTCAGCCATGGAATACGGTCAAATAGGTCACTATGTTGTTGGTTTTACTTAATTGGTTTTCTCTGTTACAAAGGAAAATTACACTGAATGGGGGCATGATCTGTCTAGAAATGAGTAAGATGCAAAAAAGACATCAATAGGGTTTTTAAAAATGCCTATGACATCAAGCCCTGAACGAGAGCAAACACTGAAATAATTCTAGAGAAACAATGGTAACTCTTGACCTCTAAAGAGATAAAAGAGCAGAATTTTAATTTTGGAAGGTATTAAGCCCTATAAAAGTTGTACAAAAGCATGACTTCAAGATAACTTTTAAATTAAAATGTATTATTTTACACTAGGCTTTGGGTCAGGAAGATCTGGGTTCAAGTTCTGCCTCTGATGCATACTGAAGCCATGGACAAGTCACTTAAATGTCTCATTTGTGCAGACAACTCTTTAATTAAGACTGTAAGTTGAAGAGAGATACGTGGGTAGATGGAAGAGTTTCTAACGCTGATAAAATCAAGTCCAAGTAACCTATCCATACCCCCCACCCAAAAAAAGAGGAATTTTCAAAATTTAGCTCATCTCTGCCTCTCAGAAGGCAGGGCAATTGGATTAAGTGATTTGCCCAAGGTCACACAGCTAGTAAGTGTTGTGTCTGAGTCCACATTTGAACTCAGGTCCTTCTGATTCTAGGGCTGGGGCTCTATTCACTGTGCCACCTAGCCACCCCAATGTCTCAGAATTGTTGCCTTCCTTTAGGGTTCATCTCAAATAACTCCTCCTCCATGAATCTTTCCCTGATTCCCTCCTATCTCCCTAAATAATGCTCTATTCCTCCTCAATTCTCCCTGTATTATACCTCTCTATGTACACATTGTACCTCCACTGCTACAAAATGAATATAATCTTCTAGAGATCCAGGACTCTCTTGTTTTTGTCACTGGGTATATAGCACTTACCACACAGTGCCTTCCATGTAGGAGGTGCTTAATAATTATGTCAGATTAAATCTCTTGTAACTTCATAGATGATTGAATTTTGATGTCAAAACATATACTTTGATGGATCTGTGATCTCATCCATGTGGGTACTCCCTCTACCACACAGACTGCATCCTAACTATACCTTCTTGTCCTGTGCATTTGAAGGCAGCTAGGTAGCTCAGTGGACAGAGAAATGGGTTTACAGTGAGGAAGACTTCAGTTCAAATCCAGATTCAAATACTCCTTAATTATATGATCCTGAGTAAGTCACTTAACTGATGTCTGGCTCAGTTTCCTCAACTGCAAAATGGTGATCATAATGGCACCTACCTCACAAAGTTATCATGGAGATCAAATAAGGTATCTGTAAAATGTTTTGCACAGTAAATGCTTAAGAAATGTTTATTTCCTTCTGCCCTTCCTTTTCCTTCCCCTTGGGCATCTCCTGTCTGTATTCTTCATAAATCCTCCTCAGAAGATCTACTTGGCTCAACACAGCTCTTCTCACAGCACACCTTTTCCACACCTCGCCCAAACTCCTCTGGTATCTCTTGTCCACAAGCAGCACACTCTTTTCTGGGCATATACTTAGCTCCCTTTATGCCAAATCTTGCATGCATATCAGCAATGGTAATATCCCACTTCTCTGCAGCATGCAGTTCACTCTATTGGCCTTGCAATCATCCCCAATCCTGGGCCTTCGTATAGCATAGTATTTCATGATTTACATGGAATGGCAATGTATATAACAACAACAACGAGCATTTAGAGAGTGTACCAAGCCCTGTACTAAGCACTTTATAAATATTATCTCATCTGATTCTCACAACAACCCTGGGAGTCTAAGTAGAGGCCATTATTAGTGTAATGGAAGTGTTGGACCTAAAGATTCAGAAACACCTGGGTTCATGGCCTACCTTGGGACCACAGGCAAGTCATTTAACCTCTGTGAAACTCAGTTCTATCATCAGCAAAATGGGGGAAAAATACTGTCTGTGGCACCTTGGCCTGGAGGGATTAAAGAGGATAAAAGGAAGTCTAGAAAACATTTTATAAACCTTGAAACACTTTATCTGTGTCAGTAATTATTATTATTCCAAGGTATATAACATCAGAAGAATGTGGTTGTTAAAATGATGGATTTCTGTGTCATCAACAATCAGTAAGCAATTATTAAACACTGACTTTGTGCCAGGCACGGTGCTTAGTGCTGGGGAGACAGAGAAAAGCAAAAACAACCCCTGCCCTCAAGGAGTTCACATTTTAATGGCAGAGACAACATACAGAGATCAGAAGATATGAGATAAATATGGAGTACTTGTAAGATGACCTTACAATAGTTGGCAGTTGGGGTGGCTGGGTGGCACAGTGAATAGAGCACTAGCCCTGGAGTCAGGAGGACCTGAGTTCAAATCCAGCCTCAGACATCTAACACTTACTAGCCATGTGACCTTGGGCAAGTCACTTAACCCCAACTGCCCTGCCTTCCCTCCTCCAAAAAGAAAAAAAATAGTTGGCACTAGCAGCTGAGGGGATGGGAAAAGGCATCCTGGAAGAGGAGGTGGTACTTGAGCTGAGTCTTAAAGAAAGCCTGGGATTCTGAGTCCAATGCTGGGGAAGGGACAAAGCATTCTGAAATGCAAGGCAAAGACATAAAACTAGACACAGAGTCTCATGTGCAAGGAACAGCAAGGTGGTTGGTATGGCTGGATCACTGAGTGTGGAGAGGGAAAGCAGGAGGATTTATGAAGACTAGAAAGGAAGGCTGATGTTAAGTAGTAAAACAAAGGATTCTAGAGGAAGAAGGGAGCCACTGGAGTTTACAGAGTAGGGGAGGTGCTATGGTCAGACTTACGCTTCAGGAAAAATGGCTCACTGTGATACAAAAACACAAAATGGACCTTGTCCTGTGCTAAAAATTGAGATGCTGCAAATCAATGCTGCAGCATTTAATAAAGCAAACAGGAGACATTGTCACCACATCCCTATATTGTTTTCACTCAGTGTTATCTCCAGCCATTCTTTGATGCTTGTTTTGATGTGAGAGACTTAAGACAATGAGGGATCAATGCAAAAGGACAGAGAAATCAAGAAATGACAATGTTCAGAAAAGCTATGGGATGGGATTTTAGAATTGTAAGGCACCTTAGAAAAGAAATCATTTAGCAGGAGCAGTTGGGTGGCGTAGTGGATAGAGTAGTAGTCATGGAGTCAGGAAGACCTGAGTTCAAATCTGACCTCAATACTTGCTAGCTATGTGACCCTGAGCACATCACTTAATTATGATTGCCACTTTTAAAAAAAGGAAAGAGATTATTTAACTCAATTTTAACCTTGCCTGAAAACAGGCTAGGAAATCTTTATGGACATGTAATTTCACACCAATACTGTTATATATGTGGCCTTTGGGAAAAACTTCACGTAAGAACACTGCTTTATACAAGGCCCTCAATTTAAGAGGCTACACTTTAATTTGCTAAATAAAAATCACTACTAAGGTTGTCAAGCATAAATTCTGTGGTTCCTGAATGTGCTGAATGTTTATACCAGGCTCACAAATAAAAACAGCTCAAAGTGAAGAAAACAGCCAAAGAAGAAACAAACCCAAACCCCAAATCCATTTTGACTTACAAAGTCTGATAATTATTTCACATTAACTTGAAATATACTTTTCTCCTTTAACATATGCAGGAATTTTTTAAAACAAAAATAAAACTTTTAAGCTTCTGTTCTCCCTTTTGTTGCTGTTCAATCTCATCCAACTCTTTATTACCTCACGTGGGTTTTTCTTGGCAAAGATACTAGAGTGGTTTGTCATCTCTTTCTCCTGTTCATTTTAACAAATGAGGAAACCGAGTTAAGTGCAAACAAGGTTAAGTGACTTGCCCAAGGTCACACAGCTAGTAAGTGTCTGAGGTCAAATTTGAACTCAGATGCTCCTGACTCCAGACCTAGCACTCTATCCACTGTGCCACCTAGCTGCCTCTCACTTACCAACAGTTAAATTAACATTTGTAAGTAGTCTAGGAACACTTGTGGGTAGTCCTAAATATCCCCCCTGTATCCTTCTCTACCACTCAGTCACCATAAGCCCATTAGGCTAAGGGTAATTTTGTAGGAGGGAGGAACCACATAAATTAAATCACTGTTCCATCAAGGTCATTTTTGGTAAACCATAAGAATACATTCCAAAACTGTTACCTATTTTTTTTGGTGCATCATTCTTGGACTTCCTGGTTTCCTCTATGATTTGCTCACCATACTCTTTGACAATCTGTCAATTGAAATAGAATATTAGAAAATATGATGTGAATAACCCACCTGCCCCTTAGATGCTATCATAATCCATTTGCCAATTATCTAGGTGAGTGCCTGAAGCTGAAAAAGTAGAAATGTCAATTTATCACATTTAAAAAAAATCACCTCATGGCCCAGCTAAACACATCTCACCTCTGGTGATAAGCACTTCCGGATAAGCTTTGCTAAAGGGCCTCTAGAGAGAATTGTAGTAGCTGAAGGACGACTTGTAGGATCTCTCTTAAACATCTGCTTTATCAGATAGTGAAGCTCATAGGAGTAATGAGACGGGAGGGGATTGTAGGAGCCTTTGCATATCTTGAGGATAAGATTTTTCCAACTATTGGCCTGAAACTAAAATATTAAATAAACTTTATTTTTTTAAAAAATTTATTTTTCCCAATTATATGTATAGACAATTTTTAACATTCATTATTTAAAAATTTTGAATTTCAAATTTTTTCCCTCCTATTACCTCCCCTACCCCTAAAATGGTAATTTGATATAAGCTGTACACGTACAATCATGCAAAACATATTTTCATATTAGTCATGTTGTGAAATAAGACACACACCAAAAGGAAAAAAAGAAACACAATAAAATAAAGTGAAAAATAGTATGCCTCAAACTGCATTCAGACTCCCATCACACACACACACACACACACACACACACACACACACACACATATACACATGCATACTCTCATATATAATGTGTACATATATGTGTATATACATGTATGTGTTTATATAGTATAGCATGCTAGAATATACATGTATAGTATATATATATGGCATTTTATATATATATAATACTTTTGAGGTTTTTAAATCATTATTCTGGGAAAGCTAAATCTTCTTAACTGATGCGTGCTGTGGAATTTTACCAAGAAATGGAGAATTAGATATGCAACTTAATGTTTTAGAATAGAAGTAAAGTTTAAACCTATTCTTACTTAATGAAATAAGAATAGGAATGAACATCTTGACAGTCAACCTATATGAAGTTTAAAAAAAAATGTCCTTAGAAATAGAAAACGCCTTAAAGAGATAAGAATAGTTAGGGCCTTTTCTTTTTTTCTGTAATCAGATATGAGCATGAAACAAAAGAGAAAACTGTGTACCCAACAAATATAAAATAAGAAAAAAATCTGGCTGGGCTTGGAGGGAACAGACTTGCTTTGATTCTGAAGTTTATGCTAATCAGTTGCTATATTTGAATTTTTATGATCTCCAAAGGACCAAGAATAAATTAGGAGAAAATAAAGATAATATATCACAGATTTCTAATTATTATTCACTATATCACAGTTCTTGTTACATGTTCTCTCTTTTAAAAAGTGATAACTCATGCTTTGATAGGTTTTTGAAATCATTTAAAAGCTAAATTTGAGACATCAAGGATATTCATCAAAAATCTGCTGCTAAAATCAAACACATCCTGGGTCTTTTACCCTGGGACCATGTTACTAACCCATCATTACGAAAACACATACAATGGGTGCTTCCCCCCACCTTCCCCGCCAGTAACATTGATGGGCTTTTCTTCAGAATCACTCACACCAATGTCTCAAATGCTCCCACATTTGTGAGCTAGGGCATTTTATGGTCCAATTAGTAGCAATAAAATGTTAATTTTCCTGTATGCAAACCTAATAAGCTTTAAAGGGATTAATCCTCCTCCTATTCCTACCCCCACTCCACCACTACTCCACTGCCTGTCCAATTCTTAGCCACCCATCATGACTACACAAATGCCTTCATCTCTATGAAGCCTTGCTGTCTCGAAGCATTTTCTCTCTATATGCTACTTTTTATCTTCACTATTACACTTTTACATTTATTATGGTTAATTGTGTACAGGTATAGCATTCTTACTAGACTGTAAACCCCCTAAAATAAGGACCATGTGTCTAGTGTGGCCTCCACAGTACCTAACCTAGTATCTGGTGCATAGGCTGTACTTGCTAAATATTTATTGTAGTAGTAAATGAATGAACCAGCTTTTTCAGCACTACAGTCTAACCTAAAGGTTCTCAAAATGTGGTCCGAGCACCCCTGGGGGGGGGTCTCTGAGACCATTTCTGGAGGTCCCCAACTCAAAACTATTTTCACAACGATAATAAGGTGCTTTAATATCTGATGCAGTACATGTTGATAGATAAATTCCACGAAAACCAAAGCTCTTTGGGAGATCCTCAATAATTTTTAAGAGTACAAAGCGGTCCTAGAATCCAAAAACTCTTGAGAGCCATAGGTCTAAATAAAGAGGGGCAATTTTAAAAATTACTTAACCTCATTTTGTCAATCTCAGTAAAATCACAACCATTTCCTACATCTTTTTCCCTTTCTTTTATCCCCAGTGAATGACATATATTAAGTGCTTAATAAATGTTGGATGATGGATTAGAAATTATTAGAAATAATAAATATGTTTGTAACTGTACACACTGAAAATATATCATTACAAGGGAAAATCCTTTCCCCAATGACCTTTCAATCAGAGAAGAGATTAAAAAGATAACAGGTATTTTTTTAGAACTAAAAAGGTGAATTAAATGAACATTTCCTACTTCTGTTCTCTGCTAGCTATCTTTAAGTAAAATTTCAGAGTCATAAAAATATGTGCAAGTATTCCTAATCTAATTATTCTAAGGAGCCAAACTTCCTATGATAATTTAGCATATTCCTTAAAACCCAAGCAGAGCAAAGACCAATTAGCAATGGTTTGAAGGTTTTATTTTGTATGGCATACTTACTGGATGCTTCAGGGTACAGAGTTCATACAAAATGCATCCCAAGGACCATATGTCACTGAAACATAAAAAAATTAAATAAAGTTGTCAATCAATCATTTAAATTAAGGTTATTCAAAAATAGGTTTTTTTAATCCATCTTTAAGATGGACAGATATCACACTTATTATTATGGCAATTAACTTTTAAAAATTTTTTATTTTATTTTTAATTTATGGAATAAAACAAGCATTTCCATAATACAGTATGATTTTTAAAAAAAGACTGCACATGAAATTTAAATTTAATTGAATATTGTTAACTGGTGTCATCTGAAAACTCAAACTGACTCATGCTTAGCCTCAGACTGGCCCCTATCAAGAGGGGCCTTATTCAAGTGTCACTTGGGTGGTATTTATCCTAAAGAAGAACATCTGAGAAATCTCAGATTCAAGTACCCTTAAAAATTGGAAGAGATCTTTATGTTCACCTAGTTCTACACAAAATAAGAATCTTCCCTACAACATCCCGAAATGGTGATTAAATACACGTAATAGTAGAAAGCTCACTAATTTTTTAAGTAGGCTATTCTACTGCCAAAAAGCTCTGACTTTTAAGAAGCTCCCATACTGAACTTAAATATATGTTATGTTCCCATAACTTGCACTTGCTGGTCCTAGTTCTGTATGGTCTTTGTAGCAATCCAAAAGAAGTCTACTTTCTGTAGAAAACCTTTCAAATATTTGATGATTGCTTACATGCCATTTGGGACCTCCCCCAGGTCTCAAATTTTATCTTCTATAGGCTAAAAATCCCCAGTTCCATCAACCAACTGTTTATATAATGTGGTTTCTAATTTCTTACCATGTTAGTCACTTTCTTCTAGAAAAGGAAATAAGTTCTCTTTTTTTTCCTTTTTTTAATTTTTAATTTTCGGTTTCACATTCTTTCCTTTGCTCTACTCCCTCCCCCATCCATTAAGAAGGCAAGAAATATAATACCAATTGTACATATGAAGTCGTGTAAAACAGATTTCCACATTTGCCTTGTTACAAAAAAAAAAGCAAGAAAAATAAAGAAAGTGGAAAAAACGTATTTCAATCTATATTCAGAGTGTATAAGGTCTCTGTCTGAAGATAAGTATAGCACTTTTCATCAAGAGTCCTTTGGAATTGTCGTGGATCATTTTATTGAGCAGAGTAGCTAAGTGTTTTACAATTGTTCATTGTTACACTACTGCTGTTGCTATGTATATATAGTATTCTCCAGGTTCTGTTCATTTCACTTTGTATCAGTTCATATAAGTCTTCCTAGGTTTTTCTGGAACCATCCCCTTTGTCATTTCTTACAACAGTATACACAACAGCGCTGTATCACAATCATATACCACAACTTCTTCAGCCATTCCCCAGCTGATAGATACCCCTTCAGTTTCCAATTTCTGGTATGAAGGGAGGGCCAATGAAGGGAGGGCCAAAAATTTTTACACAGATTTTTCAGACACTGGGAGCACTCTGCCCTTATGGAAAGAATAACTATTTATTTTTTATGCAATTAAAAACATAGATCTGATGAGGAGTCCACAAGCTTCACCAGGCTACCAAAAGGGTCCATGAGACCAAAAAGGTGAAGAAGCCGTGGTCTAAAAGAGCTTTATCTTTCCATCAGAGGGATGCATCACATACCTTTTGTTGTTATAAGGCATATTCTCCCAGATTTCTGGAGGCACATAATAAGGTGTTCCCACATATGTACAAGCAAATGCCATGGGCCTGAAGGAACAATGAGAGATAATGTTTTTCAGATTGTTACTGAATGGCAGATGCTTTGATCACTGAATCTATCAAAGAAGAGAACTACATACTTTGAGAGAAGTCGGGCAGATCCAAAATCTCCCAATTTTATATGTCCATTTTGGGTGAGGAAGACATTCTGCATTACCAAAAGAAAAAGAAAATCAGATCTCTTTAACAAATGCCCTATTGTTCATCATAAGACAAGAGTTTCCAACCACTGCAAGAAGAAGATTAATTTTTCACTTCTGAGAGACGTTGATAATAATAGAGACAATAGCAGTAATAATAATTAATAGAGACAGTACCAGTTGGTAACAGTAACACCTCTGTGCACAGCAGGGAGTAACAGATGAATCCTGGCAAGGACTGTGAGGTTATTACGGTATAGGATGATTGGGAGATGGGAATGTAGCAGTATCACCCTGATTAATTTACTTATCAAGCAAGGTTCTCAGGCAAGACAGACCTACCAGGTAAGGCTTCAAGTTGGAGAAACCTGATATAAGAGATGCTAAAATTCCTTTAGGGTAAAATGGGGCAGTGACAGCAAGATAAGAACAGGAAGTCTTTTCTAGCTCCACATTTTTGCTATTTTCAAAACTAATTTCTTTAACCAATGGGACAGATGTGAGGTGGGACCTCAGAGTTTTTTTTTAAATTTGTATTTCTCTAATCAATAGTGACTAAAGAGTATTTATTCAATTGTTGATAGCTTTGATTTCTTCTTCTGAAAACTGCTTGCTCACATCCTTTGATCATTTATCAATTGGAGAATAGCTCTTATTCTTATAAATTATAGTTCCCTAAATATTTGACCTCTTGGCCTCAATTCTCCCTCCTGGAAAATAATGATAATAACGCCTACGTCACAAGGTGTTTAGGAGGATCAAACGAGGTAACATGAAGAGGGCTTTACAGACCTCAAAGTTCTACTCAGCATTTATGCAGAACGATTCCTGGTGAATGGCAAGCAATCTGATACTTGAAACTCAGGACTGTCTTTACTTTTAGGTCAAATTTGTCCTGCCACTGTGTTTTCTTATGTAGGGCAGCTAAGTGGCACAGTGGATAGAGGGCCAGCCCTGGAGTCCAGAAGATTTATTTTTGTGAGTTCAAATCCGGCCTGTCATGTACTAGCTGTATGACCCTGGGCAAGTCACTTGACATTTGCCTCAGTTTCCCATCTGTAAAATGAGCTGGAGAAGGAAATGGCAAACCACTGCAGTATCTTTGTCAAGAAAACTCCAAATGGCATCACGAATGTAACCAAACAACAACAAATCTTGCTAATATGCATCCAAACTGGTAACTCAAAGTCCAATCCTTTTTCCTTTATATCCCAGGTTCCCCCTCCACAACACTAGTGTTGCAGGAAACAGATGAACAAAGTAGAGAATAGGGGCACCAGAATAGTGGCTCCACTATTTAGGGGACAGAAGTTAGGTGACTGGCTTATCTTAAGAACAGACACAAGGCAATTAAAAGTAGGGCCTGTCCAGGAATAAACCAGCTGAGGTTAGAAGGAATAGCCTGGAAGTGTTTGAGGCTGGGTCTTTCTCCCCATAAATATTTATGGATAATGAGTGTCGGGGGCAGGGAAATGGGACAGTATGCATAGGTTTCTAAATCCATCTGAGGTTCTGGCTTAAGCTGGAGCTTAAGAGCTCGTAGAAAGCTCCGTAGCGGACACCTTAAGTGGACGAGGAAGTGAAAATGAAAGCTATGGTCCAAGCCAGCTTAGGCATGTGCCTGCCTGAATTTCACCAGCCGAACTTTCTCCCGGTTTTCCCATTCCTCAGGAAGCCATGTCCACAGCAACAACAAGTGAGGAATGGTTTGTTTCTAGAACATCAGATAAAGGCAGCAGGAGTAAAAAAGTGGGAGTCAGAGTCAGAACACCTGGATTCTAATTATCATAATTAGATCGGGAGCTCCTTGAGGGCAGGGACTGACAGTCTCTTGCCTTTCTTTGTATTCCCAGCAGCCAGCACAGTGCCTCGCAGGCATTAGGCACTTAATGAATTTTTAGTAACTGACTGATTAGTTCTGGCTGTCCTATTTGGTCGCCGAGTGATATGGAACCAGGCACATCATCTGTGAACTGTAGTTTCTCCATCTATAAAAAGGTGATGTTAACTTCTGCCCTGCCGACCTCGAAAGCTTGATGTGAGGGGCAAATACCGTAATTTATGTTGCAAATTACTATTATTGTTGCTCTTTGATGGGGAGAAGGAGTGATTGGGCAGGAGAGCAATGCACACCTAAAATAGGAACAGTCATCTCTGAGGTGGGAAAAGTTTAGGAAGGAGAGGCTGAGGAGGAGAGGACAGGCCAAAATTTCTGCCAAAGGATTGTTCAATTTTCTTCCTCCCTTCCTTTCCTGTTTCCTCCCTTCCTTCCCTCATTCCTTCTTTCCTTTCTTCCCTTTTTTCTTTCTCCCTTTCCTTCTCTCTGTTCTTCTCTCCTTTTCTTCCTTCTATCCCTCCCCCCTTTTCTCCCTCCTCTCCTCCTTCTTTCCTTTTCTTCCCCTTTCCCTTTTTTCCTTTCTTTCTCCTTCCTCCCTTCCTTTCCTTTCCCTCTGTTCTTCCCTTTTCTTCCTATCATACCTCCCTTCCTCCTTTCCTTTCTTCCATCTTTCCCTCCCTCCTTTCTTCCTTCCTTTTCACACTGGGTCTCCCTATCTTGCCCAAGCTGGAAGTACAGAGAACACTCATAATCCCAATCTCATTCCAATCAGCACAGGAACTTTGCCCTGCTCCATTTCTGACCAATGGCTGTTTACCCCTCTTTAGGTAGCCTAGTGGTCTCCCTGCTCCCCCTGGTTCACTATATCAATTCCAAACTTAGTGTTTAGCCCATTGCAGCTCAGAACTCCTGAGCTCTAGACATCCACCAGCCTCAGCCTTCCTTATAGCTAAGAACACAGGCGTGCACCACCAGATTCAGCTCAATTTACTTTCAACAGGGCAAGGTCAAGATGGTATACACTGAGGTATTTTTGTCACATAGCTGCTTGTTGTTCGGTTGTGTCCAACTCTTCATGGCCCCATATGGGGTTTTTTTGGCAGAGATACTGAAGGGGTTTGCCCTTTCCTTCTCCATCTCATTTTATAGATAAGGAAACTGAGGCAAACAGGGTTAAGTGACTTGTGTCTGAGGCTGGATTTGAATTCAGGTCTTCCTGACTCCAGGCCCAGCATTCTATCCACTGTGCCACCCAGCTACACAAAAGTTAGTATCTCTGCTTCCTTTGTTTTACACAGGTGACAAAATGAATAATGTGGCTTTGTTCCCAAGGTGTACATTAAGTGGCATATCACTATATCCAGAATGGAACTGAATAAGGATTATTCTGTTCTATTATTATAAATATCAAAAAATATCAAAAACATTTTTTAAAATTTCCTATAATTACATGCCCAGAGGTTCAGAGAACTATTTGCCATTACCCTAATTAGATCCAGACTGTTTTTCTTATTATTTCATGGCCTTCATTAATGTTCTTCTCAGTAATAGCTATTATAGACTATTATATGAAGAGACTCTCTCTTCTAATTTGCTACTTTTAATCTGCTATGAGCTAGAAAAACCTAATCATCCTTGGTAATACTATACATAAATTAAGAACCTACAGACTCTAAGCAAGCTTTCTTCTACAGAGCAGAATCTAAGGGCTTTTGTTTAGAGTCACTGAGGTTGCTAGAAGACTAATGTCCACGTAAGACATCTCCTTGTCTCAGTTGAGATAATACCTTCTATTGCCCTGCCTACCCCTCACACAGAAGTTTGTGAATAAATTGAGGTGGAAGATAGGAAAACACTTTGGAAAGTTAAAAATAGTATACAAGTACAAGGAACTGTTAGTGTTTTAATGATTGACATGCTCAACTAAAACGTTTAATCCAAGTCCATCTGTAAGCAGGCAGATATTTGTTAAAATAAATGATATACTGTCCCCAAGCTGCTCAAAGAAGCTAATATTTCCAAGTAGCAAAAAAACACTAAAAAAATTTTTTAGTTAAAAAAATCCACTCACCTTGGACTTGATATCTCTGTGTAACACCCTTTTTTTATGAATGTGATTCATTCCCAGGCACATCTGGGTAAACCACTGAAGTATCTGGGGGGAAAAGATATTTAAAATCTGGTTTATGGGGTACCTTTTCTTAAGAATTTTTGATATTTTCAGATCTTGAGCACATTAAAACACTGCAAAAAAATATAAATATGGGAATAGGCATGATGATGTAGAGAGCTGACTTCAGAGGCAGAAAAATAAGGCTTCCTGGGGTGGCTAGGTGGTGCAGTGAATGGAGCACTGGCCCTGGAGTCAAGAGGACCTGAGTTCAAATCTAGCCTCAGATACTTAACACTTACTAGCCCTGTGACCTTGGGCAAGTCACTTAACCCCAATTGCCCTGCCTTCCCCTTGCCTCCAAAAAACAAAAAAATAAAAATAAAAATAGGGCTTCCAGACCCACATACTGGCTATAACCTTTCAGTGTCCCTGGGCAATCAAGGAGGGCTACAAGGGCAGAACAGATACTGATCTCCATCAATAAGGGAATTTCTTCCACCAATGAAATCAGAGAACCAGACATCATCACCATCATCATCGTGTCATTATCATCATCTCATCATCATCATCATATCATCACTATCATCATCTCAAAAAATCTCATCACAAGTCATCACCATAATCGTTACATCATCATTATCATCAATACCATCATCATCATCACCATCATTATCATGTCATTATCATCATCTCATCAGATCTCATCTTCATCATGTCATCACCATAATCATTATATCATCTTCATTATCATCAATATCATCGCCATCATCTCATCATCACCATCACTATCATCTCATCACCATCATCATCATCATATCATCACCATAATCATTACATCATCATCATCATATCATCATATCATCACTATCATCATCTCATCAGATCTCATCTTCATCATGTCATCACCATAATCATTACATCATCTTCATTATCATCAATATTATCGCCATCATCTCATCATCACCATCACACTATCATCTCATCATCATCATCATCATCATGTCATCACTATCATCACCTCATTATCATCAATATCATCACCATCATCTCATCATCACCATCACTATCATCTCATCACCATCCTCCTCCTCAACACCACCCCCATCATCAACACAGGACCACGGATTTGGATGCTAGAAGGAACCTCAGAGGCTATCGAGTCCAAGTCTTCATTTTGCAGAAAAGGGAACTGATGAAAAGGGAAACTAAGAGATTTGCCCAGGGTCACACAGCTAATGCCAGAAGCAAGATTTGAACACAAATCTCACATCTACAAAGTCAATGCTTTTTTGGCCAGTATACCACTGGTGCTTTGCCATCACCGTATGTCAGAAAACTTTAATAATCCATCCATTAAAATATTCAGACATGGAATAAAAAAGCCAAATCCATGTGTGATTATTTTACATGTGATGACAATCACTGTTTCATTTCAAGACATTTGCTTGTTTTTCTTTCAACCAAATCCAAGCAATTTTGAGATGCGTATTTGGTATTAGCATTCATACAAATATCAGCTATACTTCAATAATATGAAATGCAGAATAAGTACAGTTTCATTGCTATTTTGGGAGTTTAATGATCACTTCCATCACCTGTTTATTGAGATTAGCATTTTTTCATATTATAAAGACTTAGAGGGGCGGCTAGGTGGTGCAGTGAATAGAGCACCAGCCCTGGAGTCAGGAGGACCTGAGATCAAATCCAGCCTCAGACACTTAACACTGACTAGCTGAGTGACCTTGGGCAAGTCGTTTAAGCCCCAATTGTTCTGTCCTCCCCCTTCCAAAAAACAAAACAAAAGTGAAGTAGTTGGCATTAGCAGATGACCTGAAACCATTTTAGAAGGATTGATTTATATGTACATATTTTTGTTCAGAAAATATTAGCAAGTATAATTTATATAAATCTGAAAACCTGATAAAGACAGTAGTGTTTCAAAATTATAACTAGTCTATGTCACATAGAGTCTTAAAAACATCTCTCGTTTTGTGTTTTAAAGTAAACATATTTTTATGTTATTTTGCTGGCTGATTGAAATAGGAGGCCGGACATTTTGGTGTATGGTGGTATCCATTCCCAGGCTTCCTCTTGCTCATTTTATAAACCCTACTGTTCTGTGCACTTAACTTTGAATTTGACAGTGGGTAAATGTTCTTAACAGTTTGTACTTACTGTCTTTTTGCTTATACTACTTATGGAAAAACGTATACTTAATTCTTTTATTTTAAAAAAATAGTCTAGAAATTATATTTTGGTACATAGGGCTTAGCTTGATTAGTCAAGGTCACACAGCCAGTAAGTGTTAAGTATCTGAGGCCGCATTTGAACTTGGGTTCTCCTGACACCGGGGGTAGTGCTTTATTCACTGCGCCACCTAGCTGCCCCTACTTCACTTTTAACATGCCAAATTTTATAAATTTCTAAGAAAAGGAGGAGGCATCATGGATAGTTTAGTGGATGGGGCACTGGACTTGAAGTCAGGAAGAGCTGAGTTCAAATCCCAACTCATATTTACTGACTGTGTGAGCCTGGGCAAGTCAATTAATCACTCTCAGCCTCAGTTTCCTCAACTGTAAAATGAGGGTGTTGGACTAGATGATCTCTGAAATCCCTTCTACCTCTAAATCTATTGTTCTATGAAAATTTGATTAATTCAAATCAATCTAAGCATTTATTAAGTACCTACTATGTGGAAGGCACTGTGCTAGATGTTGGTGTGCAAAGAACATAATACAAGTCCTGGCTGCTCTCAGGGAATTGGCATCTAATCAGAGTGAAAACACAGCATAGAGGCAGGCCAAGTGAAGTGCAAAGGAGATGTTTAAGAAAGTGGATCTCTTACCATATCCTCAGGGAATAATTTTCCTCTTTGATGTTTAATCTTTTGCATGAGATCACCTTCATCACAATACTCCATCACGATATACAGGTGTCCATCAGCTTGGAAAAATTTAGGATTCATTAGTTAATTATTCCATAAACAATAATATTTGGAAATGGGGACACTACTATGTAAGAATGAAATAAATTAATATTTACCTTCAAATGACTCCTTAAAGGCAACAATATTGGGATGTTTCATTTTAGCCAATAGAATGGCTTCCTTCCTAGAGTTCTTTACATCAGAAAGAGACTGGAAAAAATGATTTTACAATTTTAAGTTTTAAAACTTTAAATTCTATTAATTCATTCATAAAATGTTCAGTAATGATAATTCACAATTGTAAAGTACAAATGTGTTAAATTAGGTAAGCTAACTATCTTTTTTTTGCTTTTTGGAGGGGGCAAGGCAGGGCAATTGGGGTTAAGTGACTTGCCCAAGGTCATATGGCTAGCAAGTGTTAGGTGTCTGAGGCCAGATTTGAACTCTGGTCCTCCTGACTCCAAGGCCAGTGCTCTGTTCACTGCACCAATTAGCTGCCCCTATGTTCTTTAAGTTGATAAAGGATATTAAAGCAGAGGTGGATAAAATGATTCATTATAGTTAATAAATATCATTGCAAGGATTGGAAACCCAGGTCTCTCAATGCCATAGTCAATGCTCTTTGTCCTAGGACAGTGCTTATATAACGCATTTATATTCTTTAACTAGTTAATCCACTCATTTGGTCTCTTATGAATTTAATATAGTAGGTGCTCAGTGACCTGCATAATAAAATTACAATTCACATTTATATTGTTTCATGATATAAAAAGCTCTTTCCTCACAAAAACACCATGAGGTGGGTTGTACAAATATTATTATCCCAATTTTACAGGTGAGGGCGCAGGCTGAGACTAAATGATGTGTCCATGGTCACATACCTAGCAAGGGTCAGAGCAGCAACTTAAAGGGGTCATAGGTCACAGACCTAAAGCTGAAAGAGACAAGTGTAAACCCTTCATTTTTTAGATGAGATCCTGAGGCACAGGGAGGTCAAGTAAGTTACACAAGGTCGCTGCTAAACAAGTATACAAGGTAGAATTGGAACCCAGGTTTTCCAACTCCAGAACCAGTACTCTTTTCAGCTATACCATGCAGCCTGATACTCTGACTCCAAGTTTGAGAGCAAACTGTGTACTTTAGACATGATTCACCCATCACACTACACCCCTGGGGACCTCCCTGCAATAGTCAACCAGTGTGTTTTCAGAAAAATGTAAAGTAACTTTGAATAGCCTGAGTTCAACAAGATTGGGTAAGGATATAAAATGATTATAATAATAATAATAATAATAATAATAATATCTAGAATTTACATAGCTCTTCAAGGTTTGCAAAGCACTTCATAGATAGAGGTGTCTCAAATGTCTTACTGCAGTTTTAGTCTCTTCACTGGTGGTACATTGTAACCATCTACATCAAGGATGGTGACTCATCATTATAAAGAAACAGCATATATAAAGCATTTTTTAACCTTGATGCTCATTTGGGTGCTGCTATAAATCTGATTCAACATAAGCCTAGGGATTATGTGTGCTTCCAAATCTGATGGTACACTGAGTTAATTTCTTAAATAGTTACCTTGGGAAGCCTTATTTCCTTCATCGCATACTTCTGATGGCTGCTTTCTTGTTGGACTAAAAGAGCCCGGCCAAAAGAGCCCTCCCCAATCACCTTCACTACTGTGTAGTCATTCATAATGAACTGGTAGCTGACCGTGGTGAAAGTTTCCTTTCATAAGTTAGTCTCCCAAATCTTACAGACTGTATCAAAAAACAACAACAACAACAAATATAAGAACCAGCATCACTCAGATTAACTTTTTTTAAAGAAATAAATAATGGGAAACTACGATCCCTCTTGGGCAGCTAGGTGGTACAGCGGATAAATTGCCAGGCCCAGAGTCAAGATAACATGAATTCAAATCTGACCAGTTTCCTCATATACAAAATGAGCTGGAGAAGGAAATAGCAAACCTCTCCAGTATATTTGCCAAGAAAACCTCAAATGGGGTCACGAAGAGTCTGAACAGCAACAAAGTGATCCCTTTTATAAGGGACATTGAATCGTTTGGAAGAAAAATGCTACAGAAACTTTAAATATAACCAAAACGTTGTGAAATACAAATCATTTTTCATTTTTTCACTGAACTTTTTTATTTCATGCGATCTATTTTCTATTAGAACTTTGGGATGTTGCTAGGGACTGGCCCTGTTCTCTCACTGGCCTAGGGAGCTCCCAGTCCCAATCCAACAAACATTTATTGAGTATCTACTATGTATAAAGCAAGATGCTAGGTGCTTAGAACATACAAACTGAAAAAGCAGCTCTTGTCTTTTTGAGGATCTTCCAATCTACTGGTGAAAAATAATGTACAAACAGGTCAGGTGTATGTACATGATAATTTGAGGAAAGAAAGAGTATGAACAAGTAGGAGATCAGGAATGATTTCTCTTGGGACAGGGCACATAAACTGAGCCCACGGGATTCTAACAGGTTGAGGAGGAGGAGGAGGAGAGGGGGCAATTCAGGCACTGGTATACAAAGCCTCTACAAAGGAACAGACATGGGAGATAGAAACCCAAGTTCAGGAGTAGCAAGTAGGATCATTTGGCTAGAATATAGGATGTACAAAGGGAAGTGATGTTCAATAAACTGAGAAATTAGCTGGGAACATGTGTGTATATGTACACACGTATACCTGTAGGTACATAGCATGTCCGTACACGGACATGTATATATTTATATGTGTGCATATGTGTGTATATGCACATATATGTGTATATATATATTTTTTAAGGACTAGTCAGCCAACCAGTAGAATTTTCCTATGTAAAATCTTTTAAAAAAGATTCCATCCCAAAGGGTTTCATCTTTGATTTAGTAAAGTTTAGGCAACGGAAGGAATGAACATCAAGTTACTTAAAATTCTATTCTTAGATCTCCCTCATTCTTATGTTTTTTTTTTAAAATTCATATTCATTTTTTTGCCATAATTTATTTTGAGTCAAACTTATCAATACATAATGATCACGGCCTACATCATCGCTGATAACCTTTGATTTTTTGGGAGGGGAAGTCATCATATTAAGATTGCTAAACTGGGTTTTCCAGGGGTAAGCCGCAATAGATCTAATTTTAGGAAATAATCGGAATAATCAGAGAGAAACGTCCATTATTATCTCTAACACTCACTTTGAGCTTTCAAATGGAACACTGAACTCTCAGAATAAGGACATGTGGGACTTAGAATCACAGAATCTAGATTTGGAAGGGCGTTCAAGAATCCTGAGTTCAACGTCTCACCCAATGAAGGAAGCCTCTTTATATAATCCCAGGCAGTTGGTTTTTAACATCCTCAGTGACACCCGTCACCCCCTCTCACTAGGCAGTCTTCACCAATCAAGTGGTTCGCAATTTCTTTATACTGATTGGGTGAATATTTGCTCCCCATAACTTTTCCCAGTATTTGCTAATTCTATCCAGTGAGAATTAGGTAGAATCAATGTAATCGCTTTTCGACAAGGCAGTCCTGCAAATATTTGAAGACACTTATTGTACACTAAGTTTTCACTTCTTAAGGCTAAATGACCCACTCCTGACTCAGTCTTTAAATCTTTTCTCTTATTATTGAGCTTTGTTATTTTTAGAAGAAAAAAAACCCAACCCTTACCATTCTACTATATGCTCTTTCCATCTAGGTAAATATAAAATTGAAAAAGCGAATCAGCACTAAATGCCAGCAAAGATGAAGGGCTTAGGATTCGCTTGTGTGCGTGGAAGGCTGTAGGCACCTTACTTTTCAAAGTGGGGTATATAGTTGAAGTGACCACCTTGAACTCTCAAGGCTATTTAGGAAGACTCGTGCTTTGGCATTATATATATGTGTATATGTATATATATATATGTATATATATATGTATATATATATACATGTGTATATATATATATATATATATATATACACGCTTTTGCATCACTGTTCTAGGGGACCACCCCCAATACACCAAGTACTACTTTCTTTAAAAAAAACAACAACCCTAGAGGTTCATTTTGGCTATCCAGACAGACAAGGAGGCGGAGTCTTCTAAGAGCGCTTAAGTGCCAGGCTCAGGCTGGGAGTGGACTCACCCCGGCAGGGCCAGCTGGGGTAGGGGACCCCTGCAGAGTGCAAGGAGCAGGCGGGTGGGGCAGGGCTGGATGACTGGAGAACAGCCGCAGCAGCAAAGCAGCCCCAGACCTGGGAGGGGGAGGTTGGCTACATCTGACCTGCCCAGCCAGGAAGTGCAGGACACTCGCTCCCAGCCCTTTTGTTTCCCTATAGAGCTCCAGGGGCCCTAGTCCATTCTGGACGTCGGCTCAGCTCCCCCTCCCCACTCTCCCTAGGAGGTAGCCATTATATACCCTCATGCATCTGCAGCCCCCGAGCTCCAGAACGGCAACCCGGTAGCCCCTGGCAGCGCTCACGCAGAACCTTCCCCAGCAGCGGTGATCCAAACTCTTCTGGGTCTGCCAACAGGGCGCGGAGGCGGGAACATGGGCACCCCGGTGAATAATACAAGCAGGATTCTGGTGCGGCCGGGCCCTTGATAAATTAGCTCTCTGCTTCCTAGTCGAAAACAAACAGACCGACAAAAGCGGGAGGGTAGTTGTCTCTGAACTAGAAAGACTCCAGTACCCGGTGCTGGTGTTTTGTTACTTCCTGTTGCAGCTCAAAAATATCAAATGCTTAATGTATCTAGTGTGTTCCTAGTAATTTTAGAGTAGCATTGCTGTTGAATGTTTTCATTGTTATTACCAGTAAAAAATAATATAGTAGGAACATCAGAACCCTTGTTCAATCAGATGAGTGACTCTGGCAATAAACATTTATTAAGCACCTACGATGGAGAGTATTAGGACATACTAGATAGGGTAAGGTAGTGGGGTAAAAATGAAGTAGAGAAGCCAGGAGGGATAGGAAACAAGAGATATGCACAAATAAAAACAAAGATCAGGAGCAGAATTTGTTTGGGAAAGTATGTCTATATATGTATATGTATATATCTATAGATATAGAGAAATATATCTGCATTTAATTGTACAGGGGGAGAAAAAAAAGAACAAAGCAAAAAAGTGCACAGTAAAGAACAAAAGAAAACATAAGGAAGCAAAGAAAAGATGGACAATTGTTAACAAAACGTGTAGTATTTATCATATAGTTTTCTTGAAAAGAAAATTTGTTAAATATTTGGAATCCTTTCTTATGTTCTGCTATGCACATGACATGTTATTTTTTCCTTTCTTAATTTGTATTTAAATTCCAGTATTTAAGTTTATGATATGTTTTTGTTTCTTTTCTCTATTCTGTATTTGTGTTGGTGTTTGAGTCTCAAATAAAATTTAAAAAAATTAAAAGAAAAAATAACGTAGTGAATAAAAAGAATGGCCTTGCCACGGTAAGGGCCCACTTGAGATTATGTAACAAACTTGTAGGGGTCCCAGTTAGCAGTTTCAAGATTTTCTCCAGTTTTATTCAGCATCATTTAAGTAGGAGCAAAGACAGCTGTGGTGGGCATGATCCAAGGCTAAGGCTTGGCAGGGCACAATCTTTGACAGAATTCAAGAAAAAAGGATAATGTAAAATTGAACTGGTTCCACTTAATCAGTTATCTGTCTTTCATAACTGCTTCTATCCCTTGTTTAGTGAAGAATACATCTTTTCACATATCTGCAAGAGGTATATGATCTGCTTCTCCTGTGATTCTTTTAATGAGATGATCTTTAATAATAGGATCCTGTATAGAATGAATTGTGAGATATGGTGTGGAATTAAGGGATTGACCTCATTTCTGCCGGAATGCCTGCCTCTCATTTTTCCCGGTGCTGCCACTCAGTTCAGACTTTCATCACCTCGTACCTGGACTATGGCAATAGCCTGTTAGTGGCTCTGCTTGCCACAAGTCTCTCCCCTCTCCGATCCATCATCCACTCAGCTCAGTGGTCGGAGTTCTGGCCATTACCCTTTTCACTCACCTCCATTGATTCCCTATCATGTTCAGGATCAAATATGACATTGTGATTTTTGATGTTCATTGGACAAGACATTCCCTCTCCCAACTCCAGTTTTCACTGGCCATCCCCCATGCATGGAATGTCCTCCCCCTTCATCTCTGCCTCTTGGCTTTCCCGGCTTCCTTCAAGTTCCAGCAAAAGCTCTACCTCCTACAGAAAGCTTTACCCTACCTCTTAATTACAGTGTCTTTCCTCTGTTGGTTATCTATTTATTTCTGAATAATTTTGCTTGTTCATAGTAATTTGTATGTTGTCTCCATTAGATTGTGAGGTTCTCTCCTCAAGGGCAGGGACTGTCTTTTGCCCTTCTTTGTGTCCTTAGCATTTAGCATAGTGCTTGGCACATAGGCACTTAATAAATGTTTATTGGCTAACTTGACTGATAAGGTATTGAGCAATATGTATATTTGTAACAGTCCCATTTAGAAGATGCCATAAATCTCTTAGCTCTAGTTTTTCTAGCAAATTGTTCAATTTTATGTTTTCCATTTTATCTTTTTTAGATTTGTGCAAAACTGAGATTAAAATATCTTGCCACTATTGTATTATTATCTCTATCTTATAATTCAGTTAATTTTGCCTTTATGAATTTTCATGCAAAGAAATTTGGAGCATATAACTAATATTGATATTGATTGGTTGTCTATGGTTCCTTTCAGTAAAATGTAGATACCTTATCTCTTTTTATGTTGCAAATATTTGTTTTTGCTTTGTCTAGTAGCAGGATGGGCAGCTGGATGGCTGTGAATAGACTACTGGGCCTGGAGTCGGGAAGGCCTGAGTTCAGATTTGGCCTCAGACATTTACTAGTTGTGTGACCTGGGCAAGCTACTTAACCTCTGCTTGCCTTAATTTACTGGAGAAGGAAATGGCAAACCATTCCAGTATCTTTGCCAAGAAAACCCCAGGGATAGCATGGTCTATAGGGTGTCGACCTGTTTCAAAGGTTTGGTTAAAGGAGACAAACAAATAGTAATATAAAATTACAACGTTTATTCGCTATTCCCTTAAGGCTAGCTTTACTACTTGTACATGGAGTACAGGACTAGAGTCCTGACTGACCAACAAAAGAATGAGAAATCTTAAGTACATTTTAGGACCATCCCAATTAGGAGTGGCTGAGTTACACAAATTTATGATCCCCATAATGGTTTAATCAGTGTGTGAGAAAGAAATTTTCTTAATTGAATGGTAAATACAATAAAACAAGAGAGATGATAAAGTGTCAATTGAAATTACGATTCAGAATATCTATGTTTTCTTTACCATTAACATTCCATAACATGGTATTTGCCCAGAAAATACTAAGATAAGAAAAAGTCCCATTACTCAAGTTAATTCCTCGAGTTGAGGGTCTCATCCTTAAGGGCCATAAAGTAGGCTTTGTTAACATAAGGAGAGGTATTCTCAGAGACAAAGATGGGTTTTTTTGGAATTTATGATCTCGGGATGCCTGTGTTAAATCCTACTCCCAGCCTTATCTGGTCTCTGGAATGGCTGATATAGAAAAAAGAATCTTTTTAAAACGAGACATAGCAGTTTGATTAATTCAGACTTTAGACAAAATATGATATTTAATGATTATCAGGGGTCACAAAGAGTTGGACATGACTGAACAACAATAGCATGATGACAACCCCTGCTTTTTAAAATGCACTTGATACATAGATTTTGTTCCAGTCTTTTATTTTTATTGTCTTTGTTTTTCAGGTGTTTTTTGTAAGCAACTGGAATTTTGTTTTCCTACTGAATATCACTTTTTTTTCATTTTGTTGGATTATTTAATACATTTATATTTGAAGTTATAAATTAGATTTATATTTTTTTCATTTGTATTTAATTTTCTTTCCCCTGAATTAGGATGTTGTTATTCTTCTTTTGTAAATATTGTACTTTTTCTTTTCAATTATTTTGACTTAATTTACTTTAAGGCAACCTTATTCCTTTAAGTTTCTCTTTCCTCTCATCCTCAAACTCCCCTTCGCATTTTCTATCCCTTTCCCTAATTTTGAAATTTTGCCTAATTCCTTTTTCTTTCTTTTTTTATCTAGTCATTTAACTAATTTCCTTTTTAGTCTGTTAAAGTCAAATAAAAGCCACCTTCATTTAATCTTTTTCCATTTGTTTTCATTTTCTGTGCCTTTTTCTAAAAAGTATTTCTCTCATTCTCTTCTCTTTCTATTCTAGACTTTTATACTTAGATTCAAGGTCCTTGTACTTGTTTTACTACTTTAAAAAAAATTTCGCTGTATTCTTCATGGAATTAAAAACTTTTAAGGTATCTATTTTGTGTTTCCTCTTTCAAAGCTTCTATATTACTACCTTATAGATCTTGCCCTCTCTTCTATTGAGCCTCACTCTTAGGGTCACTCCTAAAAGATGAGAGACTAGAATTGTTGCCCCATGGTAGAAATTTTCCTATATCCCTGATTGTCGAGTTAATTACTAATCCCTGCTGTCCCCATGATCATTTTTCTCCCTTTTTGCTATGAAATCTCTTCTTTGAAATCATGCCCTTGCACCCTTCCAGATGTCAGTCACCTCCAGGAGCTTAAATTCCTCTTCTGATGCAGGATGCTGTTCATGGAGGAAGAAAACTATCTCAGAGGTATTGGTTTTGCTAAATACTAAATTCCTGAAGAGCATACCCATTGTAAGTTCCCAATCTCCTGTTGTAGGACCTTTCTTCTCCATAGGAGTGTTCTTCAGTGGTGCACCCTCACACAGTAAATTATGATTTCCTCCTTTTTTGCTTCTTATTCAGCCCTTCTTTTTGCAAATTTACCCAGTAGACCTTCTGAGATTACAAGGTATTTTTCCTTGACTGTTTGCTATTAACTTGATTAGGGTACAAATGCATTTTCCTCTGTCTTCTTCCTTTCTTTTCTCCTTTCATTAGCCTTCCCATTCAACAGTTTCATCTCCCCCCAAAAACATTGATTCACTTATAGGTGGGGTGTTCTGAGGTTTAGTCCATGTTTCAGGATTGTTCCTCCATCATCACTACTTCTAATTAAGCGCTGTTTTCATATTTATCTGTACTTTTTGAAAGAAATCTCTTAATGGCCTCTCTGTCATTTTTTTTGTTGTTAACCCCATAAGTATCTCTACTTTTTTTTCTTTTCCTGGGGCAATCTATTTTGTTATTTGTATGTTCATTAGTTGCTACGTTTGTTTACTTTTCTTGTATTTCTCTCCTTGTCTGGAGTGTTTGTGAGGCAAATAATCTGCTCATACTTACCTGGTTTTCTTTGTAGGAATGTTTCAAATGCCTCTCTTTTTCTAATGCCTTTTTTTTTTTCTTTTCCCATTATTAGGCTGTAATGTTAATAGAATAGGAAGACCTTCCCTACCCATTAATAGGCCTGTGTGACTGGCTGATACAGCCTGGGTCACATGGGGCCTGAGTCACATGGAGCCTCTGATCACATGGAGCTCAGTGTGGGAGGAGTTTGCCCAGAAAGCAGAGCAGAGAGCAGCAGAGCAGAGAACAGTGAGAGTAGCAGAGCAGTTGGCTCAAAAAACAGAGAGAGAAAAGCAGGCTGTGAGTGAGTGGAGGGAGGAACATGCCTAGAGGAACTTGTTTTTGTGGGGAGGCCTAACAGAAAGAAGGCTTGGAATGTTGCGATCTCTGAATTAGTGATAAGTACCACTTTAAATCTTACCTCCTGATATTCTAATGATGTCCCAAATAAATATTTTGGTTTTGCCTTTGAGGAATAGTTTATTATATTTTGCTAATCTACCCTGGAAATATTAATTCATATTCGTAGTGTCTGCTATGGGTATTGCACTGTCATTACATTTGGCAATGAGGATGGGATTGCAAAATATAAAACCTCTACTTAGAGACAGTGAGGCTCTAGGGAAGGAAATGGGTATCCTGGGATAGGAGGATTTACCTTATTCCTCCCTGGTGAAAGAATGGCCTAAAAGCACAGGACTTTGTGAAAACTGGGAACCAAGGCTACAGAAGGGAGAACCCATAGATTTAGAAAGATGTTTGTGAGAAATACCAGTAGAACCAGGGAAAGAAATGGCAGGGATATGTAGAAGAGGATGGGCATTGCTAACAAGTTATCACATTTTATGTAAAAGCAGAGGTAAATTGCTAGAGGAAAAGGTTCAGATGGAAAAGGAGTTAGCTAATTTGCATAAGAAGCTTTCTATGCTACAGTGTCAGAACTCTCCTTTAGAAGAGCAAACTAGAAAGTATCAGGTGGGAGCAGAAAAGATAGCTGTGAGTTTAGCTCAGAAAAATAAGAGAAAAGCTAACAAGATGAAGGTGTATAATGCCATGCACAGGCAGCTTCCCAAAAGAATGCTACTGTGAACAGCTTTTAAGGTTCTGATTACACAGTATAGTGGACACTCCATTTATTCCATTACAAATCAAGGCAAACATTCACAACAAATCACAATATAATATTTACAACATTACATCTTTTCACAGAAAATCACAATATAGTGTTCACAACAGCTTAACATTAGAATGGCCACATAGTTTTCACAACAATGGCCACAGTATTTAGAACAAAGAACAAAAGAATAATCATCTGGTTTCCCTAAGGGGAAAACCCTCCTTACTTAATCATTCAATCATTTCACAATACAATAATCAATCTTCCACTCATGGGGCAATTACAGATTAACTTAATTAGTCACTTATCTAGCAGTCACTAAGAATTGTTAATCACTAAATACAATCATTAGAAAATTACACAAAACCTCCACCCCTTGGTGTCTACTAAACTTCAATTTCATCAGGCATTCTATATCCAAGGAGAGGCCTTTTCTTCATCTTGACTCAGGGTGGTCTCTCAGATTCCCTGGATCCTCTTCCATGGTCCCAGTTCCTACCTGAATCCACCAAACAGTCACCTGGATTCAGAGACAGACAGCTCCCATGTCCTTGCCCAGTCCTCTGGGAAGTTTCTGGTACACACTAAAGTTCACAGGGTCCAGCACATCTCAAAACCTTCATTACTTCTGTTCTTGGGAACTCAAGGATCAACCAAGCCACAAACAAACCCGGTCATACTTCTTCAGTCTTCCAGAAGTTCGGCTGGCCCTAGGACCCAGAAGAAATCTTGGCCTTCCAGGCGGCCCTCTCAGCCTTCCACGCAAGTTCAACCTTCACCAGATTCTGGTCTCATAGAAAACTCCAGCTCAGTTCTCAGTCCAGCAGCACAGCTTTTAGATGCTGTGAAAATTCTGCTCCCTCCACCAGGAGCCACCAGGAGGAAAATTCTTGATTGTGTCTTGCTTTCTCTGGAACTCTTCTTATATACACACACACACATTGGCTTCCTGTCTCAGCCAACCCCTTCCTGTTATATCAGCAACAGGAGACAGAGTTCACACCTTCTGTTTCTTTCAAGAGGTACTTAGCCCTAAGTTACTAATGGCTAAGTATCTGCTAAATTAATTACTGTTACAAGGTGCATGTAACCCTTGCATGTGTGGGGTCTGATTGGGACCCAGATACCTGGAAGGAAGTAAAGTGGGAGGAAAATGAAACAAATTCAGATGAGGAGGCTTCTAGGAATACAGATGCTCATCCAATACCATGATGGAAGCAGAAGAAACTGGGGTGGGGGAGGGGCCCATAAAGTGTTTAAGGAAATTACTTAGGATTTTACTAAGCAGGTGGTCACAGATATTTTAAGTCGATTTACCCCAAAAATGAGAGAATCATTAGGATCTTGGATGGTGAGAATCAGTGACTAAGGGGCTGGAGGAGTATGGGTAGATAACATAGACTGTTTGAAATTTATAGATATTAGAAACCCTTTCTACAACAAGCTTTTAGGGATTACCATACTCAGAGGTAATAATGGAGCTAATTTGTTAGCTTTAGCTGCCAAGGGATGCAATAAACAGTATCCCATTGACTCTATGTGGCCTAGTGGAGATAGATCCTGGTATCACTTAGAGACTGTATGAGAAAGTTAAAGGAAGAGGTAATGAAAACCACAATAATGACTGGAGATGCAGATGTGTATCACAGCACTCCCTTAACAGTTTCTCATAGAAGTATAATAGTGAAGACTGCTCCTCCTGCTTATAAACACATAATTCTGACTTTACTAATTGGGGGAATAGAGCACCCTCTTTCAGAGGTGTTAAGTAAGATTGCAGTTAGGTGACTTAGGGGAATGGGGAAAAGATACATTTCCTCAAGAAAGAAGAGAAAATGGCCAGTGGATTCAAAGTCAGAATAGATTAACAAGGAGAGAAATGTTTACTGTTTTACTGAGAGCAGGGACAGATTATGGTAGAAAAGATGGTATTCCAACTAAGATGTACCAGGAAAAGGGACCTAATATTAGATGTAATAGGGAAGTAAGAACTGCCCCTACAAATTCTCCTGAATCATTTTATCCAAATTTGTCACATCTACAGGGAGAATAGGAAATTGGCCAACCCCCAGCTCAGATTAAAGAAGTAAACAGGATTAAAGACCCCATATCAATTTAACTATATATTGGAAAAATGGACCCAGTCACTTTACCTGAATCACTTTACTTACCTGAAACTTCTAAAGTAATTACTTTAAAGCAGTATCACATATCAGGTGAGAAAGATTACCAAATTGTGTCTTTAACTCATATAATTTACCATGAACTAGGTTATGATAGTGGGTTCATGGACTCCAGAAGCATGGTGGACACTATATTTACCCTGCTTCTATTTTTTTTGTCCTCATTCTTAGCCTTTGTTTGTTTGTTTAACCTATTGGCCAGGTTTCTTCTCCAGGCTTAGTGCTTTCCATTTGCAGATGACTGTTTAATGTGGATGTCAACTTCTGTCCAAAGCTATGATCCTGTTATGGGAATCTGAAGATCTTCCCTGCCCCTAGGCCCTTTGATAGGCTTAAGTGGCTCTGAGAACCTTCCCTGATTTGAAAGTATACTCTGCTCCCTAATAGGCTGAATGTGGTCACATGGAGCCTGTGGTGGGAGGCTTGTTCTTCAGGAATGCCCACGCCTTATTACTTTGTGATTGGGGAGTGGGTCAAGAGGGCTGTGACATTCTCTGATCCAGGAGAAGGCTATATATACCCTGATGTGAGGTTTTGCGTTGGGGCTCATTTTGGAAAGAGTTGTGTGATTTGGCCAGACGAGACTCTGGGAAGCCCCCCGGCTTTGAAAAACCAGATGCTGGTGCTTCCCTCTCTGGTAACTGACTAGATATGGATGTAATGGTCAGACGGTTGGAAGCCCGTCTCTTGATCTGTTTGTCTGCTTGTAACTTGTGTTTGTACTCTCTGAAGTTCAGGGTGCTGACTTTTTCCCCTGAACTAGGTAAATGATATTTGATTGATTAAAGTGAGACTGTTAACCCATTTTGAGTTGCTTTCCTTTAGAAAAGCAGATCTAAGAACCTGTGCTAGCAGCCATCCTGGGTATGCTAGGGTGCTTGCTGATACAGTGACGTATGTCACTCCTGGGCCTGACATTGACCAAGCTCTGGATACTGGCTAAGAAACTGACCCCTCGAATGGGACCTCTCAAGACAGGGACAGCTCTCCATCCAATCTCAGCAGAAAGTAGTTCCAGAAGATGAGACCTTCACCCCTTACTCCAACGTATTTTAGGTCCCATTCATTTGAGGGGGGGAATAATGGGGTGCTTGTGCCTAAGCCCCCACCCTAAGATACTGTTTTATGCATTCATTTTGTCATTCTTTTTATATTGTTATGCAAATTATGTTGATATAAGTTACCCCTAAAGTCCTATCAGCCTATGTAATTAATGGACATGAAAGATCTTGGGGTCAAATGTAATGTTAATAGAATAGGAAGATCTTCCCCACCCATTAATAGGCTTGTGTGATTTGCTTTGAGCTCTGGACCCTCTCACATGGCGTCTGAGTCACATGGAGGCTGGATCACATGGAGCCAAATGTGTGAGGAGCTTGCCAAAAGAGGAGAGCTGAGAGTGATAAGAGCAGTAAAGAGCAGGCAGAACAGAGAAAGAGAGAAGCAAGCTGTGAGTGGGCAGAGGGAGGAATTTGTCTAGAGTAACTTGTTTTTGTGGGGAGGCCTAACAGAAAGAAGGCTTAAGATGTTAGTGCTGTCCGGATTAGTGACGAGTACCTTGTTAAATCTTACTCCTGGTATCCTAATGTTGTTCCAAATAAATATTTTGGTTTTGCCTTTGAGGAAGAGTTTATTATATTTTGCAAATCCACCCTGGAAATATGCATGCATAGCAGCTGCTAAGGCAATGGTTCTCAACCTTCCTAATGCCACAACCCTTTAATACTCATATGTGGGTGTATCTGCATGTGGGTGGATCTGCCTGGAGATGCATAAAGGAGCGGTGTCTTGGTTCCTAAGACCATCAGAAATATGTGTTTTCTGATGGTCTTAGGCAACCCCTGTGAAAGGGTCGTTTGACCCCCAAAGAGGTCATGACCCACAGGTCGAGAACTGCTGTGCTAAGGGTATCACCTTGGTGTTACATAGGCTCAGATTTGCAAACGTATATTGTAGGGTATATCTTGAGCTCCTTTGCTCTTTGGAACACATTATTCCATCCCCACTCTATAGCTTTTAGAAGGTACAGAAGTCTTATGTTCTTTAAATTTCCCCTCCTTTATATCTGAAAATCTGTTGTAACTAGAATTCTTAAGTTCCACTATGTTTTAGAGTTTGTAGTAGCCCATAGACCCCTCTTGGTCCCCCCCGCCAAAACCTATATAGATTCTGTTTCAGCAACATTGCTTCTAGTGCTTAGAAATTCTGGACATTCTTGTATTAAAGTGTTAAGGCTTTTTCACTTATTGTGTTCTTCTAGGAGACCTATAATCTTTAAGTTCCCTGTGCCTTTTCTTCAAGATTAATGTTTTTCTTGTATTGAAATGTTTCCTTTGAACATTATTGCTTCTGTTCTTTCAGATTTTCCTTCACTTCTGCGTACCTGCAGTTTCAGTCTGTTGTTCTTTCATTTCTTTGATGAGATTTGCTACCATGGATTTTATTCTGCCCATTATTTCTGTTGTGCAGGTCATAAATTCTGCTTTCACGATTCTTATTTCTCTCTGGAACCATTTGTGAATATCCTGCTTTGGGTACCATGCTCTTGAGTATCTTCAAGGCCTTTTTCCTTATCAGGGGTTGATTCACTTTCCTGTCTTACAATATTTATTCAGAGATGTTTCAGACTCATCTAGAGGTTGGGGGGGTGGTGGTGGTTCACCTTTCACTCTCTTTTTAGCTTCTCTATTATGTTATGTGTTTGTACTTAAGGTTTTAAGTGAGTTTTCTTTCTCCTAAGATCTCTGGCAATATCTTTTTTTCTTTATACTATCCTAGTTCATTTTCTGACTCTCATCTTGATAGTAAATACCATGAGGATCCTCTGTCTTGTTAGTTACGCAACAAAATGACCTGGAAGCCTGGTCAAAAGTGTCATATACAAAAGAGCTAAGAAGAATAAAAACTGAGAAAAGGCCATCAAATTTAGCAATTAAGAGGCCACTGGTGGTCTTTGAGTTATTAGTTTCAGTAAAGCAATGGAAGACTCTAAGTCAGCAGTTCTCAACCTATGGGTTATGTTCAATTTGTAACAATGAAAATACATCCTGCATATCAGATAGTTTCATAATAGTAGCAAAATTACAGTTATGAAGTAGCAACGAAAATTTATGGTTGGGGGTCACCACATGAGGAACTGTATTAAAGGGTCATGGCATTAGGAAGGTTGAGAGGCACTGCTCTAAGTGGTAGAGGAGTAAAGAGGTATGAGTGTTAGCAATGAGTGGAAACAATACTACTACCCTTTATAGAGTTTTAGCAGTGAAAGGAAAAGCTATGGGAACAATTAGGTTTATTCTAATTGAATTGTATTTTCTATTGAAATTCTATTATTCTACTGAATTTTATTATTCTAATTTGATTCTATTCTACTGAACTGTAGAAAGCAGAATTAGTACCAGATAGAAATTACAGGAAAGAATATTTCAGACCTAAAAAAAGGAAGGGGGGGGCTGATGATAGTGAGGTCCTTGTCACTAAAGGTCAGAGAGCCTAAATAACTACTTTTTGTGAAAAATCCCTCCAAGGTTACCTTCCATCTATTCTGCATACACCTATTTTTATATATGTATGTATGTGTGTGTATGTGTGTATATACATATATGTGTGTGTGTGTGTGTGTGTGTGTGTGTGTCTATATACTGTATCCTCTTTTAAAATATAAGCTTCTTATATTTTAAGGGACAGGGGTTGTTTTTGCTTCTTCTTTTATCCCTAGTATTTTAGTACTGGGCCTAGCACATTGTAGGAGCTAAAGTAATGGTTATTTCAGTGACCTAATTGACAAGATTCATGGGTATGGAGCGATTTAATGACCTGTTAAGTTCCTGCCAATTCTATGGCTGTAAATGCTAAAACTTTGTCTGGCAAATTTACCTATCCAGAATACCTCATCCACCAGTGTTAGGTCAAATAATGTTAGGTCACCTTAAGGTATTATTATACTTAGGAATTCCTACAGGTCTTCTGAGAAGTAGAGAAAGCAAATGAATACTATATAATCATTGATTTACTTTAAAAATATGTAACAAAGTGACAAATTTGTAAAAGTTATTCATGATAAACATTTTAATACAACTTTTATATCTTAAAATAGCTCAACAAAACTTCATAGTATTAGTTGTTAAGTACTGAGAAATGTTCAGAAGACTAATGTTAAATAAATACAGTTTCTACTCCAAAAACCCCAATTAAAGTGAATATTTAAATCTTACTAAATAGGAAAACATTTCCTCTAATGGAAAAAAAATATGTTAGCATACTTCCTCCAACACAAACACATTTCTAGAAAAACTTCCTTTTCCAACATTGTTCTTTTGATTTTTATATATCCATTTAAATAGTCACAAAAAATGTAGGTATATGTAAGAGTCAGCTATGTAGTAGTAATTATACTGAGATTTTCTTGCTCAAAATAATATAATATAGAAATGTAAAATGTATAATAATCTTGTCTCAAAAACAGTCTCTGCCAATCTAAAAATAAGTAGAATTTCTAAATTATTATTTTTAGTAAGGCTAAATCTGTTTTACTAATCCATTCAAGCAAAATCCTGCTATATTAAGTAACTTATCAATCATATCTTCACTGTAGTAATCACCTTAGTAAACACTTGGAAATTAAATCTATATATCTGTGGGAAATCTGAAACATAACAGACTTAATTTGATAAGTTTTTAAATATATTTCTTCCCTTGTTAAAGTTTCATTTCTTTTCTGTTTCTTTTGATTCTTCTTCAAGAGAAGTTGCACATAGTGCAGTGTTTGAACGACATATATAAGCGCTTGTTTGACTTCCCAGTTCTGCTAACTGTCCCAATGAAGAAACACAGGGATAATGATCTTTTAACATATCTGGTAATTTATAACACTTTTCCTGAAGACGTCGAGAACGCCTAACTGGTGTCAAAAACTTCAAGTCCTTAAATGAAGAGCTATTTTCATCAAAACTCATCTTCTTTCTCACACTAAAGGAGAAAACAAAGTTATTCCTAAAGCTTCACAACAAATTGTATTATATACCTTTTTAAGTGCTAACATTTAGGAGGCAGTTCATCTTCAAGTATGATATAAAACAGTATAACTACTTGTTAATATAAAAAAATAGAAATTAAGAGCCCATAACTCATTCAACATTCAGACACAAGCTGCTTTCCCCTTTCCCCTCTTTGACTCCAAGATATATTATATAGTCTTATTAGACTGAAAATTATTTCTTTAAAAAAACCTCTCTTCAAAGAATGTCTTTTCTTCCTTTCAATCTTATATTCTCTATATTTTCATTTCATTAAACAGTTCATCTTTGTGTTGTTTTCCACACAATTAGAGATATTTTATTTATAAGAAGCCCAATTATGTGGACAACAGTCTTATTAATAATATTATATTATGTTTAAAATGTATGACAGGAGGTTTACAACAGGAAGAAAAGATGAACTGGACACGTGGTGAGGAATGACAGGTGGAGAGTCAATGTGCTCCACTGGTACCCTCACAATGTCAGGAGAAATCAAAGAAGGCCTCTAACATATTGGACTAATTAATACCTTGTGCTGAATTTATGGGAAAAGAAAGGACAAGAGTCAAATAGAATAAGATAGGCAGGCATGGATGGGATGAGTTCTGCATTGCTGGAGGAACTCTCCAAATTGATCAATTCCCAGACCTATTTGAATATTTGAGAAGTTTTTTGTTGTTCTTTTTAAAAACCTGACCTGTGATTTCATCTGAGTAGGGAGCTCCCGGTGAGGATACATCTTCAACTTACATCTTGGCCAGCTAAACCAGAGGTATCAAATACAGTCACATGTAGCCCACAATACTGAGTGTCACCCAAATCAGATTAAAATGTAATTGGGAAATGTTTAACAAAATAAAAATAAAATAAACCAAAATATAATGTTACAATGTGGTTTTCCAAGTCACTATGTGGCGTACAGGGATTCTTCAGTACACTTTAGTGACCCCCATTTCTATTTGAGTTTCACCTTATGGTCTAGGTCACTTAGAGGCTAAATGTCTTGCCCAGGGTCATAGAGCTAGTCTGTGTCATAAGGAGAACTGGAACCCAGGTGTTCTTGACTCTAAGGTCAGTTGTCTATTCACTACACCATGCATCCCATCATATTTGAGATGATACTTTGCCAACATAAATGTATTTTCAGTAACAACAGGTCTATCATCAGGATGAAGTAAAATGACTTGCAAAAAAATTTGTTTTGCTAGTGGGGGAAGAATATTTAGAGAGGGGGAAAATAAAGACTTAACACAACAAGATACTCAAGTAGAAAACTCTAAATGATACTCTAGTTTGGAAATTTTTCTCCTAACAATTCCAATATTTTGGATTTCAGAATCTTCTTAAAGACCAACTAGATCAGTGGTATCAAATTCAAAAAGAAACAAGGCCACTAAACTATACACAAGGATTCCTGCAGGCTACATCTTGACTTAGAAAACTACATATTAACATTATTTCTGTTCTATTATATTTTTATTTATTTTGTTAACTATTTGCCAGTTAGATTTTAATCTGGTGCAGGATGCACTAGGGCTGCCCATTGCTAGCTGATGTGGAGAACTGTGTGTCTAACAACTCTAAGCAAGATAATCTAGTTTAAACTGAATTAATTTAAAGTTCAGCAAATCTGGTTAGAGATTTATTTGATTTGTTTTTTTTAAAGTATTCAGACCTTGGTTCCCAAAATGCACAGCCCAAGGTACCAAGTGAATTCAAAGGGATTCCTTAAGATATTTTAAATTTTCCAGCAAAACATAGTGATAATATTCTAATACATCTGGCTACCTATGGACACTGTGTGAATTACTAGCTCAAGAACACTTCTTCTGATGACAGTCTCTAATGTTTGAAAGATATTTTTGTGTATTTGTCCTTTCAATTATGTCAATAACTACCAGAATTTTCTCATTTCTTAGAATTTTTATATAAATATGTCAATTCTGGCTATGTCAATAATCCAAATTAATTTTTTTTTTCGCTTAGCTACTTAGTAATTTGTGAAGACAAAATATTTATTAAATTCTTTGTGGACCTAACTACTTGGTAAATGGAACTATTAAATTTTTCATTTGGCCTAGGGGTGCTATGAAAAAATTAGACATCGAGTGTCGTGAACCAAGAAAGTTTGGGAACCTCTGCATTAAGTTATTACGTTAATTGTAGCTGTGTGAAATTGGAGCCTTAATGTTTCAAGTAAATTTCTGTACCTGGATAAATGAATTTTGGAAATTTATGACTTACCTTTGCAAGTATGGAGTAGTTGACACATTATATTTAATGACATAAGACCCTCTGGTTTCCTTTTCAGGAGTCTCTAAATCACTGTTTGAATATTCTGCTTTATCATCTTGTTCTCCTTCAAACACTTCAAGTTTTTTATTCCTTGTTTTATGATCTATATCATTTGATTCTGAATTTTCCACTGCTGATGCCCCTTCTACATCAATTTTATCCTGATTTATAACTTCATCACATACTTTGTTGACTTCTTCATTAGCTGAACAAGCTTCATTAACATTCTCTCCTGAAGAAAATGCATTTATAAATGAGAAACTTCTAGCTGTTACAATAAAGCTTTTTTGGTTAAAGAAAACACATAGATTTTTAAACCAAAAAGGAGGGACCAGTTGTAACAACTTTAAATATTTTATTCAAAACCAACTAGCAGCCCTCTTATCTCCTAATCTACATCTCAAAATCCTTTGATACTAACTTTCATTCTTTCCTCCCCCTTTTCCTGTTTGATGAAGAGGCAACTCAGGACAACTTCATATACAATTAGTCTCATCTCTTATCATTTTCTCCAGCAGACTGCTCCCACAATCATGTACCAATACCCCCTTATCTACCTATTTACTGCTTCCTTCCCTGCTGCCTACAGGAACAGTAGTATCTACCAACAAGTATCTACCATCTTGGAAAAAACCTTGTTAGATCCTAAAATTCATTCAAATTATTCTCTGGTTTCTCTTCCTTTTCTCAGTCAAGGTCCTGGAAAAAGCTGGCTATACCCCAAATGCCTCTATTCTTCTCCTCTCACTTCTCAACCCTTTGGAATCTGGGTCCCAACCTCATATACAAATGAAATTCTGGTCTACTAAATTACAAATGATCTAATTACCAAATCCCATGGCCTTTTAAAAAATCTTCATTCTTTTCAACCTATTAACTATGGACCATTCTCTAATCTTGAATAATCCTTAGCTTTGTATTTTATTGACACTACTCTCTCAAGATTCTACTCCAACAGACTACTCATTCTTAGTCTCTTTTTGTTACTTCATCCTCTCTATTGTGTGTCTCTTTTTTTTTTTTTGCTTTTTTGGAGAGCAGTTGGGGTTAAGTGACTTGCCCAAGGTCACATGGCTAGTTTTTTGTGTTAAGTGTCTGAGGCTGTGTTTGAACTCAGGTCCTCCTGACTCCGGGGCCAGTGCTCTATTCACTGTGCCACCTAGCCGCCCCTATTGTGTCTCTTTCTTATGGATGTTCTCTTAACCTATCTTTTTATGGTATTTCAGTTGTTGACCTCATCAGCTCCCACTGGTTTAATTTTTACCTCTGTTTATGTCTCCCAAATCTATATATCCAGTCTTAATCTCTTTCTTTAGCTAA
>CM053588.1:86169646-86234008 GCA_028646515.1 Pseudochirops corinnae | reverse complement strand
ACCGAAAAGTCAGAGGGGTGAGGGGGGAAGACATAGGAGAGAATAGACTTGGGGAGGGGATACACTGGGATGGCTGTTTTGGGGTGGTGGGTAGGGGAAAGATGGGGAGAAAATATGTAACTCAAAATCTTGTGGAAATGAATGATGCAAACTAAAATAAAATTAAAAAAAAAAGTTGTCATTGACACAACAAGTAGTTAAGTTGAAGAGGCATCGGGGCAGGACAGAGAGTGGAAAAGTCGAGTGGAACACCTTTATAATGCCATGTGAAAGGACCATAATTGAATGTAAGGAGATGAAGTCACACGCTGACAGGCATGTGTGGCTGGATAGGTATGCATACGTATACACATGTGTTGCCTGCATGTACACTTGCCCAGATGTCCTGATTTCTTGCTGTTTTGCGCCCTGGGTGTTGAGTATACTAAGTTTCTACTGCATTGCTGTAGAATTGTTGGTTGCTTTAGGAGCATCAGCAGGTCATTTTACATTTATCTTATTTCTCTGGCTATCTTTTTCGTGCTATTTTTTTGTTATCTTTTTAGAGCACCCAGTGCACAGTAGATAATAAGTAATATTGAGTGAAGTCATTTGTGTAGCTAAAAGTCATCATCTCCTTTTTGCAAAACTGGAAATCTTTGGCTCCTGATTCCTGCCTTCATATTTTAACTGGATATATTGTTTTTATTTCCTTTTTTGAAAAATAGCTGTACATTATTTCTGACTTTGCATCCACTTTAATACAAACTACACGATAGGCAAATGAAATGTTGTTTGTAAGCCATCTCTATAATTTAGGACATTTTTGTTGCGAGAGTAGGTCAACCTTTCCTCTTTCTGCTGGTTCCCTCAGGAAAGAATTGTGTATGGAGAGCACCATGCAGAGTGACTACAGAAATGTCTAGCTATTCTAACAAAGTGAAGAGATTTTAAGTAATGACATAGAAAGGTTCTGCAGATTGATGATCTCAGCTTTACTTATTTACAGTTTTATAGGCGTTTATCAGAAGAAATGACTCATAGAAGATGGGAGAATATGCCAGTGTCCCAATTAATGCAAAGGAAAAGTGGACAAGAGGTATTTTTTTTTTAATTCTAATTTTATACTTTTCTATATAATCACAGAAGGAATAATACATATTATATTTAGAACTTTCAGGAACAAAGACATTTTGATTTCCAGTTAACTCTGACAGCATAATTTCTTTTCTTCCAAATGATTCATGACAAAAATATATTGCTTAATGGAAATAGATAACTTTATTTTACTTTAAGAAAAATAGATATTTATTGATGCCTATAAAGAAATTACTTCAGAAAGAATCCGGAAGGGAACTTGTGAAGTTCTAAATTAATCTCTGTGATTACATAGAGATATTCATACTTGAAAACTGCGTAATTACTGCAATGGCAAACGACAGAGAGGACAGTTTGAGGCCCTGTGGAGACTTCATTGAAAATCTTGTATATATGATACTGTCAGTTCAGAAAATAACAGTAATAATTACTGACAAATATATAGCATTTTGGCTTTAGTGTTTGCAAAGCACTTTACATATACTATTTCTTATGATCGTCATAACAGCCTTGTGAGGTACATATTACAAGTATTTTATGAATGGGGAAACTGACTCAGAGAGGTTAGGTGACTTGTTCATGGTGACGCAGTCAGTTTTGGAGGTGGCTTTTGAGATCTTCTTGACTTGCACTCCAGAGATCTTCTTATGATACCACACTCAACTAAGAGTTACAAGTAACAAAAACATGGGGGGGAAGTTGGAAGTTTTGATAATGTACCTAAAAATATGGGGTAAATATATGCTTTTGTTTATATTTAATTTTTTTTTCTCGAAGGATTTAGAGAGTACTTCTATTCAACCATCTGATAAGGGGATGTTTTGAAAGGAAGTTGGATGAAAGAATACACTCTGTCGACAGTCTCATTCATGGTTTAACTTTGGTTCTTTGTAGACCCTTTTCCTCTACTGGAAACACAGTGTGGTGGGTGAAAAAGGTCTGAAATTTCCTTCCTGAATCCTGTGTGTTTTTGTTTTTCAGCCAGGAAGAATAAGGGCTGTAGGAATTGTAGGAATTGAAAGAAAGCTAGAAGAAAAGAGAAAAGAAACTGACAAAAATATTTCTGAGGTAATTATTGCTCTGCTTCCAGGTCACCTTTTCCTTTGTGTCTGTCTGTATGCATTCATCATTGTTTTTAGATACAACTGTGATTCATTTTATCCTATAAACTGCCGTGTGTAGATGCATAAAGTCACTTCTGCTTTTAATACATCTCTTTATTTTAGGTAGGTGTGATTTGACCAAACACTTTTTTCAGAAAGAAGTGAAGGGAAGACAGATCTACTCCTTTTTAAGTTTTAGCTTAACTGGTTAGAGCTGTGCTATTGAGTAGAAGGTTCCAAGCATTAATTCTTCTTTCAGATTAGTTGACTTAACTTAGAGGAAAAATTCCAGTGCTTACCCTGGCAGCACATTTCACAAGTTTGGGTTGTTGGTAATGGGGGATACCACACAAGAGATGTCATCATATGGAAGAAAACATAGAAACAAAAATTTAAATAGAATCTCATCTAATAAAACTAAATATGCATTAAGCTATATGCTTAGTTGATATAGCTAAAGTTATTTGTAGTTTTCCATGCTTACTATAGATAAATGATCTTTGATTCCTATGTGATACAGTTAAAAGAAATCTTCTTTAATAATTTCTGGATAAATTAATTCAATTTTCAGCTGGTTCTTCTGGAAATCACCAGAAGTACACATCATTAAAATGTCAGAGTCTAAAATAATGAAACAACTCACAAAAAAGTCTTTATCATTTGTCCCATAATTCTGAAGTTAGGTGGTGGTTACTGGTTACTCAACCTATGGACAAATTCTCCATGTTCTATTTGTGGTTAAGTCTGAGGAAAGAGATTAGCTAATGCCTCTTTTACTTCATTTTATACCTGCTCTGCCTTGTAAGTTTTGGACTTTTGCAAAGCAGATTCCATTGTGACTGACTTGACTATCCAAATTATCTATTTTTGGGGGGTAAGCTTGTGTTGAATATTAGGAATAAGTGAACTATTTGCTCAAACTTGGAAATCTACTATTTTTGGTTATACTGAGATTTGATCTGTGTACTTCATTATGCCAGGTTTACTTTTGTGTCTTAATATTACATCATAGTTTTCAAACAAATACCAAAATAGAAAAGATATTATAATGAGGATTTTGCTGGCATCTGGGCTTGTCCTTAATTCTGTTTGAGGCCTACCGGTAATCTTTACCTCTGTGCACTGTATAATGGTTTTTCCGCAGCACATCTACTCCTCCTTCTTGTGATTATTTCCCTATTGTTCCATAAATCCTCCATAGGGAATCTACCAAAACTCCTAGAATTCTTCTTATCCTTGTATTGTCTTGGGGTACTTATATACTGCTGGGTTTGTCTCTTCATTATTTTTCATTTCAGAATATGGCATGCCCACATGCTCTACCTCAGTTATAAATATACTCAGTAGTAGTAGTAGTAGTAGTAGTACTAGTACTAGTACTAGTAGTAGTAGTGGTGGTGGTGGTGGTGGTGGTGGTGGTGGTGGTGGTGGTAGTGATAGAGGTTTTATAGTACTTTATGGTTTTCAGAGCACTTTGCATATGTTAATTTAACTTGATCACTACAGTAATCTCGTGGAGTAGTGCTATGATTTTCTACATTTTACATTAGTAGACTGAGATGGTGCAACTGAATGCATTTTCCTAGGGATGCGTAGCTAGTAATGTCTGAGGCTAGATTTGAGCTTAGGTCTCCCTGACTCCAAGTACTGTGTTCTATCCACTGTGCTGCCTGGCTCCATAGTTTTTTTTTTGTTTAACATATGAATGAAAATGACAATGAATCCTGTGTCTCACTTGCTGTTAGAGGAATCTTTCAGCTAGAAAAATTTCAGTCCTGCTGTAGATCACATTGCTAGTTGATTTCACAGTGTTCTTGAAGGAAATTTCTAGTAGTGAATAAAGGGTCGAAGACAAAGATTTCATTTTCTTCATGCTGATTTCACCGATTAACCTTTTGTGTCTTAGGTTGGGAAGTCAGTTTATTACAGCATGTATTTGTGGAGTGAGTCCTGTTAGGGAACTTGGAGGGGGAGGTGAAGGTGAATAAAACACAATTCCTGCCCTAGTAGGGAGATTTGGAAATACATACAAATAAATATCATATAAAGTAGAGCGTGAAAGTGAATGAGAGGTACAGGGTACCATGAGAATTTATAGGAAGGAGGAATTTTAATTTGGGGAGGACCAAGGAAGGCTAACTGGCATTTGAATTGGGCCTTGAAAATGGGTAGGATTATAACTGGCAGAGCTGTGGGAGAAGGCATTCCAGGCACAGAGGCACTCTGTAGCTCTGATACAGCGATATTCAAATCTAGAAGTTGAAAGAAAGATGCTTTTTCATTAGCATATTCTTTATGTTGGCATCAATAGGCCCTTTGGCAGGCAAGTCACTTTCCAACAGATTTTCTTCAAGCCCACTAGGAGCAGCTAGATTTTACAATCAGACCATTGCTTGTAGCAACAGATTCACTAAGAAGTCCTTGTAAAATTCCCCATTTCCAAGATTCTTTACAGTCTCTCTCTCATTAAAGGTCTTTTTGAATAGATGACGTATGAAGTTCCTGCTCTGTGCCAGGCCTGTGCTGATGTTGGGGAGACAAGTACAGTAAATGAGATTCTCTGTGTTTACAAAGAATTCTACTCATGAAGACCTTGGCTCCCCAGAAATGCTTATACATATGCTATCTACGGCATTGTATTAATCCGTCTCGGACAGTATCTTCTGGAAAAGAAAGTATCGTCTGTGTTCAGGTGTTAGAGATTGTGTGGTAGCCCAATTTTAAAAGTAAAACTAGAAAAGGTTTTATTTAAATGGCGTAGTATTTTGGATTATTTTTGTCTTCTGTTGGTAGTGGAATCTTTTGGATTCAATCAGAAAATTAGTAATAATGGTAATGATAGTGATAATATTTTATTTGTCTAAAACAGATAGTTTATGGAGTGCTTTCAGGTACATATTCTCATTCGGTCTTCACAATAACCCTAGAACAAGGGTGGGATGGGTGTTGTGATTTACCTGTTTATAGTTGAAGAAATTGAGGTTTTCTTCAACTGAGGAAACCAGGGATGTAATAGGATAAGTGACTTGCCCAGAGTCACTCAGATAATGTGGTAAATTGGAGACTAGGCCTCAGGTCTTTTAGCTCTTATTTCAGCATTCATTTTACTATACTGTGCTGCCTTCATTAGTTAGCATGAATCCATAGTCATTGAGTCTAGTCCCTGTAAACCCCAGAGAAATGATGCCCTGTTTGAATGGAAAGAGGTTCTTGAATATCAGAGGATCTGTTGTTTCTCAGGTTTTTTTTTTTTTTACCTGAGACAAAGATGATGTTAAGTGACTCGCCCAAGATGTCACAGATAACATGAGGCCAGAACTTGAATGCAGGTGTTCCTGACACCAGCTCTGCTGAGTCTACTTTGCCAGGGCTTCCCTTATACCACTAGCTTCGTGTATCTGTCCACTTGGCACCCTGCTTGGAATTTCAGGGGTAATTTAGAATCAGTGTGTAGTTGTAAAAAGAAAGTGGAAAGGTGAATGGGCTGGAGGACCTGATCCTGGAGCAGGATGGCCTGCAGGCAAGGCCCTTTTGTGCTTACAATTCATATTCTTCTGACACTTCTGACTTTGTGACCCTGGGAAAGTCACTTAATCTTGCAGTGTACTCTTTCAAATGTCAAAGACTATACATTCAAGAATAGTTACAAACCCACATTGGTAAGAGGGAATTTCCTCATTGGAACCTGTGAAATCACAGGTACAAACCAAATCTCTCCCCATTCCTTCTTCCCCCCAAAAAAGACAAAAAAATAAATAAATTTAAAAACTGGAAAATCAGGTTATAATGGATAGTTAGCATGATTAAGTGGGTAAATTGCTTTTACTTGAATGTCTGGCAAAGTTTTCTCACTAACTTTAAAGGATAGGTGACTTTAAATATGAAAGGAATGAGGGAGGCAGAAACCAAAAAGCTTTCACTTATATTTCCATAATTACTTTAAATAATTGAGGTATTCACTAAAATACCTTACAGCAACTTTAAATCTATCTTGAATTTATAATGGCAAAGGGAAAGAGAACTGGATGCTGTGTCACAGGACTTGAGGTCAAGTTCCTCTCTGCCACTTGCCATTTCATCTTTTGGAGCCTTAATTTCCTCAGCTCAAAAATGGGGGGATCAAACTAGTTTACCTCTAAGGGAACTTCCAACTCTAAATATTTATAATTTAGAAGTGATTTGCATTTATATGTGTGCCTTCCTTATGGATTTACTAGTATTTACATATAATAGATGATATTTTTCCAAGTGAAGATATAGCATATTATTAATAAAGTAATTTGATAAATATGTTATCTTGTTCTTTTTCTCTTTCTTTGTTGCTGAGAAAAGAACGCTGTTAGTACTTTGTATTTCCAAAGTTTTTGTGTGTGAAATCTATGTGTGTGTGTATTATATGTTCAAAGAAAAGGCATGACTTTTAGTTTGCCCCTGACTTTTAGTGTTAGAAATGACTTAATTTCAGAGCTGGTGCCCAGAGTTTCCCACAAAAGGTTTCCTGCATCTGCTGTTTGTTGCTGATAAGAATCCAGCGTTTTAGCCTTTGTTTATCTGAGGAAATTCCTGTTAGGTGTGTGCATATTCCCCCTTTGTTTCCAGGACTGCCCTTAGTGGTCAGAAGAATTTTATAGAACAAACTATTCATTTAGCAAAATCCTTTTGTAGATGGACAATATTTTGCATATACAGAAATGGCCATAAGCTTATTGCAGTTTAATTATTTTTTAAAAATATACTCAGAGCAATTTTTTAAAAAGATGTTAAGTGAGAAATAACATTTGTGTGGGTTACACATTTATTGAAGGATATCATAGAAGTTTTCTGCTTTAGATCCTAATTGGATTAGATGACTCCAAAAATTTCTTCTGATTTTTAAAACACTAGGATTCAGTGAAACTTACATGCTCTTTATACTTAGTGTACATTTTCAATATTTTTTTAAATTTTGATGAATCTGTGATCTCATTACTCTGGAGGCTTCCTCCTTTGGGGCAGACTGCAACCCACCCATTCCTTCTCAATCTAGATGTCTCTTGTCCATGACTTCCCCTTAAGACTTCATGGGGGTTCGCCCAAAATGCTGGTCTTTTAAAGCAAGCATGGATTATTTTCATACATTTTATAGGAGAGAAGGCATGATGGTTGGTGGTTAGTGATTATTTCTTCATTGCCCTATTTTCAGTATCAGTAAGCCATTTCATGGCTTTTAAAGCCCTTCATAATCTGACCTCTTCGTCCCTTTCCAGGTTTCTTATACCCCACTCTCCTCCACGTACTCTGTGATCCAGTAACACTGGCCTCCTGACTGAGCCTTACACATCATGCTCTTATCTCCCAATTCTGTGCCTTTTCACTGGCCATTCCCCCAGGCCTCTCCACTGCCTCTCTTCACTGGCTTCCTTCAAGTCTTGTGTAAAGTCCCACTTTCAACTAGAAGCTTTTCCTGCTCCCCTTTAATGCTATTATCCTCCTTCTGAGATAGCCCTTCAGTTTGTATGTTGTTTATATCTATGTTGTCTCTGTATATCTTATCCATACGTAATTGTTTGCACATTGTCTCTCCCATTAATGACTGTGAGCCACTGAGAACAGGGTCTGGTTTTTGCCTTTCTTTGTATTGCCAGCACTCCTGTCTCGCATTAGTTATGCTAGCCGCTTATTAATAAATGCTTGTGTGTTTGACTTTTCCTGGTATGAGTAACCCACCTCCTTTCTTTTCATATGTATCTCCGGTAATATCCTTCCAGCCATTTGTCCTCCATGATAGGCTGTAGCCTAATCATACCTGTTATGTGCCTTTTCATTTACCTTTGTTGGGGTGACCCACAGCTTTAATATTTTGGAGACCAGGGAATGAATGTAATGGAATACTATTGTTCTGTAAGAAATGATGAGCAGGCAGATTTCAGAGAAACCTGGAAAGACTTATATGAACTGTTTCTGAGTGCAGTGAGCAGAATCAGGAGAATGTTGTGCAGAGTATCAGTAACATTGTGCAATGATGAGCTATGATTGACATCGCTCTTCTCAGTGAGCCAAGATAGTTCCTAAAGATTCGTCATGGAAAATGCTATCCATATCCAGAGAAAGAACTGAATGCAGATCAAATCATACCATTTGTTTTTTGTTTTTTCTTTCTCATTTTTCCTTTCTCTTCTGATTCTTCTTTTAAAAGCAACATGACTCATGTGGAAATTTGTTCAACATGATTGTACGTGTGTAACATGTATCAGATTGCTTGCTGTTTTAGGGAGGAAGGGAAGGGAAAAGGAGGGAGAAAAATTTGGAACTCATAACTCTACAAAAATGAAGATTGAAAACTATCTTTATATGTAATTGGTAAAAAATATTACTATGGGGGGAAAAAGCTTCCAACCCCCCCCAAATTTTCTAAAAAGTATTTGGAGGGGTTTGAGGGAGAACTCAAGAGAGTCCCTGCCTTTACTCTGCCATCTTGGCTCCACCTCCTTGCTTTCTGTAGTCAACAAAAAAAGGCATCTTCAAGCAGAGGCTTAACAAGACCTAATGATCTTTTAATTTGAACTTTGCACTGAAGATTCTCTGTAGCCCTGGCAAATACTTTAGCATATCTACATCTCCCTGTTTTATGCTTCACTTGTTCTTAATAATTACAGGATCGCTGAATAAAGACTTGTCTTTCAAGGAATCTTATATGATTTTGAAAATTGAATGGGATATACCCTGTTGGTAGAGAGCCTTTAAGAAAGGTAGCATTTTGGTCAACAAAATAAAATGGTGTTGTTTTGTTTTTTTTTAGAGTCAACAAAAAGTGAATAGGGGCACATCAGGTATTCTCTGCACCTTTTAGTTAGTGGTGTGTTTGCTCTAAAAGCACCTTGTTTCCTTCTCCCACTTTCATCAGTGAGGCCTTCAGAACAAGCATGGGTTATTGTCATACATTTTATAGGAGAGAAGGAAGGCATGATGGTTGGTGGTTAGTGATTGTTTCTTAGTTTCCCTATTTTCAGTATCAGTAAGATCTGTGAATTTTCCAAATGTTTTGGTACTCTTTTCTCCTTCAGAGATCCTGAGAACCAGTCCTTCATTGGCCTCCAGGTCTGTCACCTCTAGTGAGGTAGGATGAGATGGTGGAAAGAGTCTGGCTCTCGAGTCAGAGGGCCTGGGTTCAGATCTCACTTTTTACCTCTGTGAGCCTTGACAAGTCACTTAATCTTCTTGTGCCTTAGTTTCCTCCTCTCTGAAAGGGCCTTTGAGATCCTTTTTAGCCCCAGGCTTACAATCCTTTCATAAGAACAGTACAGATTTACTTTGTATAGACTTGGTCTGATCTGGGCTCTTATCCCATCTTCGTTTTCTTTGGTGCCCTTTCTTCTTCCTCATGCAGCATGTCAGGGACTGTGATTTTAGAGTCCAGTTGTGGTGCCTTTACTATCACTGATTTAAGGAGAAGGTTTGTTATGAAAATCCTTAGAAATTGTTTCAACTTCTTGCCTGTTGTTTTCCTTCCAAGGTCATTATTAAATACTCCCAAGATCTGGCTTAGTTGGTCCTATTTTCAAGATTTCTCTAGACTTGGTTTTTCTCTCTAATGTGTTTTGCTGTTTTTATGAGGTAGCACTCCTCATAATCTTCTATCATCTTCCTCTATCAGATTCTGCAAATGAGTTTATATTCTAAATTGGTATTGCCCTTGGCTGCCTCATTTCTTTACTTGGCAAGAAGATCAAGTATTTGCTACCAGAGAAGGTTTCAAGGCTTTTTTTAGTCTCCTCCTTAGGGTGATTGATTTATATGGGTTAAGCTTCCTTAGCAATGGTCATATCTATGAAATATCTGCTTTCTATTCATTTTTTTTTTGGCTTCAAGAACTTGTTCAAATAGGTTAGGTTGGAGTTGCCCCAATTGTGTATCATATCGTTTTACTTTTTTTCGATTTAGCATTGATTTTCATTTGTGCTGTAACATGTTTATGGACTGAATGGATAGTAAGCTGACTCAGAAGTGATTACCACCTCAATAACTAGTCATTTCCTGTTAGAATTTATTTTTTGAAATATTTTTTGGCACTTACCATGCCCAGCACCCTCCAGATTTCTTAAAAGTATCTTGGTGGTATAGTGTATAAAATGCTGGGCCCAGAGTCAGATAGATCTGGGTTCAAATCCAGCCTCAGACTCTTACCTAGCTATGTGAACCCTGGGCAGATCACTTAGTCTTTGTCTGCCTCAATTTCCTCAACTGTAAAATAGGGCTAATACTGTACCTCCTTCCCAGAATTGTTGTGAAGATTAAATGAGACAGTATTTGTAAAGCTCTTAGCACAGAACCTAGTTGGCACTTGGTATATGTCTGCCCTCTTCGTTCCTCCTTCTTTACAGCATTACTGATCTTTCGGTACATGAGACTTTGGAGAATGTCTCCAAGTCTTTGTTTCTTATTTCTGAACTGTTTTTTCAATGTATTTTTGGCTGCCTTCACCTATGCTTACTTTGAGATTAAAGTCACCAACGTGTGAAAATGCATGTTGATTCATTTTAGAGGGTCTTGTCAAGTTCTTTTTAGAATGTTTCTCTTCATCCCCTGCAAAAGATATTAGCACATAAGCTGCAATTTGTCTTCAGGGTGGGCTTTTTTAAAGACTTATCACGACCACTACATTTGGAGATAATTGCTGCATGAAGTTTTGTTTCTTTTTGCCATCGGATGCACAATGAAACCAGCCTCCACAATTCCTTTATTTTCATTTCTGATGAGAACCTGCAAAATATCTTAACATTTAGCTGTATTTTCCTTTTGTCTTCTGATTTCAATTAAGAATCTCAAGATTGAGATGATTCATTTTCTTTAATACTAATTATATCTACTCCTGGGTCATTGGACAAAGACTTTACATTTAGACTTATAACAGCCAAGTTGATGTTTGTGGTCTAGAAACTGGTTCTTAGCACTTTTGCCTACTTTTTCTGTTCCTTCCACTATCACTACAGAGGAAGTATGCATAGAATTGACGGAGATTTTAAATTTTTCTTCATTTTATGGGTTCCCATCACCAAAGAGTTCATCACCAAGTAGTCATCCGTATGATGAACCTACCTGTACTTAGCTGGGCTGGACCTTGGGAGACAGATGTATCCTTTATCTGGGACCCTAATCAAGACCTTACCAGCGTGGGAGAACCTGCTGAAGTTTACATTTTGCTGGCATACTCATTGAGCAAAGGATGAACAGCAACAGCAGCCTTATCCTTTCCACGGTGAAACTTCATGATGACTTTTGGAGGAAAATTTCAGTAAATTAAGATAATTTATTGTTCAGCAATTATATTAAGTAATGAGGTGTATGGGTCATGATAGGCATTGTTGGAGAGAATACCCATATTGATGAGACCACAGGTCTGTTGAAGTATACTAAGATGTCATATTAAAGGTTGATTTAATCATTGAATCACTGAAGCAGTTTTAGCTGTACATCTAGTCATATGCTTTTGTCACTGTGTATGTGTACGTATGCGTGCATCCCTGTTTGCATGTGTACATTAGTGTTTTTTAATCTGAGTGTACCCATTATACCCAGCACGACAAATAGGCAGCCAGGTCCTGATTAATGAACAATGAATTACATGAAATAGTCATGTTATTCACATTTCTACTGCATATTTCCCTTGGACTGGAACCAGTTATCATATTTTACATAATTGTAACTTCAACTAGTGCAAATTGGAATACATGTACCCACTTCACTGGGATTCATTATTTGTACTAGGACCAAGCTGTAAAAATCTCATAGACAAAAGCCACTATTCAAAGCATTTAAGTACAAAATCACATTTTCTTAAAGTTAGAAGTGTACCCCACTGAATATTTCTGCATCTGTACTAGCCATTTTTGGCCAGCAAAGCAACCTTGCTAAAAATACCTTTGGTTCGAGAGAAATCAAAGACAGCATTTTATTACTGACTTCATGGCAAAATAAATTATGTTCTCTGAAAGCAACTTAACTGTTTCTTTTTTTAAAAATTGATTCGTTTACTTACTCTTAGTTTACAAGATTCAGTTCCACAATCCCTTGAGTTTCAAATTTTCTAAACTAACTATTTCTGATAGGCCATTTTATTTTTTAAACCTATAAAAATATTTTGTTATTCAGTTGTTTCAGTCATGTCTGACTCTTTATAAACTCATTTGTAGTTTTCTTGGCAGAGATACTAAAGTGGTTTGCCATTTCCTTCTCCAGCTCATTTAATAGATAAGAGAACTGAGACAAACGAGGTTAAGTGACTTACCTAGGGTCACACATCTAGGCAGTGACTGAGGCCAGATTTGAATTCAAAAATATGAATCTTCTGGATTTCAGGCTCAACATTCTTTTTGTTTTTTGAGAATATTAAAAAATATATATATGTACATATATATTTCATTTAATTGAAGTTGGCATATTTATATTCATCAATAGTAATTTTCCAGATTCCTTAATTAATAGAACATTTCATGTATTTCTTAGAGGAACCTTCTTTCTGTCTCCAACTTATATCATAATGAAGCTATCAAAGGAACATGACTTTCATTGTTCTAAAACATCTCAATGCATTTAGATCCATTCCATTAAAACTTCATTGGTTTTCATTTCAGGCTTTTGAAGACCTCAGCAAGCTCATGATCAAGGTATGTTAATTCACATTTTTTATATTCACAGCAATTTTATTGTTTTTAAGCACATTTTGTAAATAGAAAATATGGGTACTTTTTTTCCTGACAGGCAAAGGAAATGGTTGAATTATCCAAATCTATAGCAAATAAAATTAAGGATAAGCAAGGTGACATCACAGAAGACGAAGTAAGTAAGAGTTTTGCATCTTTTAGGACTAAGATCCATGTATACATACATAAAGTACATATATGTGTTCAGACAAACATATGTAAATATGTATATAAATAAACATAAGTAGGTAAATAATATAACTACATGTTTTTGTTTTGGGAGCTTGAAATTTTTTCTTGAAATAAAAAAATAAAAATATTAGGGTTCTAGGAATGTTATAAAAAGAGAACAAAAGATCATTGTTTTCTACAACCTTTTTGAAAGTCAAGTTTTAGGCACAAAATTATTTGAAGTTGAGATTTCTGAAGGTATTTATTCTAATGATAACCTTGTGATTGGTATTAATGTAATTGTTACCGTGATGTTCTTAATTGCCAGCCTGGTGAGGTGGGGAAAGAGTAAGACGACAAGATAAAGGAAGAGGAGGCTATATTATCACATTTATCCAGACAGAGTATTGCTAGAAATCCTTTCTCTATTACAAATGATGACAGCTTATAAATATAATGTACGAATTTGCAGAGAGAAAATTCATTCAATTTAAAGAAAAAATTCCTAATAATGAGAGCTAGCCCAGAGTGATGGATTGCCAAGTGGTGCAGTGGGTAGGGTGCTGGGCCTGCAGTCAGTAAGGCTCATCTTCCTGAGTTCAAATCTTGCCTTAGACACTTACTACCTGTGTGACCCTGGGCAAGTCACTTAAGCTTGTTTTTGCCTTAGTTTCCTCACCTGTAAAATGAGCTGGAGAAGCAAATAGCAAACCACTGTAGCATCTTTGCCAAGACAACTCCAGATGGGGTAATGAAGAAGAGAGTGATAAACTGCCTTGGGAAGATAGTGAGTACTGACTAGACTAGACGACTCCTAAAGTCCCTTCACACTCCAAGGTTCCATAAATTGGAGGGGGCCAGGGAGGAAAGTCTGTAAGTATTTAATTACATACTTAATTGACGGCCAGGAGAAAGAAAGGTCAAAACAAGTCTAACTGTCATGTCATTGATGTGCTTTTCCCCCTCTTTCCCATTTAGACTATCAGGTTTAAATCCTACTTGCTGAGCATGGGTATAGCTAATCCAGTTACCAGAGAAACACATGGCTCAGGCACTCATTACCACATGCAGCTGGCAAAACAACTCGCTGGAATACTGCAGGTGCCTTTAGAGGTAAATGGAAAATAAAAAACCCTGATTTTTGGGAACGTTTAATCCCTTCAATAGCAAGTCGCTGGGAACCTTGAGAGGAGTAACCCTTCATAGTCTGATTAGCACTCAGCCAATATTCCATTATTTTGTTTCTTTCTGACATAAGTATTAATTGGTTTGAATGAAACTGCAAGAGTTTTCTGCTTTTTATGTTTAATTTCTACCATAGCTAGACTTTATAGATTATTGTTAGCTATATGACTTAGTCAGAAAGCGTACTAGTCTGTCTGATCACAGGTCCTTTTGTTGCTTATCTCTCACTCATGTCATCTCCTAAATACCTATTACCAAACAGGCTTTAAGACAGATTAATATGCAATTTTATGATAATTGTAGAGATTTTAACTTGACATAATTTGCATTTTTTCCCATACATTCTCCAAAAGGGTTTTGTTTCTTACCTAATGCTAAAGAAGAGGAGTTTTAGGAAGGAAGTGATAGCATTTTTCAAGTTCTTGAAAACCTGCCATGTGGAAGGATTAATTTTATATGATTAAAGGAGGGTAGAACTAGCAACGGTGGAAGATACAAAGAAGAAGATTTCACTTATTTATGAGCAGCAATGTCTTAACTTAAAAGCAAAGGACAGCCTGGAGAGGTGTGGAAAAAGTCTGGATGACCACTTGTCAGGGCTGTTGTAGAATACATTCATGTTTCAAATAGGGATATCCCTCCTGGATGACCTCTGATCTCCATTTGACCTTATGATTGTAGAACTTTACAAGTACTTCTTGACCATTTAGTAAATACTAAACAGTAATTGTAACACCATCTTTGACCTTGAAAAAGAATTTTTGAAATACGAATATGAAATTTGTCTCAGTAGTTTCTTATGAACATTTATTTTCTGTTATACTGTGATTTAGTACACTTATACAAATTTCAGGATGCTTTGCCACAAACCATATTTTGTATTAAATTTATTTATTTCATATTTAAACAGGAGCGAGGGGGAATAATGTCTCTCACAGAAGTGTACTGTTTAGTGAACCGAGCCCGAGGAATGGAAGTAAGAATCAGTTCTGACATTGTACTTTTAAATCTAGACATTATTAATGTAATCCAGGGAAAATCTTATTATAATGAATACTTTTCAAGGATAGAGTCTGTTTATTAAAAAAAGTATTTTCTTAACTTGGGAAGTTGCATATAGGAGCAGTATTTTGTTAACTTAGTCCTACAAAATTCCATGCATTAGGTAATGCTGTGTAAAAAGTGCCGCCTTTGGTTCCTTTCTGTACCAAAGACCTTGAGTGTGTGTTAATAGTAGGTAGTAAAGAAAAGAGAAGAACTTCTTTTGTCCTGTTATAAAGTAGTAATTACACTTCAGATCTCCCCATTCTTTTTGACTTCCCGTATTTCCCATCCGTTTTCATATCAAAAAATTTAACCACCTAAAGAAAGGCACCACTATCAAGAACACAGAGGATCTAGAATGAGGAAAGGGTTGAGTGGTGTAAATATGTTTGCATGTCCTGGAGAGGTCTCAAGTCCAAGACATGTCAAAAATTGAACCCCTAAACCCTTCCCTCTTCCAGACTTGCCTATTTCTCTTGAAGGCACAGCCATCCTGCTAGTCTCCCAGGTTTATTGTGACCTTGGCATTATCCTTAACCTCTCCATCTCCATCACCCTGCATGTTAATTCAGTTACTGTATCTTGCCAATTCTGCCTCCATACTGTCTCTCACATCTGACCCCTTCTTTCTCCTCTCGCTGAGCTCCCACCTTAGTTTGGACTTTTAACACCTTCCTTCTCTCAAGTCTCACTACTTCAGTCCACCCTCCATGCTGCTGCTTAAGCAGTTACAGATCTGACCATCTGACGCCCGTACCCATTCACCTCCATGGCTTCCTGCCGCCTCTAGGACAAAATAAAGCCCTCAGCCTGGACCCACACCACCTTTCCAGCCTCACTGGGTAGTGCTACCCTCCCAGACTCTCTGATGCAGCCAGACTGAGCCTTCCAGCTGTTCTTCACCACCCCATCTCCCACCTCCGTGCCTTTGTACGGCTGCTGCTGTGTGCCTGAAATACTTGCTCCTGACCTCCCTCTCTTCCCAAAAATGAAGCCCATGTGCTGTCTTTTACGTGAAGCCCATCCTTACCTCATCAACTGCTAGTGCTTTTCTCCCTGTCTTATGTTTGTTTGTATTTATTCCCCTTATATTTAAGCTTCATATATCTGCGTATGTACTTGTCTCATCCCTTACAACATGTGCTTCTTGTAACTAGGGGTCGTTGTATTCTTGGTGCTTGTGCCCCTCCCTATTATATAGTCAGTGCCTGGCGTATAGTAGGCACTGAAAACGTACTGCTTGTTGTTGTTCGGATGCCTCCACCTTTCCCCTCCTGGTTGGCGGTGCTTCTCCTGGACATCAGCATTCTTTCTTCTCCAGTTCTTGCAGTCTAGGAATGGGATTTCTTTCTGCTTTTTTCATCTGTCAGATGATGAGGTTGGACTTAGATGATCTTTAGTATTTCTTCCGGTTCTGAATCTTGTGATCTAGCATTGTAATCTTTTAACAGAATTCCATTAAAAACAAAACAATTTGGATATCTTATAGCATTTGCTACAAAGGGATTTTGCTTCCATAAGCTTAGCATCTTGGGTTTTATTTTAAGCTTTTTTTTTTTTTAAGTTTAAGCTAACTATTGTGGAGCACCTTGACTTTTTTTTAATCCAATATCATCTAATACGTAATAGGAAAGTTGAAGTTCCAGTTTCACTCACCTTCCTTTAATCAGTAAACATTTATTAATTCCTGCTCTGTGTTAGGCACTGTTCTAGGCACAGAGGAAACAAATACAACCAATAATCTCTATGGAATAAATACAAAGTCATTAAGTACCAGGTAGTTTGGAATGGAGAGTGCTCCCAGCTGAAGGCAGCCTGTAGAAGAAAGTGGCACTTGAGCTATGTCTTAAAGGAATTACTTCCTGGAATCTGACCCAGAGGAGATGGCATGGAGGCACCCCCAGGAGCATATCGCAGCCCCCACCCTCCATTGCCAGAGGGAATGGGGTGGGCTCAGTTTAGTCGGATCCATGTCCTTACTTCATAATTGTTATAGGACCCAGTCATGGAAGAGGGAAGCTGATGGTGAACATCCAGGCATCCCCTCCCAAGGAGAGTCCATGGATTTCCTCTTAGGCTCATATCGCCTCAAATATTTGATAAAAGTGCCTTTGGGTTCCAGGCTTCTCTCTTGTTTGTGGTCCCTGTGTTTGTTTAAATAACATGTCTGTTCATTTATAATGTCAACATGGTCTTTTTTTTTTTACTAGCTACTTTCACCAGAGGACTTAGTAAATGCTTGTAAGATGTTGGAAGCACTGAAATTACCTCTCAGGTAAGGGACTTTCTTAAGATGTATATTTAATTTGAATAATAATTCCTCGCAGATTGAATGATAATAGTGCTTGCCAAGCCCATTTTATTAGTGTGGCCATTGAAGGGAGTGGGGTCTTTATAGTGGTGCCCCACAAAGGCCTCGAGTCATGCTTTTCATGCTGAAGACGGTTAGAAAATGCCTGCTGACCGAGTCTCAGTGTCAGCAGCACCTCTGTTAGCTTTTCTAACCTTCAGGTGCTGTTCCTGCATTCCCAGATGCTTCTTGATATACAGGGAGTCTGGCTGTCCTTTTTTCAGTTGTATTTTAAAGGTCATGATCTTGAGACCAAATAGAGAACAAAAACCCTTTTGCAGGAACTTGGATAAATTGACTAATCCTTTGGTTTCTCTTTATAGTCAGTGAGCATTTATTAAGCACTTATTAGGTGCCAGCTATGGGCATTCAAAGAAAGGAAAAAAAACATGACCCCTTGCCCTCAAAGGGAAGGGACTAGAGAAGAAGTCGGGGCATGGGGTTTAACCAGGAAAGACCTCTTGCAGAAGGGGAAATTTGAGCTGAATGTTGAAGGCAGACATGAGAAAGGAGGATATTTGGCCAATGAAACTGACCTTCATGTGATGCTGAGTGTCATGTGTGAGGAACAGCAAAATGGCCAGTGTTCCTGAATCATAGACTGTGGAGAGAAGTAAAACGGAGAAAGACTAGAACGGTGGGACGGGACTTTTTAATAAGAAACACCTGGGTTTATTGAGGAGCAGGATGATATGATTAGGCCTGCTCTTTAGAAAGATCAGTTTGGCAGCTGAGTGAAGAATGGACTGGAGTGGGAAGAGACTGGGGGCTTCATTCAGTTGCTTTAACTTCACCACTTGGACAGGGTCCAGTCTGGAGAACCAAACGCTTCCCTTAAATATATACATAAATATCTTTTCTCCTCTACCTCCTCAGTCTCCATTAAGAGTGTATGTGATAATCATGGCAGAAATACAAGAATCTCTGATTTTCTTGGTATATTCCTCCCACTAACTCAAGTTGTAACCTCTTGATGCATTAATTGAGGTCTTCATAAGTTGCTGTGAATGTTCGTTACTTGATGGTTAACTTTGTGATGATTGTCTCATAGAAAAGTTGATCCTTGGACAACATGTATAGAGTACAGTTTGTTGCAAGGCTCATAGTTGAAGTTTTTCTTACTTTGGTAGGTAAACTCTACCAGAGCTTTCAGTCCCCTGGCACAGCCTTTAGTAATTTAGGGTCACCTCCACATTAGACATGATAGTAATAGATTTTAGTGAGTGATGGCAGGAATAGATGCATAATTAAAATGTAATCAGTGCTATCCCATTTCTCATCATTGTCCCTGCTTCCATCTTTATTAGAACTGTAGGTGGGGTAGAAAAACAGACTCTTTGGCAGGAAGAATTTTGCAGCGAGGTCAGACATAAGGGCAAAATGATCAGCTCCTCTCAAATAGGAATGTCTAGGGTTGGTCTGTATAATCTTCAAGTAAGAAAGTCAGGCTTCAGATTATCCCTTTTCTTCCACTGAGAATATATGAGGAGGGTAAGTCATGAAGTAATCTGTACTTGACTATTTGATCTAATCTTTGCTCACAGTTCATTGGGGTGTTAGGTTTTGAATGTTATTTCTGCTGTGACATCATTCATATACATGGGAGTAAAAATCCCCACAATTTTTCAGCTACTGAAGAGTCCAAATGAGTCACTCTCTTATTCTCATCTTTCATTTTCAGGCTCCGGATTTTTGACAGCGGTGTCATGGTCATTGAGCTTCAGTCCCACAATGAGGAGGAAATGGTTGCTTCAGCTTTAGAGACAGTATGTAACCTGGATGTCCTTTAACAGTCTGCAAAGATGATTTAGGCATATTAGGTGTTAAATTTGAGGAACAGGATTTCCTTTTGAAGTTTGCCATATTAAAAAAGTTGTTTTCAGATATATATATATAGGTTCTAATGTTTTGAATTGTTCTTAAGGAGTAAGGCAGCTTGTTATGGTAGGACTTGGCATGAAGTCCTATAGGCCTGTGTTTTAATCTCACTTCTGACTCTTAGAACTGTCCAGCCCTGGGCAAATCACTGACCTTTGTATGGCTAGGAGCTCTACACAGCCTCCCTATCCATCAGGCCTCCTTGACTCTACCCAGCGCGAGTACCACCTGCTTCTTGAAGCCTTTCCTAATCCCCGCCCCATCCCACCCCAGAAGTCAGTGTGTATATTTGTGTATCTGTCCTGTGTTTTTGCTCACCCGTTAACAGATTGTATCTGTCTTGAGAGGTCAGAGACTAACTCACGTTTGTATTTGACTCCCCGGTGCTTGGCACATGTTAGGCATTTAATAAATACTTTCTGAAAGATGGGTTTATTACTGTCATTGATGGGTTTCAGTCTGTGTTGGGGTAGAATATTCCTAGTCTAGGATTTTCCCACAGACCCTTTATGCCTTGGCCTATTAAGGAGTCAGTGTGGATCAAACCCATTATTAAGGGCTTCTCTGGTCAATTTATTTCTCATCAATTTACTGACCCCTTTTTACTCAGAAAAAAGTGAAAAAAATAGACTAATGTTACACGAGGAATTTTCTTTGAGGCTTAGCTTTGACTGTTTTGTTTTTTAATTAAAGCATTACATAATTGAACTCTGTCAATAGTGGGTACATAAGCATCACTACTGACAGGCAACTGTCAAAAGATTTGCTTAAGTTCAGTTTGGCAAAAATACGGGGTGCTTACTGTGGGCATAGTACTCTATAAGCCTGGCTCAGTGATTTAGTTGATTTCTCTGTTGATGTCGTTTATTTAAGGTGCTTGAAATATTATTGCCTTCTTTGGACTTGCAAAATCTCATTACCTTATGACCTTGAGCAAGTCACCAATTTCTCTTTGTTCCAATAGCCTCATCATAGAAAGGGAAGGTTGCAGCAGATGATCCAGTAAGGCCCCTTTCTACTCTCTGATCTCTGGATTTCAGATGTTTCCATAATACATATTTTTAACTTAAATTGATTCAGGAAGTTTTCTTTACCCTCTTCCTTTTCAGAATGTTTAGCATTGCCTTTTATGCTATCACACAGACCTTCTATCATGTATATTATAGAAATATTACAATTTAGACTGTTAGGTTTTAAAATCTTTTCTTTTGAGTTCTTATCTTAGTAACAGCATTACTTCATGTTTATGTAGCTCTTTCATGGTTCCATAATGCTTTCCTCATAAGGAAAGTGAGGTGGGCAGAGTCAGGCACTGGTAAAGAAAATTTAATACAATTACTAATACTATTTGAATATGTGTAACACATTCAGGATTTAAATGTTTTAAAATGTCTTACTTGATCAGATTCATAGGACTAGGTATTGTGCCTTGCCAGTCAAATTCTGACGCATTTTATTTTGATGTTCTTTATTACAGGTATCAGAAAAAGGATCTCTCACATCTGAAGAATTTGCCAAACTTGTAGGAATGTCTGTTCTTTTAGCCAAAGAAAGGTAATTAGGTTGGGGTGGTGGGGCCCATTTCTTTTACTACTTATCATTGAGTTCTCCTAATTGTCAAATCTGATAGCTTTTCTTATTCCCTATCCATCTTGACCTTTCTATAGCATTTGACACCGCTGACCACCCTCTTCTCCTGGATACTCTTTTTTCTCTGGATTTTCATGACATTGTTCTCTCTTGGTTCTTTTCTTGCCAAATTGACTGCTCCTTCTTAATCTCCTTTCCTGGATCATCAACCATATAATATGCTGTAACTTTGAGTATACCTTGAAGTTCTTTCTTTATACCCTTTTACTTGGTGACCCCATTAACTCCCATGGATTTAATTATGGAAGCTTTGCAGCTGACTCCCAGATACATATCCAGCTCTAGTCTCTCTCTTGAACTCTGGTTCCTATGTTACTGACTATCGGACATTTTGAATTGAATGCCCCATAAACATCTCAGACTCACATTATCCAAAATGTAACTCATTATTTCTCTTCCCAAACCCATCCTTCTTCCAAACTTACCTGTTACTCCCAAGAATAGCTAGATTTTTCTAGTCACTCAGGCTCACAATTTTAGTGTCTCCTCAACCAATTCTCCCCACATCTTTCCATTTAGTTACCATGTCTTCCCATCTCTACTTCTCTAGCATCTCTTGCATCTGTCCTGTTCTCAGCACCCATACAGACACCACCCCTCATCACCTTTCACCTAGACTATTGCCCTAGTTTCCTAATTGATCTCCTATCCATGATTCTCTCTCTCCGCTCTGATCCGTCCACCACACAGCTGCCAAAGCGATTTTCTTAAAGGGGAGTTTGGGTTGTATCACTGTCCTTTTTAGTAACCTCCAGTAGTTCCCTATTACATCTTGTTTAGTCATTTTGTTGTGTTTGACTCTTCAGCTAGTGCTAGCCATGGGGTTTTCTTGGCAAACATGGTGTAATTCCTCTTCCAGTGGATTAAGGCAAACAAAGGTTAAGTGACTTGCCAGAGGTCACACAGCTAGTAAGTGTCTGGGGCCCTATTTGAACTCAGGTCTTGCTGAGTCCAGGCTCAGCACTCTATCCACTGAGCCACCCAGCTGCCTCTAGGAACAAATATATGCTCCTCCTTGTGGCATTTAAAACTTTTAAAACCTCACTCCAGCCTACCTTTTCAGTCTTCTTATCTAGCATTCCCCTGTGTATATTCTATTAATCATCCAAAACTGATCTTTTTGCTCTTCCTTCTAGAAGACTCCATTTCCATTTCTGCCCTTGAGCTGGCTGTCCTTGCTCCTAGGAATGCATTTGTTCTTCCCCTTTTCCTTTTAGACTCCCTACTTTCCTTCGGGTTGCAGCTTAAGTACCACCTGTCATGTGGTACCTTTCCTGATGCCCCTGGATACTCATGCCCTCCTTGTATCTCTTTTCCTGCATCCCTGTAGATATAGACAGCTTCCCTATATGGAATATAAGCTCCTCGAGGGATGAGACTGTTTCCTTTTTCCTCTTTATGTATCTAGTGCATAAGGTAAATAGGTTGGGGTGCATTTAATAAATTCTTGTGGGTTGATTGAATGTGTAAATGATTTAGTTTTCTTTTCATCTTTGTCTTTAGGTTGCTTCTTGCTGAAAAGATGGGCCATCTTTGCAGAGATGATTCAGTGGAAGGCTTGAGATTTTATCCAAATTTGTTCCTGACCCAGAGTTAAATATTTTGTAATTGTAATATTCTTTACCCATATCCTTTCATCATGCAATGACTGAATGACAGACAACTACGAAATAAACCTTTATTCAATTAGGGATTTTGGTAGAACACTGAAGTACAGGACAGCTTTTCTAATGTTTTTCCCTAAATAGTATGTCCTAGGAAAACTTACTTAGGATTAATATGGAAAGGTACTAAAGAAAAAAAATCAAAGCTGTCATGAAAATCATGTTATGTTTATATATAAGAGTTTCTAACTGAATCTTGTAGTTCACCTGCTTTGAAAGGAGGGAATTTCGTTTCATGAGAATAAACCTGGGTTAGCCCAGGTAATAGTTACGTTGATAATATGACTGAAATGGATTGAATCACAATAGGATTCATGTTCATGTCAGATGCCTACCCATTGGGAATATCTGAAATATGCCATGTCTGCAGTGATAGAGCTACGACACCGTTGGAACACAACGTGATCCTGGATGATGCTGTGTTAGACGCATCCTCTGAGGGCATTTTGGAAGCGGTCATAGGCTGTGTCTCTTCCAGAGGCCAGACCAAGTCCTTTTTAGTATTTTATTTTGCCTACTTATATAGAGACTTGATACAGTAATTTTTTTTTTAACCAAGTGATGAATTCATGACTGGCATTTAAAGAATGCACCTATGTCATTTTACTTTTAAAATGCATTGGATTTTGAAATTGCGTTAAGAAGCTGTTTAGACATGTTTAGAGGGATGATTCCAAATCTGGGAATTAGACGCCCTGGGGATTTTTAAAGTCTGCTGTAGAAAACCTTGAACCAGCTATCAGGAACCTGGAAACTTGATTATCTTTTTTTCTTTGAAGTAGAAGAAGAGGAAATTTAGCAAATACACACACAATGCACACGTACACATGTGCACACACACACACATTTTCATTCTCTCTTCCTTTTTAAAGGATTTCAATAATGAACAATTCTGGTGCACTACTAGCAAGTCATTGTACCATATTCCAGCAATATTTTTAACTTTTGTTTGCCCTGATTTACTTAACATGCAAAAAACCCTGCTTCTTGGCATTATTGCTCCGTTCATTACTGAAATGAAAGTAGATTATTTTAAGACCAAAAAAATGCTGCCACTAATGAAAATAGACTCCAGTTTTACAATTGTACAGTGTATCATATAATGGCATAATTTAAAATTCAGAGCATATGCCTATCGTCAGGATGGGGCCCTGCCCTCCTGCCATGGTTAGCCAAGGAGATACGGAGCAGGAGGGTCTTCATAGTATGTGTATACCATTTTACAGGATGATCAGTACCCATACTCTATGAACCAACCTTAGTGACTATATTAGCCGAACCTAAGAGGAAGCCCCAAGTTTATACTTGAGTCTCTCTAAGGAACTTCTAAAATATGTGGGGTCCATCTGTGTATCACTGCTAATAGCTATTCCAGGACCTTTGTGTGAAGATCTCAAGGAATTTCCAACCTCACCCTCAGAAAATACCTCCTGCTAGGCCAGCTAGCCACTCTCTTTACATAGCCGTCAGTTCCTGGGTATCAGCTTTAGCAGCTTCATGTGGGTAGATTGCCAGCAGAAGGGCTGCCTCTAGAGAAGAACCTTGTTCTAGGCACTGTTCTGCTTACCCATTTTGTTCTGCTAACAGTTCACTGGTTGTTCTGCCTCCGTCATTCAGACCCTTAAGTTTGTTCGTAGGTATCTATAGTTTTTGGACCTCCAAAGATGCAAAGGATGCTTTTTATACATGATGCTCACAGAAAGTCTCATTTGTCAAGTTTTTTTTTTTTAATTACAAATGCGTCAACCCTGTTCTCTCTTACTGTTGAATAATAAGCTGTTCCACAGGTTGTGGCTGTATTAAGCAGTGGTTCAAGCTTTAAAGATTTAGATCAGTCACAACAAATTAATGCAATTCAGCTATTATGTTTACCTTCATATGATAGTGACAAAAGATGGGTGAGGTAGCTATAACTCACTACAAAGTGAAGGAAACTGGAAAAAAGAGGAGAAATCATATACAGACACTCTTCTGGAGGCATATCATCTTTCAAAACTCAGTGTTTAAATACTGGAGGGAATTTTTGTTTTGCATTCTTTTTAAATGGACACATTTTCTCTATTTCTTGTCCTTATCTTTTATGATTTTGGACTGTCTTATGGGGGCATCATTCAGGTCTTGCTTTTAGTAGGCTTGTATTGAAGGAAGAACTATTGGACTCTGACTCCCACTCAGAATGCTGTCTCGGTGCTTTTCATAATTGATATATTTATTATTTAGCGCTTTCGTGACTTACCTCTTAGGAGCATTAAGACACAGACCTGTATCCTTAGCTTTATTATAATGGCACTTCTTGAGCCACTTATTGTCAAGACAGAACTTTATACTTTGTGTATGTACAGATCTTTTCAGGGTTAAATTAAATGATTGATATATAATATATATTAATAAATCATCACAATAAAAAGATTTTTTTCCTAACTTGGTGGTCTCTTCTTCTTTTTTTTTAAAGTGTGAAAAAAGAATAATCTAAAATGTCACCATTTTCCTTCTAGACAATCAGATACTTAGTACAAATGTGAAGGACACTATCAAACCCTTTATTTTAATTACTTTAAAAGATAACTATTCTTATAATGACCTATTAAATTAAAAAACAACTTGCTATGACTGTGAATGACTGAGTGTATATTAAAATGATCCTCCTTTAAAATGTACCCCTCCACCGATCTTTTTAAGACTTGTCATGTCATTTCCTTGTTTAAGATCATAAAGATTTCACATTCAAGTTCAGACACTTCATTCAAAGCCTTTCTATAATTTGACTCTGGCCAACCTCTCTCACCCTTCCTTGGCTCCTCTGTTTCCATCTCCCCATGGCTGAATATTCCATACTCATTGATAACTCATTGCCTTTGCTTATCAGTGCCGGGGGATAAAGACATAGAAGTTCTAACAGGAGTAACTAATTCTGGACAAAAGAATGCAGAAAAATCTTGTACTTTAGGCTTGAATTGAATCCTTTAAAGTCAAATTTAGTATCAAGTCTTACACTTGGATTCAAAACAATCACCTTCACATATACAAGGTCAGGGAGGAATAATGAGACAGCAGTGTCTGAAAAATATCTAGCCATTTTAGTGGTAACAGTTTAGATGTGATGAGGAACAGCCTTTGCAAAAAGTACGTAAATAGGAGATGGAATATTTTTTAGTGAATTTGTACCAAGGAATAGCCAATGAGCCAGTTTGGCTATAAAGTAGTAGATTGTGAGGGGGAATAATATAAAGCCTGGAAAAGGAGAGCCAAACAAGATTGTTAGGGACTTCAAAAATCCAACAGGAATTCGCATTTTATCTTGGAAGAAATAGCTTTTTTGAGTAGGAGAGAAGTATGGTCAGGGGTGCTTTAAGAACATCAGTGCAGCCCTTTAGTAGAAGTAGGGATTAAGAGTTAATCAGTTGAGAGCAAGAGCCTATAGCAATAATTCAAACAAAATATTAAGAGGGACCAACCTGTAAATGAAGAGATGGGGGTGGATATGAATGAATCAACAAGGGTTTGGCACCTTAACGGATATAGAGAGAGGAGTGAAGGAGAAAGGAGATGACGATGTTGAGGTGAATCTAGATAACAAAAAGGAGAAATTGGGAAGTTGGGAAAGGAGATCGAGGAAAGGGAAAGGGATATTTGGCTTCCATTTTAGACGTGTTGAGTTTGGAGATAGCCAAGTGAAAATGTCCAGCTGTTCATAGGGGAGAAATGGAGAGGGGCTAGGTATTTGAATTTGGTAGTCACCTGTAGAGAGAAGAACCCATGGGGTTCATAAAAGATCACTGGGAGAAAGAGGAAGAAAATAGACCTCAGGACAGTTCTTTAGAGTTAAGGAGTGGATCATGGATGCTGATTGTGTGAAGCTTTGCTAAATGTAGGAACAGAATTTAAATATCCTGATAGCCCAATGCTGACAAGACCCAAGTTCTACTCTGCTTCAGTTCTTTAATAAAATTGGTAATGTTATTTATCACTTTTAAAAGGTTACTTAACCCAAGTACAGTTGGCACAATGGCAGGCCACTTCAGAAAGAATTTTCCTTAGCCTATAAAATTACATACAATATGAATTTGGTTATCTGGAGGTTTCTTCTATGTTTTAATATTCCAGAGAATAGACTGAGCTAAAAATGTTATCATACATGGAAAACTTGATTACGAAATTGAAAACTGGGACTAACCAAATAAATCCTTTCCAGGAGTTAAAGTGAGTGGTGATGTCATTTTTTTTTGCAGTTCAAAAAATTTCATGAATGCTATTAAGGTAAATTATTTTAAAAGATAAGTGTTTTTAAACTCTCTGGACTCTCTAAGTAAGATGATGATGAAAATGGTTGTAGTAGTCTTTTAAAAAAAGTCCACTGAAAATTTCAAGGAACTAAAGCTAGGTTTCAACTTCAATTAAAAAATGTGGTACTTTATATAAAAACAAAATAAATTGTAAGGAGTGTTAATTTAATTCAATTCATTATAGTTAGAGCAAGGTACAACTTTGTGACAACTTAAGTAATACAAAGGCAAAACCCCAAACTGTCCTGACCCACAAGCAAATACGTATTTGAATAGACTTCCAAGAGAACTTTCTCTTCTACTGCATACTTTTAACAAAATAGCTTTAAGATGTTGCTTCAGGTGCAGGCAGATTTTAAACTTTTTTGTTCTATCCAATGCATTTTAACCTTGAGTCGTTTTTATAAAAGATAGAGAAGTCGAAAATGATTGATGTTTTTCTAGCTCTCAAATCCCATCTGCGAATCCTTTCAATTTAGGGCTACTTCCCTGGTTTTCCTAGTGGGAAATCCCCTTTCTCCTGGTTGGTTCATCAGGAAACCCTTAGAAGCACAGGATGTCAGAGTTCCCGGGGTCGGACCAGACCTGGGCTCAGAAATCGACATTCAGGGTTTGGTGGCATTTGCCATTCTCTGCAAGAGAAGCGAGCGCTCCGTACTCCGGCTAAATTTACGTTCCCTTCTTAGAAAGCAAGAAAAAGAACGTTTTATGAAGAGAGGTAATAGAATCTCCAAAGTTCTTGACAGACCTCTGTTGACTCCCCCCGAGTCTCCTGGAGATGAATGTAGTGGGGACAGTCTAAGCCTTCTGGCTCCTACTCAGGGAATGCCCTTGACTGAGGAAGGGCTAAAGCGCTGACTTTGGGCTTCTGGTGGCTGCCCAGTTTGTCTGGGAGGTGGGGAGACTGGAGGCAGAATTCTCTACGGTCCTGCATATTTCCTGTCCAGTTTCCTGCAGGGCAAGGGGTGGGAGGAGGAAAGGATGCAATGCACAGCAGAGAAAAAGAAATACACACGCACACACACACGCACACGCACTCACATGAAACTTCCCAATGTTGCGCGTCCGCCCTCTCCTTCTTTCCCTCCCTCCCACCCACGGCAGCTGCCGAGGGCAGTCCGCGGGCGGGGCGCGCCGGCCGGGCCGGGCCAGGGCTGAGCAGGGCAGGGCGTTCCTCGCCCTCCTCTTTCCTGTTTGCTGGCTGCCCAGTTAGCTTGAGTCCCGGAGGTACTGAGGGAGGAAGGACCGACTCTCAGATACTCCAGGGGCAGCCGCAGGGCCAACGCGTCCCTCCAGGAGGAGCAAGCGGGGTGACTTCTGCGTCTCTGCTCTTACGTCTCCCTGGCTAAGAACACCGAGCATTTTAGCACAGGAAAAGAGCCCAGACATCCCAGCACAGTACTGAAAGGTTGCAGTTTTGTGGAGGTAAGCGTCCTGGCTGCCTGCCTGCTTTTTTCTATGAAGTAATCCAGTTTGTTCTCAGCCTCCTGGCACTTGGAGAGTTGTGCGCTTTCGCACTGGGATGCATGGTGCCCACCTGGTTACGCGTGGATTTCCTGGGACTTCCTCTTTTGCTGTGTTCAGAAACTTTATCTGAATCACAGCAGCCATCTCTGCCAAAAGAGGATTTCCACATCGAAAACTTCAAATGGTTTTTTCCCTTGATTTTTTTTTCTTTCCTATCCCTGCTGCGCCGTTCCCATTCCCACTACTCTCCCATTTGCCTTTTCCTGGAAGAGGAAACATCACACACACACACACACACACACACACACACACACACACACAAAGTGCATAAGATTTTACCTCTACATTTGCTTTGCCATGTGCAACGGGCAGTTAGCATTTGGTTGAAATCAGAAATACCCAAACTCTATGTACTCATTCAAATTTGGTAGCAAGGTTTTAAAATTGTGTCTTGTAGGGGCAACATAAGATAATGAACTCAGATGACTTCCATTCAATTTCTGTTCTGACCCATACTAGACTTTTGCTCACTAGCGAATCACTTAAATCTTCTAATTCCCCTCCCCTTGAAACCTAACCCTTCTCTAAAATAACAAATTACTAGGAGATGCTGATCTGCAAGGGTAGAGGGAGTTCCCAAACAGGGAGTTCCCTACATTGATGAAATCACCAGTACAGATGATGGTGATAAATAATATGATGACGATGATGATGATTCTGTAGAGACACTGAGGGAATTTAGTACTAAGCAACCTCCCCCAGGCTGGTGTTGATTATGTAGTACAGGTAACCTTGGATTCTCTCCCAGGCCATGGGTGCAAGCTTTGTGAGACTTTTGTCAAAGTGGGAAGCTAAGATAAAACTCCTTGTTTGCTCTCTGAAGACCACCCTAGCTCCATTCGGAGTGACTTATCACCAAGTGATGAACTTTTTTGGTCACAACTCACGAAGACTTTCCTAACCAAAGTGGAGCTACATCAGCCAGCCCAGACTGCCCAAATAGAGGGAATCATAGAGCTCTGCAGTACTGAAGTCTAAGTAACTAGCAGAAAGTTTCTCATAAAAAAGTAAACATCTTTGGGACATCAAGCATCCGAAAGCTGTGTAGGAACTTCAGTCTATTTTATTAAACACCTACTATGTGGAAAGTGGATGAAAGTGATTTTAAGAGGACCTTGTGATAGTGCATAGACATTTTGGAAGACGTATAACAAAGGATCACCACTAAAATAAGGATTTGTGGTGTGTACCTATAGAATGAGGGACCTGGATAGCATGGTGGATAGAACACTGGACCTAGAGTCAGGAAAACCTGGGTTCAAATCCAGCCTCAGACACTGGCTGTGTGACCCTCGACAAGTCACTTAACTTATTTGTCTTAATCCCCTGGAGAAGATAATGGCAAACCTCTCTAAGTATCTTTGCTATGAAAACCCCATGGATAGTATTGTTGGGCTATGGTTCACGGAGTCACAAAGAGTTGGACATGACTTAGTAACAGTGACCTTTAGAACATGGAGTAAAGGTGGACTGGCCTTGTGTAGCTTTGTAACAGAGCAGGTACATGAACCTGTCCACTAGGAGTACTCTTAAAAGGAGGGCACATGGAAAGCAAACCAAATTTGAACATACATAGCATGAAATAAGACCTCCATTAAGTAAGACTCTTTGGAATTAGAAATTTTCTCCAATTCTGTCAATTTAAATGTTTCTTTTCTGAAGGGACAAAAATCACTTTTTCCTCTGTTGTAGATGTCCCTAAAGGCCATAGTAATAATATAATATAAGGCCATATAGCTTATATCCATATTTTGGAAAGTACTCAATGGTAGTTCCTTTCCCCCCATTAGGTGAGCAGTCTGTGGGGTCCCAAGCTATTACTTTTGGTTTCAAGCAGATGTTTTTGCTGGGATTTTTTTTTGACTTGATACTTTGGCCAGTGAGAGTATTTACAAACAGCTCCTTTTCCCATTCCCAACATATACATTTGGAATTACTTTTTCAGTAAATGTGAACATATATTTATATACATAGTATACATATCAACATTCTCTTTTCCTTAAACATTATTTAAAGCTAAACATTCAAAAGTGACACAGTGGTGGGTATGTACAGTAAGTTGGAAGAAATGCAATAAGAACCAGCTAAAAAAAGAAATGAATGAGAAATAGCATTCAGCACATTTCTTTCTTACTCTGAAAAGTTTTTTCTTTTTCTGAGTGTCCTGTTACTTTTTGGTTGGTGGTCTAGTTAGCAGAATTTCCACATTTCCTTCTAGAAGTCTAAGCATATCCCTTCTCTTCTGTATATATCTCAGAGGAGTCTGCCTGGAATTCCTCCAGGTTATACCACATGATAGGCATAGACTACAAACCTTGGAAAGACTTTCATCATATGGAAAGACGAGCAGGTTGGTCGTCATGGCTGTCATCACAATCACCAGCATTCAATCAGAGAGTTCTTTTTAAATGGTCCTGACTATGAAACAGGCAGTTTTGACAAAGCTGCAGAACTTTTTGGAACTGGATGATCTTTCCTAATCCATGTTGTTGAATATGGAATACACAGCATCTTAATTCATAGAGCCTTATACTGGCACATGATCATAATGATACTTTCTGTGAAGGTTTCTTCTACATCCCTTGGCCACACCATCCCATCCATGTTTCAGATGTGAAGGTGAGCAATTCTGTAGAGGATTATATTGTTCAGGCTAGGACAGCTTTTATTTTCCTCTAATTGCCATCCATATCTCTGCCACTTTGAATACTGAAAAATATCTGGTTTTTCATTGCAGTGCCAATGCAATATTCACAGCACCCATGATCACTAAAAATATACCTGAATGGTGATCAATAGCAAAATATAACAAACTGTCCATGTAGAAGACAGAAGCAAAACATTTATTCAGACACCAGAAAACCAAATCCCAACACCAGTAAGCCAATTCTATCATTGTAGCCAAGAAGTTAATAAGCCATAACAGTGCAGAGAGCCACAGCATCCTATAGCCTTCCCACAAACCAACACAAGCCTAGCTGTCACAGCAGGTGGCAAGCACCAATTTTTACTCACAAGCCTGTCTGTCTCCCTTGGAAGAGTGCTCTCTACCCAACCATCTAGCTGGCTATGACTCTCAGCTTCCTATGGGCTGTGCTCCACCCTTCAGCAAAATTCTCAAACCACAGGCTCCATGTGATTACATTCAGCCTATTAGGAGATAGAGTATATTTTCAAAGCAGAGAAGGTCTTCAAATTCCCTTAGGCTTATTAAGGGGCAGAGAAGATCTTCAAATTCCCATTCCCATTACATTCTTTTAACCCACTGTTGTTGAAGGAGAAAGATTATTTCTTTTTTTTATTTCTTTTTTTTATTTCAATGATTGAAGTGTTTCTTGGCTATAGGAACATAATATACACCTATGAAAACTAATACTTATATCATATATATGCCATATATATTTATATAATGTTAAGTGCTAATAATGGGGGGGTTAAGACCAACCTATAGATTTTTTTTACAAATATTATGTATATATATATATATATATATATATATATACACACACACACACTCATATATTATATATGTATTATATGCACATATATAATTAATAATATATATTGTTATAGGTGCATGTGTATATATACATATGTGTATATATATATATATATATATATGTATATTAACAAGCCAAAAGACTGATCTTTTTTTCAAAAGAAATGGGCTCCCAAATATCTTGTATTACAGTTGGATAGCCGGGCCTGACTCAAGAGAAAGAGAGCCTCTCATTCAAATCATTCTGAGCCACAGGTAGCCACACTTTTCCTGCTCTCCCAGGTGGTCAGCTAAATAAAGAAATGAAATGGTGCATAAATCATCCTTCTGCCGATAGGCTTCAGCAAGAACAAGTTTTGGAATACTGACAAAAGAAAATCAGTAAAAAGTATTTTATTTTCAGAATATGAGATAATCGCTATTCCCCTATTCCTTTTTTAGATCATATCACCTTAAACTCTGATTGTTTGGAACTACAAAAATATTGTGCATTCCTGTACCAAACTCAGATTGCTGGTCTGCTATGTGTGAAGCACTGTGATAGGCACCAAGCATAAGAAAAAGACAAAAGAGATATAAATGACCCTCTAAAGAAGCTTGTTAGCTTAGTAATTTAGCTTAGGAATCATTTCTGAAATTGTCACTCTATCCAAAGAGTCAACAGCTCTGATTTAACTTTTTTAGCATGGGTGGCATAATGGATAGACTACTGGACTTGGAGTGAGAAAAACATGAATTTGAATCCTGACTCAGACACTTAACTAACTGTGTGAGTCTGGGCAAGTCACTTGCTCCAGTCTCAATTTTCTCTTCTGTAAAATGGGTTAATAAAAGCAACTGCCTCACAGGTCTTTTGTGAAGATAAAGTGAGATACTATATGGAAAGCTTTGCAAACTTTTGAATGTGTTTTAAATGCTGGCTATTTTTTTTTTTATTAGTAAAACTATGCAGCAGAACAGATGGAAAACTGATTCGGCCCCAATGGGCCAATGTATGAGGCCAGGAAAGTAAAACTAGCATTTTACTTTTACAACCCATAAGAAATGAAATTGGTTTTCCTTCTTGACCTCCCTAGCGTCTGATACCATCAACCACTCTCTCCTTCTGAGTAGCTTCTCCTCCCTGCATTTTCATGCTCTCTCTTAGATCACTTATCTGAGTACTCTTTTCTCTCCAACCATGAATGGTCCCATAAGCTTTATCCTGGACCCTTAGCTTTTCTCTCTTTACGTTTTCTCTCTCTTGGGCAAATCATCAGCTCCCATGGGTTCAATTGTCATCTTTGTGCAACACACACAGGTATACATACATGTATGTATGGATATGTATGTGTGTATGTCTGTATCTATCTATCTATCTATCTATCTATCTATCTATCTATCTATCTATCTATCTAACCAGCTCTAGTCTTTTTACCGAACTTCAGCTTCACATTGCCCATTACTTGTCATTTAGATATCTCCAAATAGCTGTCCCATAGGTATCTCAAATTCAACATCTCCAAAACAGAGCTCATCTCACCTTCAAATCACCTCATGGCCAAGTTTCTCTATTTCATTTGAATATACCACCATCTGTCCAGTCACATAGATTCACAATGGTAGAGGCATCTTTGATTCTTTTCTCCCACACCCATATATCTATTTATCAGATCCTTTACCAAGTCTTATTGATTCTGCATTCACAATATCTCTGACATCCATCCCCTTCTCTCCACTCACATAGCCACCACAATAATTCAGGTCTTTATCACTTTTTTCTTGGACTATTGCAATAACCTCCTCTCTAGATTTTTTTAAGGTTCACCTTGTGGGCCGTGTCTTACATGAAACTTTTCTTAATCCCTTTAGTTGATAGTTCTCTCTCCCCTCTCCTCAAATGATCATGTATTTGATTATCTGTTTACATGTAGTATTCTTCTGCTAGAATGTAAGCTCCTTGAGGGAAGAGATCAAAACACTTTTTTTGTTTTGTCTTCATACAGTGCTGCGTTCATAGTAGATACTTACTATAATGCTTGTTGGGTTAAATTGGAAGTTTCACAAAAATCTAGAAATTTGAGCAATGTAAGACAGTCAGGTGGAGCAGTGGATAGAGCATGAGATCTGGAGTCAGGAAGATCTGAGTTCAAATCTGGCCTCAGACACTTACTAGCTGTGTGAACCTGGGCAAGTCACTTAACCACTATTTGCCTCAGTTCCTTATCTGTACAATAGGGACACACTGGAGAAGGAAATGCCAAACTATTCCAGTACCTTTGCCAAGAAAGAGTTGGATGTGACTGAATAACTGAACAAGAGGTGGTCAAACAAGGTAGTCAAACCTCATAATAATAGCTAGCTAGCACTCACATAGCACTTTAAGATTTGGAAAGGGCTTTATAAATCTTAAATAATTTTATCCTCACAAGGTTATTTAAGGGAGGGAGGTGCTGTTATTATCTCCATTTTACAGATAAGGAAACTGAGGCAGGCAGTTAGTGACTTACCCAGGGTCACAAAGCTAATGAGTGTCTGAGGCCAGACTTATGTCTTCCTGACTCCAGGTCCAATGTTCTAACCACTATACCACTTGCCTACCTATTACTGACCATATTGTTATGATTGGCTATTTCTGTTGATCAAATTTGTCAGCCAGTTGTAAGATTTGTGCCTCTATTCTGTGCCATAAGAATATAACCTTTATATTTTAGAAATAAGGATGTATGGGGTGTTCAGGAGGACTAGACTGTCTTGTCTGAGGGCAGCCAAACACTTTCCAGGGCTGCTCGTTGACCTTTGACATCCACTTGATTGACCCAGCTGTCACCTGTGGCTCCAAGAAGCTGTAGCATGCAGCCACACCCCATAAGCCATCTCAGCAGAGGAGCTAAACCAGATTGAAGAAAACTGACAGGTCTCTAACCTGTTGGTGAGTTAGGGGGATGTTTAACCCAAGTGTATGAAGACTTCCCTCAGTGAAATGGGCAGATAAGAACAATTTATTCCAACAGCCATAAAGGTGGCTGAAGCAGGTTCTGGGGAGTGCTTAGAGCTTGGTCAGGCATCAAAGATACTAGGGTCATCCATTGCATCCCAGGCCATTACCAGTCCCCTTGACTTTTGACCTACCACTTGACTTCTCTGACTCAGGAAGATAGAATGAGTCTGATGACATTAGAATAGAATAGTGGTAATTTTGCCTCACTTGAATCCAATTCACACACAAGTCAAGACATCATCCATATTGTCATCAGTCTTCTTCAAAAATGAAGGACAAACAACAATTTTAGGAACAGCTGCTTGGTTTTTCTGTCAGGTTCTCAAGTTGTTATTGTTCAATTGTTTCAGTCATATCCAACTCTTCATGACTGCATTTGGAGTTTTCTTGTCAAATATACTGAAGTGGTTTGCCATTTCCTTCTCTAGTTCATTTTACAGATGAAGAAACTAAGGCACACAGGATAAAGTGACTTGCCTGGGGTCACACAGTTAGTGTCTAAGGGCAGATTTGAACTCAGGAAGATGAGTCTTCCTGTCTCCAGACTCTGCTCTATCCAGTGTGCCACAGTTCTGAAGGAGGTAACTTATTTATAATGGGATAAAGGGAAGGAAATGGAGTCACATTTATTAAAGAAAATGAATATACTTCCTATTCTAGGGAGTTTGACTGCTGAAGGGACTTTAATATTGTGAACTGTACTAATCAAAGCTATCATTTTCTGAAGTTGTAATTGCAGGTGTTCTTGAGAAAAGTACATGTGACTTGGGTGTGAGAAAGGACATGAGGAGTCCAAGGACTTGGGGTGCTGCTGATCAGAATGAAACAAATGTTGAAAGACTTTTCAAATCTGCTATTAGTGGTGCTCTGTGACTATGGTGAGTACAATATGCACAAGTGTTACCATACATACAAAGCTAAAAAAAAAAAAAAGAATTTAAATGCAAAAATTTACAAGCTTCATGATTTTGATTGATGATCCCTTTTGAAGCATAAGAAATCATGTAATTTAGTAGAAAACTTGTTCACAACTCGGGAAGTAAGAACCTAAAACACTCAATATCTTCTTAACACAATACATTCTTTTGGTGATTTCAAAATACCATGTAGATATCTAAGTAATTGAAAGGAGAGGAGGATTTTATTTCAAAATTGGTAAAGAAATCAAGCTACCCATAGAGGAAGATTGTAAATCATCCTGAATGTTGATGACAGAGTAAACATGGTTTGTTAGGACCCCTGTTATAAGCTCCATTTACTCCCATCTCACCCTTACTAGCCTTTTATAGCCATCAGCCAAATGGAGGATTTCCCTCCATTGTTGCTTTGCCTAAAAAAAAGAAGAGAACAATGAAACTTTATACTCTCATCATTTTCAATTAAATGGTGATCAGGAATCTGTTTGAGTATTGTGTAGTGATGTTTCACTTAACTTGATGAGAGGATGAAAGACTGACCCATTTAAGAAAGATCAGCTGTGTGCACGGGGATACAGTCACAGATTTAGGTGTTCATAACTGGTTGTTGCATGGATCGATTTGGGGGAGGTTCCCCCCCACTTTTGAGGGTCACAATTAATATAGGTCAATCCATTTGGGAGTATAGAAAAGTGTGAAATAGGGGTAGCTATTGCTAAAGGCTAAAGACTAGGGAGACAGCATGGTGATAAAAAATATTGAAGTAGAAACTCAGGGGCAGCTAGGAGGCACAGTGAATAGAGCAATGGCCCTCGAGTCAGAAGGACCTGAGTTCAAATCCACCCTCAGACGCTTGACACCTACTAGTTATGTAACCTTGGGCAAGTCACTTAACCCCAACTGCCTTGCTTTCTCCTCTCAAAAAATAAAAAAGAAACTCAGAGATAGAGACTGAATTCTTTCTTCTTCCACGACTGCTTTGTTGTTTGTTGTTCAGTTATGTCTGACTCTTCATGACCCCATTTGGGGTTATCTTGGCCAAGACACTGGAGTGGTTTGCCATTTCCTTCTCCAGCTCATATTACAGAAGAGGAAACTGAGGAAAACAGGATTAAGTGACTTTCCCAGGGTCACACAGCTAGGAAGTGACTGAGGCCAGAGTTGAACTCAGGAAGATGAGTCTTCTTGACTCCAGGACTGGTACTCTATCTACCGAGTCACATGCCACCTGGCAATTTTACTTTTAAAATAATAGTGCTTAGCCCAGTGCTTGGCACATAGTAAGGTATTTAACAAATGCTAGTCAATCGATTCACTGATTGACTTACCACCATATAATTTCTTCATCATTGATCTTGTAGGGACAGTATCACAAGATCATTGTGAGAAAAATTAGCAAAAAAAAAAAATCCCTCCCTTAAAATACTTTCAGATAGGAAAATAAATATACAAAGAAAATGAAAAAAGGAAAATAAACGGAAGGCATAAAATCACATTGTTTTCCTGTTTCTTCCTATTAATTATTACGAAAAATCAGTTCATACTTATGCATGGGCCTTTTAGAACAGAATGAATATTCTTCAGAGACTGTAGAGCTCTCCTTTCTAGAAGGAGCTCACATCCCAGCAGGGTTTCAACTAATTGTTACAAAGCCAGATTTTGTCTCCTGTGATATGTGTTTGGATACATTTCAAAAGAGAAACAAGGATACTTGTGTGTTGTGGCAGGGAGTTTTCTTTCTACTCTTCACTTTAATCATTTCACGTTGAGTTAGATTTTTTTTTTGTTTTAAAGATATAACAGATCCTTGAGAGGCTGTGTATCTGTCCTGTCTAGAATAAAGACATTTACTCTAAAGTTACCAACATCTCCAGAGAGAAGATTAGTTAACTTAGAACATCACAGTATCCATTCATTCTTTACTGGATTTTGTAAACGTCCCTTTTATTAGCCTGGCAGAACAAAGCACCAACATTATAGCTACCCATCCAAAATTCAGCACCATATCCAGCTAGCCTGACATTGGTTTCTTTGCTGGCAAAAATTCCCAGCATGGCAGAAGACTTTGAACTATCTATTCAGGAAACTCTGAATTTCAAATCAATTTTAGGTTTAGTGATGCAACACAGTTGATTCTTTATTACAGTGTAGAAAGGAAATCAAAATGAGTCACAGGAGATCTGAGCTATTTCACTGGGTCTCAGTTTTCTCATCTGTAAAATAATTAATCTTTATGGTCCTTGCAAACCTTGAAAGTATATGGTTTTGTTACTTATACAAATATTCTTCCTATACATAAATCATGGCTGTCCAAGAAATCCCAAACCCAAGTAATCAGCTGGGTGGCAAGGTGTATGGAGTCTGCTGGGGCCTGGAGTCAGGAAGACTCATCTTCCTGAGTTCAAATCCGGCCTCAGATACTAACTGTGTGAACCTGGGCAAGTCACTTAACCCTGCTTAAACCCTGTTTTTAAAAAAAAGCCTTTTTTTTTTTAATAGATGAGGAGTTCCTCATCTATAAAATAAGCTGGAGAAGGAAACGGCAAAACCATTGCAGTATCTCTGCCAAGAAAACCCCAAATAGGATCATGTAGAGTCAGAGACAACTGAAACAATTGAACAACAACAAATGTGACTGGTGCTAGAAATAATATTTGCCTTTTTTCCCTTCTAATATTTTAAAGTATTTCCCCTGCTTCATATATGTATATGTACCTGCATGTGTACATATATTAATATATATATGCATATATATGAAGAGAGACACACACACATATGAAGGGAGATTACTTGATTGCATTCTATAATCTCAATGTGTTTTGCAATAGTTAAATCCCTTTAAGACTATGAAAGGAATAGAACCACAAACAGGTTAAATCATAAAATCTCAAACTTAGAAGGGACCTCTGATGTCATCTAGCCCAACCTGTGTCTGGATAAGAATCTGTGGACGTCCAGTGATGTGTAACTCATTCCCTACCAAGGCAGCTCATTTCATCTTTGAACAGCTTTAAATCAGTTGGCCAGCAGCCAGACTTTGATCCAGTTACACCGTGTTTAAGCTTTCAGTTCTGGGATCTGTACTGAGTATCTTGGTTCTTAGCCTGGTGCATTTACTTTTTGCTTAGTCTATGATGCCAATTTATTTGTAAAGCAGAATTGAATAGAGTTTATTGGGGGCCTCTGGGTATCACCAATGTCAAACAACAGAGATGTCAAAAATGATTGGAAGCATTTTTCTCTCATTTATCTTTCCCACCCATGCACTGGTAGCTGTAAATATTCATCTGGATTATTAAACACTTTTCTGTGTTATTTCCTTTTAGTTCTTGGTGAAGTCGAGTACCTCCTCTTGGGGCAGCCAGGTCACGTAGCTTTAAGCAACAACACAGTGTCTGTAGATTTCCAGTATTCTGATGGAAATAACACTACAATGAGGAATGTGTCTGTCCTGTTGTTGAGTGCCAGCAAAAATCAGACCATCACCACCAAATACCTCCTGACCAACCAGTCCCGAGGCACACTGGAGTTTGAATGTTTCTATTTCAGGGAGGCTGGTGACTATTGGTTCATACTGAGTCCAGCTAAAATGGACAATAACACAGGGGTTCCCTGGCAGGAGAAGCATGCCTTTCTGAAGGTGGAGTGGCCTGTGTTCCACATCGATTTCAATCAGACATCAAAGACAACAGGAGGCATCTTACAGGTGGGACTTTTTACAAATGAACCACTGTGCTCTTTCACTACAGACAGACCGGATATTTTAGTGGACGTCACCTTCACTAACAGCATCTTTGAACTGAAAGAAAGCAGGGATCAACCGCTGGAAGTAAGGATCAGCAAAAGAGTTAGCCTTGCTCCAGTTCAGTGGATAGAGTTTGACTGTGCTCCCATTGGTTTACAAGCCTATGCCACTGTGTTACTTAAACTGCATGATACTGAGTCAATCATTACCTCTGCAGGACCCATTGACCTGGTCCACAAATTTGGCTACAAGTTGGTGATGTTGCCAGAACTAACGTGTGAGTCCTTAGTAGATGTGGTCATAGTGCCCCCTCCATGTACTTTTGCCCAAGGAACAGTCGCTGTATACAAGGACACCCCTAGGCATTCTGGGGACAGGCCCGGTTGGTTGGCTGAAAACATCGTGCCCCTAGGGGACAACAAAACAGCATTTAACTGTACTTTGTTCGCCATGGGAAAAAATAAGTACTGCTTTGAGTTCAGCTTTTCAAGCAAAAGCCATTTTTCTTCGAGGGAGGAGTGCATGGTGATTCAGAGAAATATAGGTTGGTATTGCAATCTCTTATTTCTCACAATGTCTTGAATTGGCACTTTCCAGTCATTGGCTTTATTGCTTAGCATTTAGAAGACTCCTTAATTTTCCAAGTGTGGAAGATGCATTTTTTTTTTCATTTTTTCCTTCTAGGTATCCAATTATCAGTATTATTGTCCTTATTTTGAGAGATGGGGAGACTTGAGTAAATGGTCAAGATTGGTCACCACCAGTGAACTCCACTAAAGTGACTATAGAAAATCTGAGGCAGAACTGGGATTGAAACTCAGAGCTGAATCTCAGTTCTTGGCATGTTTTACTGAGCTTTACTGATCTGTTTTCTCTTATCTGAATAGACCATACCTAGTTCCTATCGTAATTTAGAGAAATACATCTATTTTAATTGGGTATTTTCTTCTCATTGGTCAATACTTCAATGTATCAAAGATATTCTCAAATGGGCTTGCTCCTTCCCAGGTCATAGTCCTTCTGTACCTTGGTAGAGGATCTTCATTAGTTGCTGCAAGCAAAACTTCTTTAGCTGGTGGCCAGTCTTTTGGTGATGGATGTATTTCCCTGAACTTAACTAGTATTGTTGAATGAAAGAGGACCTTCCACTTGGCATGGATCTTTAGCTGGAAGGAAGCTCAAAAGACATCTAGTTCAACCCCTTCATTTTACAGATAAGAAAAATGAGGAGTAGGGAGGTTAGAAAGTATCAGATGGGAGATTTGAACCCAGATCCTCTAACTCTAGAGTCAGGATCTTTCCACTACCATGGGCTCACATAGGCTTCAAAAACCTATAATTAGTTATTACAAGGGATGGTTCATCTGCATTTGGAGGAGGAGAGAGAAGACATTAGTTGGGTATGGTATAACTGGTATAAAAAACAAAAAGCAAAAATAAACATTTTGAAAATCCACAAAAACCAAGTCACCTTTATATCATAATGAGATATAAGAGTAGGATTTTAGTGGAGGGAGTTGAATCTTAGAAGCAATATTTTAAAAAAAATACAAATATGGGTGCTCTATTATTTATATAATGTTTTGCCTGGAGTTCAGTTATCTCCATCACAGCATACAATCATACTGCTTAAATAAAACTGAGCATAATTACATAATTAGGAGTGGTAAAAGGAGCTAAAGACTATGTGGTTTTTATACTCTTTTGTGCAACATAAATTGCCCGCCTCCACAAATAAATATTGACTTAGAATCCACATGGCTGAGACATGATTCTTCATTCCTGGTAGGTTTAGGAACATGGTACCTACCCAGGTTTTTTACAGTAATTTTTAGGCTTCTGTCTCCTAAGCCAAAAGTTCAAGTGTGACTGAATTGAATTCTTTTTCTGCCCTTTTCTTTCTTACTTATTTTTAAAATATAAGCTAATGCTCTAGGCAGCCAGTGAAGATGGCATCCCAGTTTAATTCTCCCCAAATACCACACTCCTCTATAGCAATAGATGTACTTGTGTTCCATAAACCACTAGCTTGGCAGTGACTCCAATTCTTAGATTCTTTTGGAAATGGAATGATGGCGTGTGTGTCTGTGCTTCCTTTTCTGGACATACTTTAGATACTCCAGAATGTAAGCTCCTTCAGGGAATAACTGAGAGTTTCTCACTCAGAGCACACGAAGTATATGGATAGGAATAATCACAACCATTCTCATTCCCCAAGCCTTTGCTTTTTCTTTTTTTTTACAAAAAAAAGTCAAAAAATGAGAATCAGACCTGGTTCTGAAAACTGTCTTCTGTCATCACATACACTCTTCCATTATTAGAATTTCTGTGAAACTTCCTACATTAATCAGAAACGGTATCACACAAATCTGTGAGACATGTTGCAATTGTATTTATTACAAGAGAAAGGCACATGCATGTGGGAACTCCTTAACACCCAGCTCTTCATCCCTGGCTTCATATTGTACTTTATAGTAATTACAATCTTTCAGTAGGCTTTTCCCATTTCCATTGGAATTTCTTATAAACATATCGTGTTTACATGTTACTGGTCTCTGGGGCAAAAAAAAAAAAATCACAGAATCAGACCCTTTCTGAGACTAATTCCTTTGTATTGCATGGGGATGGAAGGGTATCTGTGCTTTCTAAATTGCAGGCAGATTATGTGCACCCATTTAAAATGTTATTGTGAGGTCCAGTTCATGATTTTTTATTCTGTGGAAAGAGCGGGGATGGGTGTGGGGAGGAGGAGATTGTTCTGCATAGGGACTGCTTACTTTGCAAACACCTGCTAATTAAATTCTTGCTTTTGGGTTAAAATACATTAATTGGGCTAACTGACTCATATTTAAAGATCCCTGCATTTATATGCAGTTTAAAAAAGATTAAAGAAATAGTATCAATGAGTCTTTAGCTTTTGCAGCTGGCTCAGAATATAAAAAGCCAGCCAGACTTGTTTCACATGTACATATAGAGTGGTGTGACCAAAAAATCACCAGGCTGCTTTGTGTGTGTGGCTTTTATAGAATTCATCTTATTGTTTTCTAGTCACAAGTTGCAAATATGTCAAGATGAATAGGGCAAATATAGATCAGCTGAGGCTTTGCTTTACTTTTCACTAAAGTGGCAATTAATTCTCTGCAGATTTAAAAAAAGAAAGAAAGAAAAAGATCAATGATTGTATATTATAAAAAAATCATATAGTTTAACAGTATTATAGTATTATATTTCATATTATGTATTATAATTATTATATAATGTAGTATAGCATAATAGTATGTAGTATAGTGTGCTAGAACTCCAATAATAATTTATTGTATTGAACTTCCATAGAGTTTTTATGTACAAAACATTTTATAAGAAATGAATTTTTAGCTGCCCTTTGCAGGAAAGTATCAAGATAATGTTGAAGCTTTTAGGATCCCTCGAAGCTACTGGGGATGTTGAGCCTGAGAAAGACTCAAGAAGTATATAATAGCTGTCTTAAAGTATGTGAGGGAATTCCTGTTTAGGTACAGGTTGGACTAGACTGCCTCTGAAGATCATTTTACTTCTGAGATTTTGTGGGAAAAAAAACCCCCACATTCCTTGGGTGTGGTAGGGCCACTCTCCTGAAATCCCTGCTGCTGTCTAGGAAGAGGGGAAAGGCTGGTGGATCACTTGAGCTAGGGAGCTCTGAGCTACAGTAGGGTTAAAGTGGAGTGGAGGGTCCATATTAAATTTGGCACCAATACAGTGGACCCCAAAGAGTAGGAAGTCATCAGGCTGACTAAGGAGGGGCATACCTCAGAAATGGAGCATTTAAAGCTTCTGTGATAGTGCTGGGATCATCGGACCTGTGGGTGGCCATTGCACTTCCAGTCTGGGCAAAATAGAGAGACCCATTCTCAAAACAATAACAAAGAAAAAAGAAAGAAAAAAAAAGCAACCACATTCCTGGTTTTTCTCTGACCCAACCATGATACCTAGTAGGTAGAGCACAAAGCTGGGTTCTGTTGAAATGCTAGATGGAACATAATTACCACACCTGAGTTGGAGCTGGTCCAGAGAATTAGTTTGTAAATGTTCCAGCTCTTGTGAAAGTCCCCAGAGACTTTTAATTACCAGAAGGGGCCAAGAATTCAAGTTCCATGACTCATCTGAAAGAAAGTACCTCCTGGCTAGCTCAGGAGTGCATCTACCCAACACTGGGGGTTGCTATGGAATACTCTGTCAGCTGATGAGCAGAAGCAAGGTCTGCCTGGATTGGCTTAGCTTTGGTAGGCAGTGTTGACATGTTCTCATGGGCCATAAGTGTTATAAGAGCTGTGATTGGGGGTTTGGGGGGGGTCTAAGGACACAGGCTGGATTTTTCAATGGTTTTTGTAAATTTATACCAACTGTCAGTGCACTACAGTGTTACCTGTGTTTTTGTTTTGTTTTGTTTTAAAGTGAATTTGTCAATAAAATGGTAGCATTCATTCATTCATTCATTCATTCATTTAGTCTTCCAAGAAGGCAGTCTGCTATAGTAGATAGGACTCTGGACTTAGAGTAAGGAAGACCTAAATTCAAATTCTGCCTTGGACATGTACTTGTGTGACCTGGACTTCTCTGTGTCTAAGTTTCCTCACATATAGAATGAATGGTTTGGACTAAATCCATGATCTAGTATTATGGGATTTGAATGGGACTGTGCAGGATTTTTCTTGTTTTTCTTGTATTCTTCCCCTTTCTCCTTCTCCCCAGTAAGGGGGAACTTCCTAATTTTCCCTAGAGGACATAGCATCATATACTTGACCTTGTGTCCTCACAGAAACATGGAGCCCGTGGCAGGCCTGGAACCCATGCAGTGTCACATGTGGTGATGGCATACGTGATCGGCAGCGAATCTGTCTCACCTCTTCCCCCTCCAAGCCTGGCTGTATTGGAACATCCATAGAGACCTCCTCATGCTCTTTGGAAGAATGTTTTAGTAAGTATACTTTCTGTGTACTCAACACACCAGACAGGGCATTCATAGTGGTCTCCGATGGGAACAGAGACTAGGCCCAGGAGTCACTCTCTCCTGAACTACTCAATGGCAGTCCCATAGACCTGGTCCTAGTAACATTGCATATGTTCACTGTCATCTAAGATGATGCACAGCTAGGAAGGGTATCTGTTCAATCTGGTGCCAAAGGAAGAGTATATGATGCAAGAGGGAAATGGCAAGGAGATATAATTGAATTAAAGATATGAAGGACTGCCTTATGGTGGGTAGAAGGAAGAGGATGGAAGGAGAAGCATGACAAATTTGAGGAAAAGAAAACTTTTTCCCCTCCCTTTTTTCCTGGGGATTTTTGTTGTAGTTCTTTGGAAGATTTTTACCCTATACCTTTATGTCATTAGTCTGAATACGGTGGTAAGAGACACATAAACCTGAGTAGAGAATCAAGACCACATCTGTGTCACAAAACAGAGCATAGCACCCCATCTTGTCTCTAGACCAGCGGTTCTCAACCTGTGGGTTATGTTCAATTTGTAACAATGAAAATACATCCTGCATATCAAATATTTACATTATGATTTATAACAGTAGCAAAATTACAGTTATGAAGCAGCAACGAAATAATTTTATGGTTGGGAGTCACCACAACATGAGGAACTGTATTAAAGGGTCACAGCATTAGGAAGGTTAAGAACCACTAGTGTAGACAGGTAATCTTAAATTCTTTCTTTTATGGCAACAAAGCTAAGAAGGGAGAGTGTTTCTTCCATTAAGGGCCAAACTCCTGTATTCTGACCTTTCCCCAACTCTCTAGATTCTCTGATCATTCCTCCTTTCTCTTTTTTTAAGTTTTATTAATGCCCATCACAGAATCTCCCAATATCCTAATATTCTCCCCCCATACCATTACTGAACCCCTTCTTGTAACAACAACAACAAAAAAAGAATAAGTAAATGCAGCCAACATAGTGGTGTCCTCTGCCATCATCTGCCACATTATGTATCCATAGTCCTCCACCTCTCTACTAAGAGGAGGGAAGAAAGTTTCATCTTCTGTTCTCCAGGGCCAAAATTGATCCTTACAATTAGTCAGAGTTTGGCTGCCTTTCAGGGTTGTTTTCATTGGTGTTGTTATAATCTTCTGGTTTTGCTTACTTCACTGCATATCAGTCCAAACAGGTCTGCATGACCCACTCTTGAGGGTGCCATGCTGGTCTTTTGTGGTCACTGCTTTCTTCTTGAAATGTTCCCTAAATATTCTGATAGATTCTAGAATCTTGTCAGGGATTGAAGTCAGGCTCACCTGCCTAGAGTTTGTAGACTTTTTTCTCCTTGCATTTCTGAAAATCAGGACAACATTAGGTCTTCTCCCATTCTTCCTCTCCTTTCCAGTTCTCTGTACTCTTTTAAAGACCACGTTCTTTGAGCACCCAAGGATATAGCTCATCCCGATCAGGCGACAAGAGGAACCAGACAGTCTCTTACCACCGCCTTACTTGTCTTGAGTATCAGCTTCCTAATAGCCAATTTTCTTTTATCTCTTGTAGTACAAGGACCATTTTCCTTAGCAGAGAAAATAAACAAAATAACTTCAAGGAGCTCCTTCACTTGTCACAGTGCCATCCACCTGGAATCGCAGTCCTATGCCTTCTTTGATCTTTCTCCTTTTTCTGAAATAGGCTAAAAACAGGCCTCTTTTTCTCCCTCACCAGTCTTGGCTCATTCTCAGATTTAACACTTTTGACCCTACTCTTGCTGGACTATGCCACACTTTTGGATTTATCTCTGCAGTGGTAGCTAGGTGACACAGTATATAGAGTGCCAGCCCTGGAGTCAGGAAGACTCATCTTCTGGAGTTTAAATCTGTCCTTAATCTGGACAACTCACTTAACCCTGTTTGCTTCAGTTTCCTTATCTGTAAAGTGAGCTGGAGAAGGAAATAAATGGCTAATCACTCTAGGGCAGTGGTTATCAACCTTCCTAATGCTACAACCCTTTAATACTCATATGTGGGCATATCTGCATGGTTCCTAAGACCATCGGAAATATGTGTTTTCTGATGGTCTTAGGCAACCCCGTTTGACCCCCAAAGGGGTTGCGACCCACAGGTTGAGAGCTGCTGCCTAGGGTCTTTGCCAAGAAAACCCCAAATGGGGTCACGAAGAGTCTGACATTACTAAAATGACTGGACAGTAGCACAAAACAACAAGGAGCAGAGATATGCTCCCATCTTTTGTACATGTCTTTAAAAAAATCCAAGTTGGTTGAGGGATTCCCTATGTATCCGCATTCACCTCTTTTAAAAACATTCTCCCTCTCTCCTCATCAGAATTGTTCTTCTTTGTGCTGTCATTCTTTCTCTAACTTGTGTCCTGGAATTCAGCACACACAGACACTCACGCAGAGTTCAGAGACACAACAAAACTTCATATGAGAATATCTCAGAGGCACAAATCAATAGGTCCTGAGTAAATATTCTGCTGGTAATATGAAGTTTCAAGTACATATTTCTCAACTGAGTTTGCTCAGTTTTAAAGCATCAGATCTAAGCAGACCCTTCCAAGCATTCCTATTTGTCACTCCCTTTTAGTCTATAAGCCTCTGCATTAGGCCATGAGCCTTAGTTTTATAGTTCATCATTCCAGACCCACTGGGATTCTATTCTTTATCTCTAGATCAAAGGACCATCTTTAGCCTGGCCTTCTTATCTCTCAAGGTGTAAAGTTCTTTCCTGTTCTCTCCAGGTTTCACCCTGTCTTCTCTTCAAAACCTCATTGACCCGGCAGCCACTTTCCTTGCTGATTTCAGCTGGTGTCTTTGTCCATATCTCTAAGAAATTCTTCCACTAGTTTCTCTTTTCAGTCTGTGACATAGGCCGTACTCTTCTTGTTAAACCACCACACACACACATGCATATATGCACACATATATATACAATCACATACATACATGTATATGTACATACATGTATATATACACATTTTATATACGTGTGTATATATACATTACACACACACACACACACACACACACACACACACACTGTTCTATTATATTTCCTCTCTTTTTTTTTTTCTGTTATAGGCCTCTCTAACAGATCTTGTTTCCCATCAAACACTGGATCCAACATCTTAGCTCTTCTCACTCTCTTTCCTTCTCACTCTTTTTTCATGACCTTTGTGGACTGCCCTCTACCTTCCTTCTCTTGCCTCGTATAAGCTTGCTCCCCTTGATTTTCTCTTTCAGCTGCCTTAAGTCTCCACAGCTCTCCACCTAGGTGCTACCTGGCCTCCCCAAAGTTCCCCTTATCCCACTCTGGAATATCCTATTCTCTTGCAGTATCCCTATTCAGGCCTTCACAATACACATCTAACTTTTTTTTTTTTTTTTGCTTTTTGGAGGGTGGAGGGCAGGGCAGTTGGGGTTAAGTGACTTGCTCAAGGTCACACAACTAGTAAGTATTATATATCTGAGGCTGGATCTGAACTCAGGTGCTCCTGACTCCAGGGCCAGTGCTTTATTCACTGTGCCACCTAGCTGCCCCCACATCTAACTTTTAAAGGCACCTCTTATTACCTTCTACATTTAAGACCTTATATTTATACTATAAAATTTTTTATTAATGATGACAACAACAACAGCTAACATTTATAGAGGACCTATTATGTGTCAGGCACTCTGTTGAGCACTTTACAAAACCCAGCTCAGCAAAAGTAACCAATACAGCAATGAAATCCAACATTACATGTAGCCTGCAACACCCATAGTCTTGCCTCCCACTTCAAATTTGAACTTGAATGCACAGACTTGCAGCCATGTGTCTGGGGTATCTTCTCTATATTGACAATCTTTTTTTAGGAGATGGAATATTATCTTGCATCCACAGGTGGTAACTACCCACATGTTCTTTAATTTATAATGGACATGCAGGACAAATACTGTAGATTATTTCTGGCACCAAGGACCAAGAAGGTTGAATTCTGAAATGGGTAAAAAATCCCAGAAGTCCTTTGAAAAACTTTTTTTCCTCTCTGCCCTACTTTATTCCTCTACCTTAGAAATGGACACACCAATGCTCAGGCCATTGCAGATCATTAAACAATTTTCTATGTACTTCAAGTCCCAGCTAAAATTCCACCTTCTACAGGAAGTCTTTCCCAACGCTAATTCAAGTCCTTCCCTACATTATTTCCTATTTATCTTATGCATAGCTCATTTATATTTGTTTACTTGTATTTGCTTTGCTATACAGGGTGTCCCTAAAGTCTGAACACATAGGAAATCTCATTAATTAAATTAATCTCATTAACGTGGAAAATATTCCCCAATCACTAATGAAAGCTTTTATTTCATATGAAATTGTCTTGGCTAAAATTTATGCTAATTAAATAAAATGTTGAAAATTCCATTCATTTCATTTCTTGAAAATATGCATAGTTAATGAAATTTCCTATATGTCCAGACTTTAGGGGCACCCTTGTATATTGTCTCCCCCATGTAAGCTCCTTGAGGGCAGAGGTTGTCTTTTACCTTTCTTTGTATTCCCAGCACTGAGCATAGTGCCTTGCACATACTAGGTGCTTAATAAATATTTATTGCCTGGCTATTGCCAGTATGAGCCACAGACGGGCTAGGATAACATAGTCAAAGAAAATTTCAAGCCACAGGTTATGAGGAAGCTAAAGAAGTTGTCTAATACATCTAAGTTGGAAAGGATTTTAAAAGTAATTTCATCCAGCTGCCCTCAGTTTTACAAATGGGGCAAGCAGAGGTGCTGAGAGATTTTTCCAAGGTGTGAGTGGCAATACAGAATCCGAACACAGGTCTCTGATAACATAACCAGCCAAGCTCAGGAGTTATACATTTGCTGCAACTGAGTTTCATTGAATTTACTATACAATTAATTTAGCACCAAATATTTATAAACCATTTATTATGTGTCAGCACTGTACTGGGTGCTGGGGATTCAAATGCAAAAGTGAGATTGACTTCATATTTTCTGTTGATACATTTTGCTTAAACACAATGGATACTTCCCAACAAACCCCCTAAATCAATATATCTCAGACTTTTTGTTCTCAGGATCCCTTTATACTCTTAAAATTTTATAAAGCCCCTACCCCCCAGACCTTTTGTTTATATGGGTTATATCAATTGATATTTGCTATATAGGACATTAAAACATCTTAGTATTATTCTGAAAATGGTTTTAACCTCATGGATCTCTTGAAATGGTTTTGGGGACCCCCAGGAGTACTCATGCCACACTTTGAACACTCAAGAAACTTATATTGTAGAGAATCAATAATCCTGAAATGTGATGATTCAGGAAAAAAAAATTGTTACTAATCTATCAACATTTGATTAGGGACTTAAAATTCGGTTTAGCTTTAGAAATAATGTTTTTCACTGCGGTCTGTATCTATTGGCTATGTGTGTTCTTTTGGCCACTTAGCACAATGCTTGGCTCATAATAAGTACCTAATAACTACATGTTGATTGACTGACTGGCTGGTCTAGTTCAGCAAGAGATTGTGCCAGTTTAGTGCTACTGTATCAGTGCTCCATCTAGTGGAATATTAATTATTTCCCTTTTATTGATAGAGAACGTTGATATTCATAGCTAGAGCAGACAGCTTAATGGAGTAGAGGTCATGGGATCACATAGTCTTACCACTGGAGGGGACCTCAGATGCCCTCTCGTCCAGATCCCTACAGATGATGAGAGTGAGGTCGGAGGAAGTTAAATGGCCCTTCTGAGGTCATACAGGTAGTAGGTAAAAGAGGATTGAAACTCAGTTCTTCTGAATCCAGAGTCAATTTTCTTTCCACTGTCTCCAAAGTTGGGAACCAGAAGTAAGGGAGAAGGTGATAAAGATGAAAAAAAGGAGAAAAATCAAAGGAGAACGTAAGTCAAAAGCATAAGACTGAGAGAACCAGGGCGTTTCTGGGTAACGGGCAGCAGAAGTATTTCTGGAATTGTTGAGATTTCAGATCGGGAGATACATGACACATGTACACCAAGGAAGTATTATTTCATTGGTGTGGAGGCCCTCTGTCTACCATTTACAAATCACATGACCCTCTATGCTTTAGGGAATGGTCTTTGTGAGTTACTGTTGAAAAATTCACCACTTGGCAGCCAAACCTCTGGTATTAAGCCTCTCCATATTTGGAGGATAGGCACAGTCTAGTGTGAGACCCACCCCTTCACAAGGGCTTTCTAGCTCAATAGGACTCACCAGTGTTTATACTCAGCTGGGATGCCCTCCAAGAATCCAGGGTCTTCTCCATGTTATGATAAAGAGCCACAAGAGGACTTGAGGGAAGGTTCAGGATTGTAATAAGAGTCATGTTGTAGAGAGTACTGAGATTCCTTCCTTTTATACTTTACTTTCTGATTTATAGTTCAAAATTGATAGAGATCCATTTCAATAATATAAGTCAAACCACATGCTAAAACCCCCAGGTGTTGACTTCATATTTTCTGTTGATACATTTTGCTTAAACACAATGGATACTTCCCAACAAACCCCCTAAATCAATATATCTCAGACTTTTTGTTCTCAGGATCCCTTTATACTCTTAAAATTTTATAAAGCCCCTACCCCCCCAGACCTTTTGTTTATATGGGTTATATCAATTGATATTTGCTATATAGGACATTAAAACATCTTAGTATTATTCTGAAAATGGTTTTAACCTCATGGATCTCTTGAAATGGTTTTGGGGACCCCCAGGAGTACTCATGCCACACTTTGAGCACCAGTGCCCCCAAATCATCCTCCTATAAAGTAAATTCCTTAAAAACAATTAAGTAGGGGCGGCTAGGTGGTGCAGTGAATAGAGCACCAGCCCTGGAGTCAGGAGGACCTGAGTTCAAATCCAGCCTCAGACGCTTACCACAAAAACTAGCCTTGTGAGCTTGGGCAAGTCACTTAACCCCCAAATGCCCTCCAAAAAGCAAAAAAAAAAAAAACCAACCCAATTAAGTAAAACCACCTGATAGAGGAATTGTGACGAGTGATCTATGTCCTTTCCATTTTGGAGTAACATATCTTTTGCCTCAAAATGCCATCCCAAGACATCGTCAGGGGGAGGAGAAAAAGATCAAGCATAGATTGAGTGCCTACTATGTGCCAGGCACTGTATTAAGTTCTTTAAAAGTATTTTCTCATTCCATGTGTGGTTTAGGAAGGGCAGGAGTTCTAGCGTCCTAGCAGTGATGCTGGCTGGTTCTCCTTGTCACAGCATCTTGTATCATTTCCTTATTCTGGTGATTGTGTAGCCAGTCTATGGCACACTTTGTATTTGTAATAAATTTTCCCTTTAGTGACAGACTTTCAGGGTGAACTGTCCACATAGGAACAATTGCAGATTCCAAGAATCCTGGTTTGTATCAACTTAACTGCTTTCTTAGCTGACTGTCAGATATTTAATCAAAATCTCAGCCACTCAGAGAAGATAACATTGGTGAATAAAGTTTTAAAAGATTTTTTTGTTTTGGAAAATTTGTTTCAGCCCTCAAGCCTTCCAGCCCATCTCCCGTCCAACCCAAGAGTCCCCTGAAAGCCAATAACATTGTGACTGTTACTGGGATCTCTCTGTGTTTGTTCATAATCATTGCCACTGTCCTCATTACCCTGTGGAGGAAGTTTGGCCGGGCTCCCAAATGCAGCACCCCGGCTCGCCACAACTCCATCCACTCCCCCAACTTCCGGAAGAACTCAGATGAAGAGAACATCTGTCAGTTGAGTGAGCAGAGAGGAAGCTTTTCTGATGGGGGCGAGGGACCCTTGGGGAATCCTGCAGAGATCAATATCCCTTTGACCTACCGGAGGAGCATGCAGCTGACACCGGAGGAAGAAGTCTCAGGCAGTGAGAGCTTTCAGTCCAATGCCCAGAAGATAATCCCCCCTCTTTTTAGCTACCGCCTCGCACAAAAGCAGCTTAAAGAGATGAAAAAGAAGGGTCTGACCGAAACAACCAAAGTGTACCATGTGTCTCAGAGTCCTCTGACTGACACAGTTGTTGAGGGTGCTGCTGGTGCTGCCTTAGACCCAGAAAGTCCAGAAGATGCAGCAGTGAACAAATTTAGAATCAAGTCCCCTTTCCTGGACAAGCCAGCCATCAATCCAGGGGAAAGGCCTCATTCCAGGCTAGATTTTAATGTGTCTCTGGCCAATCCTGCACTGAGCCCCAGCCAGACCCTTATTCGCAGATCACAGCTGAAATATGTGGGCAGCAGAGGGGGCCAGTCTGAAAGGAGCTATCCCCGACACTCCCACTTCAGGAGAACTGCAAGTTTTCATGAAACCAAACAATCCAGGCCCTTTAGGGAAAGGAGCATGTCCACTCTGACCCCACGACAAGCTCCAGCCTATAATTCCAGGACACGAACCTGGGACCATGAAGATAGATTTAGGGCTCGGTCTCGAGGAGCTTACCCATGTCCTGAGAAGCTGGAGCATCCCCAGGGGACTGAGATGGCCAATGAATCACTCACCCCTCTCTCTAAGTCCCAGCCCATGGCGCTTCCAGCCAGGAAACCCGACTTAATCAATGACCGTCCAGCAGGACTGGTGAATGGCACGGAGAGAGCTGAACCCCACAGACACAGAAGGGGACCTTCACCGAGTCACAAGAGTGTTTCAAGGAAACAGCCCTCCCCAACCGTCCCCAAGGACAGCTACCAGAGGGTCAGCCCTTTGAGTCCTTCCCAGTACAGAAGAGACAAGTGTCAGAGCTTCCCAGCACACCCTGAATATGCTTTCTATGACAATACTTCTTTTGGCCTTACCGAGCTAGAGCAAAGGATGCTTGACTTGCCCGGGTATTTTGGGTCCAATGAAGAAGATGAAACAACAAGCACTCTGAGCATAGAGAAATTGGTGATCTAAAGGAAGCATGAGACTGAGGACAAAACTCTCTGGAATCTTGGTCCCTCTCCTAGACAGTGTCCTTATGCCCTGCCTTCAGCATCATCCCTTGGACTGTTTTCATGCCACTTTTTGTACCACTGAATAAAGAATGGGGAAGAAATGATCTATGGGAAGGATGGTGTGTGTGTGTGTGTGTGTGTGTGTGTGTGTGTGTGTGTGTGTGTGTGTGTGTGTGTGTATGAAAGAGAAAGAGAGAGAGAGAGAGAGAGAGAGAGAGAGAGAGAGAGGAGAGAAAATGAGAAAGAAAATATTAGAGACAGGAGAGAGAATGAAAGAGAAAATGAGATGATGAGGGAAGAGAGAATAAGAAAGAAAAAGAATTTAAAAGGATAGTAAGGAGGGGGGGGGGGAACTGGGGAAAGGAGTTATTTATCCTAAACTTGTTTCCATTGTTATCCTATTACTATTGGTTAATGAATAATAAAGCAACAATAATGATAACAGGAACTGGTTTCTTTGTGGCATGAAGCATGCCAAGATCTAACTCCGGAAGGTGAGCTTCTTGGGAAGTTTCACTGACAGCTGTACCTTAGGCCATCGGTTCTGGAACACGGCAACCTTGGCAATGGGAGACTGAATCATAATGAATAAATTGCAGATAGCTCAGGCATCTGGTAACCTTGGGGAAAGCTTTAACATGTTCCATATAGATGACAAGTACAGTCAAGATGAAGGAATTTTTTGGAGCCCAAGTGATTAGACTAGAAGTAATTAGGTGTTTAATGAGCTGCTACAGAAACACAATTCTTCAAGATCTACAAGAGGAATTTAACAGTTTCTGTGTGGAGCTCAGAGCCCAGTTGGAATAGACACATTCAGTTCTGTTCTAGAGACAGAAAACCTCAGGACAGTTATCCAGGGCGGGAGCCAAATCATTGTTTCTCCTAACATTCACCATTGTCTAGGTCGTTTACAGTTAAATCTTTAAAAAAGGAATAAGCCTGGTTCTCTATGCCTACTGTGGAATCAGCCCTCCACCTTTCTAGCAGGGATTATCTCTAGCATTTATATAGTGCTATACGGTTTGCAAAATGCTTTACATATATATTTTTTATTTTATATTTATATATGATATATTTACATATATTTGATCCTTACCACAAACCTGTGAGGGAGCTGCTATTATCTCCATTTTTACAGATCAGGAAACTGAGGCTAAGAGAGGTTAAGTGATTTGCCCAGGGTTACACTGCTAGTGTAGGGCAGTCAGGTGGTGCAATGGAGAGAATGCTGGCCCTAGAGTCCGGAGGACCTAAGTTCAAATCTGGTCCCAGGCACTTACTAGCTGTGTGACCCTGCACAAATTACCTAACCCTGTTTGCCTTAGTTTCCCTGTCTGTAAAATGAGCCAGAGAAGGAAATGGCAAACCACTCTAATATCTTTGCCAAGAAAACCCCAAATGGGGCTATGAAGAGTAGACCAATGACTAATCTAACTAAACAACAACACTACTAGTAAGTGTCTTAGGTAGGATTTGAACTCAGTTCTTTCTCACTCCAAGTTCAACACTATCCATTGTGCCATCTAGCTGCATATGTCATCATCACCATCATCATCAGATGAGAATGAAATGTTGAGACAATAGCTATGGGATTCTGCACAGTTTAATCCCTACTAATTGGAGGGAAGCAGTAGGGGATGGGGTATGAGACGGTCATTTTATATTTGGCAGGGAGTTTTCCTGGCACTCTGCAAGGGAAATAGAAGGTTTTCTTTTCCCAGCAGGGTTAGAGACCCCACTAGGGTCTCATTGCCACTAGGACCGAAGACTGCTTCATCTGTGGAAGGCAGGTTTTCTGCTCTCTAACAAAGGAATATTTAAGAAACTCTTACTACCCATTCAGGCTCTTTGTTGGAGGCCAAAATAATTAGCCTAAACTCTCTTATGTTCAGATATAGTGACTGTATTGCAGTGGGTACCATATAACACTTTTCTGTTGTCTGAGTTGTTTCCAAATGAAGGAACTGAATCTGTTATCTAGAGAGCTTGAACAAATGTTGCTATCATCATTCTTTTTGACGTTGACCTTACTGTTTTACCACACCCTGCTGCTCTCAGTCTCCCTCTTCCTTCCTCCTTTATCAATAGTAAGCCTACTTTGGGTGTTCCAATTCCCGAAGTCACTCATTCAAAACAATATTTCAAAAATCAGATTCAAATGTGCTCCTCTCTCATTCATTTGTACCATTTGGGAGGTAAGTTAAAAAATAAGCCTCACTTTGGAAATGTTTTGATCATGGCTCCTCAAGGACCAGGCTGAGCTTTCTAACAGAAGTGGCAGGGGTTTGGTTTTCAGATCTTTTAAAAAAAAAATAGCTATATGCTGATCCCGAGAAGAGGAAACCAAGCCTTTTAATCTCTACTCTTTGTTTATCAATCTAGAAACCTTTGTTCTCTTTCCCAGTTCACAAGCTTGTGTGCCAGCCCTTGAAGACAGAGGGTATATGTTCATTCTTTCAGACTTCTTAGTTAAGGCACCCCTCCATAGGAGTAGTCTGAGGCAGCTGAAGTAACTACTGGAAAGGTTAAAAGTTAGAAGAATAAAATTGTCAATAGGTAAATAATATATATCCATGTTTGATCAGCTACCTGAGCTAATCTGCATTGTACTGATACAGTAGATAGTCTCAGCTCTGAAATCAGAGGACTTGGGTTCAAATTTCATCTTGGATACATATTCTTTGTACGACCTCGGGCAGGAAATTTAGCTTGGCTGACCTTCAGTTTCTTTATCTGTAAAATAAGAGAGCTGGATGAAATTTATTCTGAGGTTGGTTCCAGCTCAAGATTTATGACCCTTAGATATAATTGGGTTGGTCACTGCAATGGTCCAGATGATCAAGATGTTATCCAGTTCTGAAATTAAATAATGGCCCTGTGGTTGGTTTGCCATGTGACTTGGGTTCAACCATCTCATTTCTCTCATTCTCCCCACTCATGATGACTTCCACTTCAGTGGCACTGTTAATGTGGGAGGGTTCTGCTTCCTACCACCAGCCTAGCAGGCAATCTTCTCACACACCACCTTATAAAGGATCTAGTCTTGGGCCTTAGGCCTTACTAAACCTCACAGGTGTCTTGAGGAGAACTAATTCCTCCTTTTAGAACCAGTCAGACCAGGAGACCTTTGCCTCTGGCCCCAGAGACTTCACTTTTCTCTACTTTCTAAACTCCCCAGATTACTGAAACCGTATTTGAGGCACTACATGTTTCCTTACCATTCTTCATCCTTGAGTTGGTTTGATCACCTGGGATCTGAGGCTCTGGTACTCAATTCCTAATTACGTGTATCCAGAGGTGTGCTACAGCTGACTGATGCTGGCTTGGAAAGCTAATTGTTAAACTTTGAGTGCGAGCATTTAGACTTCAGAAGTCAATGAACACTACAAAATAGGGATTGATTTATCTTTTGGTTGATTGTTTTGACTTAAGAAAGTAATGGACAAAATGTTAATAATTAAAATTAAATTTTAAAGTATGTTATGCAACCTTTTTTTTTTTCTTAGACTTGACTGTTAAACATCCTTAAGATCAGGAATTATGTCTTACAGTTGTATCTGCCAATGCCTAGCTTTGCACAAGATAGAGACTTAAACATGTAATAAATGCTTGCTGAATGAACAAATGAAACCAAAGAGCTGATTGGATCCAGAAAAGAGTGAACTTTATAGAATTAAACACCTATGGCTATACTAACTTATAGTTAAGAACATGAATCCTAATTTCAACTTTCACCTTATCTCAGTGATTTGTCTGACGTGGACAGAATTTTCTTCATATATATATATATATATATATATACCAATATATGTATATGTATACCAATATATGGTATATGTATGGGGACTCCCATACTTCAAATGGGGACATGACCTAGATAGAAAAGGTCACATCATAAACAAATTACAGGAGCAAGGAAGAAATTGACTTTCAGAACTATGGATAGGGGAACAGTTCATAATCATACAATGGATAAAGAAAGAATCACAAAAGATAAAACGGATTTTTTTTATTACATAAAATTAAAAAGATTTTATATTAGCAAAACCGATGTAGGTAAAATTAGAAAAAAAAAGTTAACACAAAAAAACCTAAATTTCTTTAAGACAGGTCTAATTTCCATGATACATAGGGTGTCCCAAAAGTCTTAGTGTGGTTTTAAACTTTAATAAGCTTATGGAATACCTGTATAAGGAATGGATTAAAAAATTTATAAGAATGAGAGCCATCTCCCAATTAATAAATGGTCAAAGGATTTGAGTAGGAAATTTTCAAGGGAAGAAATTCAAGTTATCCACAGCTATATGAAAAAATGTTCCAAATAATTAATAACTATAGAAACATAAATTATAACGACTCTGAGACCTCACACCTGTATTGACCAAGTTGGCAAAAAAAAAAAAAATTGACAAATACTGTAGGGGCTTTGGGAAAACAGGTACATTAATGCACTATTGATGAAAATGTGGATTGGTACAACCATTATAGGAAAAAAAAACCCACCTTGGAATTATGCCACAACAGTTATTAAACTATGTAGATCTTTTTTTTAGGCCAGTAGGCAGATACCTCCAGAGAGAACAAAAAATAAGGATAAATTCTCGTTAATTGAAAACTTTTTAATTAAAAAGTAAAATGTAAAAGATTCAATACTATCTCTCTCAAAAAACACAGGTAAAAGTGTTAGGGGGCACAGATGGTGTGTTTTTATTACTGCTTCTAAGTGACTTTTGGGACTGTGGAGGGGAAAGGATGTGGAAAATTAACAGCTGGCTACATAGACGATATAAAAGAATAGGATTTGCATTCCAGATCATGGCTTAAAATTCCAAAATGAGATGAGCTCTTGGCTAAAGTTGAAGTATATCTCTGGAGTACTAGGAAGAATGTGTTTGGCCAGAGACTTGCTGATCTATTCAAGAGCTTTTTTATTTGAAATTAGAAGGGGAGGGGAAAAAATGTTTACATAAATTGAAGAGCCAGATCTTTTAAAATACATTAGCTAACACACCCATAGAAAGAAAAACAAGAATGAAGTTTTTTAATTCACAGGAGAAAATACAGGGAAGAAAGACAGCAACAATATGTACAGGGTCATGTCTATATGTTAAGGTACAAGATATTGATACTCAGCAAGGAAGGAAAAAGGAATAGATCCTTCACTTGAGAGATATTGTATACTTTTAATGGGCTTCAGAGAGGAAGGAGGACCACTCATCTCTTGTTTTTCTCATCTTCTTTGTCAAAGAGAGCAATCTTTAGACTGAAAAGAGGTAACAGAGTTATGGTTAAGAGGAAAATGAAGTAAAAAGTATTTTTGGAGATGGTAAAGGAAAATCTAACATTTCTGAATTAATTCAAGTCGCCTGACTCGGACAGACCACATCCTAGGATTCCTTAAAAACAAACAAACAAATAAAACAGGCAACATGGGCTGGCTCTAAACTTCTCCCTCCTCAAAGCTGGTCTTACTAGTCTACTTATGCAATAAGTTAATTCCTCATGTGTTGGAATTGATTCCTTAGTCTGGAAGTAATAATGACTAATAATGGCTAACATTTATTTAGTACTTCCAATGTGCCAGTAGGCAGGTAGGTGGCATAGTGGATAGATAGAGTGCAGAAGTTTAGAGTCAGAAGACCCTGAGTTCAAAACTGACCTCAGACACTTACTATCTGTGTGACCTTGGGCAAGTCACTTAACCCTGTTTGCCTCAGTTTCATCATCTGCAAAATGATCTGGAGAAGGAAATGACAAAACCATTCCAGTATCTTCAAGAACACCCTACATGGGGTCATGGAGAGTCAGATTGACTGAAACAACTGAACAACAACAAATGCTCCAGGCACTGTGCTAACTGCTTTACTTTGGGGAAGTGGATTTTGGCTTAATCAACTTCCTCATCACCTTAGGCCTGGACTATTGCAATAACCCATTGCCTGCTGGCTCGTCTCCCTGATTCAAGCCTCTCCCTACTCCAGTCTTTCCTCTGCTCAGTTTTCAAAATGATTTTCCTAACGTGCAGGTCCACCCATGTCACACCCCATTCAATAAATTCCAGTAGATCCTAGTTGCCTCCAGGATGAAATATAAAATTCTCTTTTGGCTTTTAAAATATAAGCTGGCCTCTTTCTATCTTTCTTACCCTTCATGTTCTTTGGTCCACTGACTCTGGCTGCCTTGTTGTTTCTCACTTGGCATGCTATCTCCCAGATCCAAGCATTTTCAGTGGTTGGAATTTTCCATGCCTGGAATTCTCTCCCTCCTCATCTCCTCCTAACTTCTTGGACTTCTTTCAATTCTCAGCTAAAATCCCACCTTTTGCAAGAAACTTTCAAGTCTTCCTTAATCTTAACTTTTTTTCTCTGAGATTATCTCCAATCCACCCTGAATATGCCTTATACTATACATAATTATTTGCATGTTATCTCTCCCATTAGACTGTGAGCTCCTTGGGAGCCCTGAGCCAAGTATAGCCACAGCAGTTGCTAGGGAAGCTCCCATACCCCACAGCATGATATAGCCCCTATTGACTCACCCCTATAGATACAATATATGGTGCAACCCCCATCACCCAAGAATCGAATGAGCTGCTTCATGAGGCACTGAATTCGCAATCATCAGAAGTATTTAAACACACTTATAGGATCTCATGGGGACTTAAGTTGGGAGGAAGCTTGGAGATAATTAGTGAACTGATTTTTCCAGGCTCATACAGAGACAAAGTAGAAGGGCAAAGATTTGAACCTACATCTTCTGACACCAAAACCACAAGATAGGAGTAGGACTAAATGACAGTCCCCTTCCAACTCTAAGAGAATATGATGAAAAATGCTTTAAAAGTCAACTTATAACAATAATAGCTTGCATTTTTATAGAAAATGCTTTTTTTTTTTAATCTAAGAGCTCAATTCATGCTCATATCATGAAAACATAAATTTAGAGCTAAAAGGCTTCAGTGGTCATCAGTGGTCAGTAATCATCTATTCTGTATAACCCCCTCCCTACTACAAATGAAAAAACTGTGGGCCAGAGAGATTAAGCATTCTTGCCTAGAAGTAGGTTTTGTTTTTTAACCTGATATATGATTTTCTCATTCCAGAAATTTCTCTAGCAATACAGATGAATCAACTTTTCTACAACTTACATTCTTAGAGAATCTCCTGGGGGCATTGACAAGTTAAAGACTTACCCAGGGTCATATCATCAATATATGGCAGTCAACACTGGAACCCCCATCTTTCGGACTCTGTGGACAGTTCTCTGTCTACCTTGCTGAGCTTCCCAAGGTTATATAGCTCATAATAAGCAGAGCTGGGATTCAAACCCAGGTCCTATGACTCAAAATGCAAGAGATGGGGTGGTTAGATTGAAGGATTGAATATAAATCCTTGACTCAGACACTTTCTAGCTGTGTCTTTGGGACAGCCACCTCTATTTCCTCATCTGAAAAAATAGCGATGATAATAGCACTTACCAGACAGTTAATGTGAGGACCAAATGAGTTAACATATGTAAAGAGCTTTGCCAACCTTTGCTGTATGATAGCTCCTTAATTTAAATTTAATTTCACTGAACCATGATAACATCAACCCCGCAGAGAAGGGAGATAAGCTATTATTGTACCTATTTTACATATGTAAAAAATGAGATTCAGCTAGGTTAAGTGACTTGTTTGGGTTACATAATGAGTTTCTTACTCATAATGCAACTGGGACAAAATCCTAGGTCTGTTATTTCCTAAATTAGTACTGCTTTTTATACTGGGAATTTAGCATCTGTTACTCTTAATCTAAGATCATCTCATTGGATAGCACAGTTTCTTCTGTAAATAAAGATTATAATATGGACCTGCTTTTGTGGGATGTGAGGAATTACTAATTCTGAATGCCATAAGTGCTTGGCAAATACTGGGTAAATTCTACAAAATGAGGAGGAAGCACAGAGAGTAAACCAACTGGTGCTTATAATGGAAATGTTACTTGTTACTTCATTAGCATATCTGTTTTTACCCAAATGTTTACGTTTAAAAATGTTGCTGAGGCTCTTTTCCTTGCTGAAATAACCAGTTTGCAACTGTTGTTCAATAAATAAAATGGGATAAAATAGAAAAGAAAGTTGAATAGAATTGGACCCAAACAGCAGATGTTAAGGATTTGATGTCAATTTGATCTTCAATGGAGAGCCTCAGGGATCTATGCTTGGCACTGGGCTATTTCACATTTTTATGAATGATGTATATGAACACATGGATGGCACTAAGCTCAAAGATACAGCTAACACATTTCATGATAGGGTCCGGATCCAAAAAGATCTTGACAGATCAGGACATTGGACCAAATCTAATAAGATGGAATTTAATAAGGATAAATGTAAAGCCTTACATTAAAAACAATCAGTTTCACCAGACAAAGTATGGTGAGACAGCAGTTCATCTGAAAAACATTTGAGTTTTTTAGAGGCTTGCAAGATCAATTAGAGTTAGCAGTGTGATATTTAAATGTAACCTAATATACAGAACTTTAAGTTTACCAAGTGCTTCACATACATGATCTCGTTTGATCCTCAAAACAACCATATGAGATAGGTACTATTATCCCCACATAATGGATGAGGAGACTGACACTTGGGAAAGGTAAGAAACTTGCTGATGGTCTCATAGCTAGTGCATGTCAGAGTGAGGATTCACAACCAGATGTCTCTTGCCTTGGAGACTGTTTCTTTTTGTACCACACCATGGACTAAAACACTTATGGCATCCAAGAATAAGGAGGTGACAATCATCTTGTATCCTACCCAGAATAGATCACATTATGTCTCAAATATTATGTTCATTTCTAGATGTCACAAGCAGGGAAGAACAGTGATATTCTGGAGAGAGTTCAGAGGGAACTGAGATGGTGAAGAGTCATGAGTTCATATCATATGAAAACTGGTTGAAGGAACTGCGGTTTTTATCTTGCAGAAGAGAAGACTTAGTATGGACACGATATCTTTAAACACATGAAAGACAAGCATAGCAAAGAGAAATGAGATTTGTTCTGCTTGGCCCAGAAGGCAGACCTAGGATCATTGGGTAAAAGTTGCAAAGAGAGAAAAACTCTTGATAAGGAAAAACTTCCGAACAAGTAGAATTTTTCCCAAAAGTGGAATGGTCTATCTTAGGATATAGTGGGTATTCCTGTATTGGACATCCTTAAACAGTGGCTACATAGCCTCATAAAGTATGTGGTTGAGGGGATCTTTATTCAGATGTGGTTTGGAGTGGATGGCCTTGGAAGTCCTTTCCAAATGATGAGATTCTGTGAATGTGATTCTTCAACAATGCTGGGTAGATGGACAGACTGGCCTGTGTTGAAATCTAGATCACGTAAACATTTACTCAATGTTTTCCATGTAGAACATCATGTTAGGTACTGGGGAAGACACAATGATAAATAGTATTAGAAAATACACTGTGGGTCAGACTAAGGGGAATGCCTTGGAGAAAGCAGAAATCATAAATGTTCAGGTGACAGATTGACCCCAAACAACATGATACAGTGGAAGTAGTACTGGCTATGAAACCATAGCATTGTATTTGAATCCTGATTGATGGTTTCTTTAAAAAAAAAAATTTTTTTTCATTGTCAAAATTTCTCTTTAGGTCTTTCCAGAGAGCCATCCCATATATGAAAAGGAATTTTTTTTAAAAACAAAAAGAGGAAGGAGAGGAAAACTAATCACCAAACAATCAATACACGGAAAAAAAAAAGAAAATCTGAAAATATATGCAATGTTGCAGACTGTTGGACCTTTTACTCCAGTAAAGTAATTGGGGGAAATGTCTTCTCATATGTCTTATTTGGCTGCCTCTGACTCCTAATACCTGTGAGACCTTGGACAGGTCATTTAAAATTTGTGGACCTTAGTTTCCTCATCTGTAACAGGAAGGATTTGGAATGAACGGCCTCTGAGGCCCATTCTGGCTCCTATGAAAATAGTTAAAAGCCTCCAAAATAGGTCTGACCTGGATTCTTGGATCCATATATATATTTTCTTACTTCAATTTATCATAATCTCAAGGTATACAGATACATTATGAACAAATGTAAAAAAAAAAAAATCATGTGTTCATTGTTAGTTATTTACCAGAGTGTTTTTATTTCTAATTTGTACATCAAATAATTTCTTATAACATTTAAGTACCACAAAGAGTTTGGGTATTTTGATCATATGAAATTAATTAGCCTGCAAGAGAGGTTGCTGCTCCAACAAAAATAAGTTCTCTGAAAAAAGAAGAATTTGAGTACCACTTGTTAGGGATATTCCAGAGGATTTTTCCATTGGGAAGGTAGCGTGGGTGGATAGAAGGACTTGCTCCCTGTGATGTGACATCAGGTGTTGGAATAACGAGAGGACTGCCAAGGAAGCATGCTCCTCTTCTATCATTCCTGGCCTTTGCTAGAAGGAAGCAAATGCCACCTCTCCACCTAGAAGAACATATTAATAACAACCAAAAAAATCATATGATAATATCAATAGAAGCAGAAAAAGATTCCTACAAGATATGACACTTATTCTGGCTTAAAAATAAACTAGGAAAGATCTTTTATTAATATAAAAAATATGTATCTAAAGCCAACAGCCAAAATTATAAATATTGAGAATAAGCTAGAGAGCTTTCCAGTAAAATCAGGAGTAAAGCAAGGATATCT
>CM053588.1:86149893-86169146 GCA_028646515.1 Pseudochirops corinnae | reverse complement strand
TATAAAATGTATGTCTAAAATTCTTATTAATAATTGAGTAGTTCATAAGAAAGATTGGGGTAAACCTAAGTATGATATGAATTTAAAAAGTAAAACCATTTAGCAACAGCTATAAAGAGTAATTATTTTATACAAATGAGGTGCAAGAGGAAGAACTGATACTTTGGAATTAGATGGGGGAAGAGGCCTGGTAGTTCTGGTAACCTGCTTTCATCAGGAATGGGTTTAAGAGGGAACAATACGTATACATTTAAAAGAGTATAAAAGTCTTCTAAATTCAGAAGAAATCAGAAGAAATAAAATGGCAGGGGCATAGGGAGGGGGGAGAGGACAAGGGAGGGATCTTTAGAGGGGAGGGTGAGAGAATAAGTAAATAGGAATAGAGAAGGGTATTTAGGTTTATGGGAATGGGAGGATAGGGGAGGGATCCTTAGAGGGGGGTAGGCAAGTCATAGGAGGGCAAGGTAGTTGGCAAAAATAAAGTAGAGGAGGCAGGAGGAATATGAAACAAGAGATATGCATATACATAAAAGCAAAGATCAGGAGTAGAATTGGTTTGGGAGTGTATATGTCTATATATGTGTGTATATATGTATATGTGTATGTATATATCTACAGCTATGAAGAAACATATCTGAACTCCTCGGGGGATGGGGGAGGGTATGTATATATTTATAACTAGAGAAACATATCTAAACTTTATTGTGACCTGGGGGGGTTTACGAGGAGAGAAAAAAAAAAGTGCACAGCAGAGAACAACAGAAAACTCAAGGAAGCAAAAGATGGACAATTTTCAACACAATGATTATTATCATGTAGGCTTTCTTGAAATGAAAATTTATTGTTACCTATTTTGAATCCACTTTTATGTTTTGCTATGCACATGACATGCTTTTATTTCTTTCTAATTTTGTATTAAAGTTCCAATATTTAAGTTTATGTTATATTTTTGTTTCTTTTTTCTGTTTTCTATTTGTGTTCTGGTGTTTGAGTTTAAAACAAAATTTTTGGGGAAAAAATTGGAATGGAGCAAATGGAAGCTAATGATTTTATGAGGGATTGTGAAATTATAAAACAAAACCAAAAGAACAAATAAATAGAAAACAATGTGAAATATCTCATTGGAAAAAACCACTGACCTGGAGAGTAGATCCAGGAGAGATAATTTAAAAATTATTGGAATACCTGAAAGCCATGTTCAAAAGAAGAGCCTAGATATCATCTTTCAAGAAATTATCAAGGAGAACTGCCCTGATATATTGCCTTGTGAAAGAGATCTCAAAAGGAAAACTCCTAGGAATATTGTGGCCAAATTCCAGAGTTCCCAGGCCAAGGAGAAAATATTGCAAACAATCAGGAAGAAACAATTCAAGTATTGTGGAAATATAATTAGGATAACACAAGATCTAGCAGCTTCTACTTTAAGGGATCAGAGAGTTTGAAATATGATATTCTGGAGGTTAGAGAAGCTAGGATTAAAACCAAGAATCATCTGCTCAGCAAAACTGAGTATAATACTTCAGGGGAAAAAATGGACAGTCAATGAAAGAGGACTTCCAAACATTCTTGATGAAACAACCAAGCTGAATAGAAAATTTGGCTTTCACCATGGCGGGGGGGGGGGGGGGAAGGGAGGGGAGAAAATCTGAAACTCAAGTGATTGTGGAACTGAATCTTGTAAATTAAAAGTAAATGAGTAAATAAAAAAAAATTAAAAAAAAAAAGAAAATTTGGCTTTCAAATACAAGATCAAGAGAAGCATGAAAAGGTAAATAAGAAAGAGAAATCATAAGGGATTTGTTAAAGTTGAACTGTTTACATTCCTACATGGAAAATATTTGTAACTCATGAGACCTTTCTCAGTATTAGAGTGGTTAGAGGAGATAGATAGATAGATAGATAGATAGATAGATAGATAGATGGATGGATAAATGGCACAGGGTGAGATGAATATGAAAGGATGATATCTAAATATAAAATTAAGGGGTGAGAGGAATATATTGGGAAAAGGAGAAAGGGAGAGAGAGAATTGGGTAAATTTTATCACATAAAAGAGGCAACAAAAAGGTTTCACAATGGAAAGAAAGGGAGAGGGAGAGGGACTGAATGAACTCTGCTGTCATGGGATTTGGCTTAAGGAGGGCATAACATACACACTCAATTGTGTTTCTTACCCTACAGAAAAGTAAGGGTGAAGGGGATAAGAAACGGGAGATGATGGAAGGGAAGGTAGATTAAGGTGGGGGTGGTCAGAAGCAAGCACTTTTGAGGAGGGTCAGAGTCAAAGGAGAAAATAGAATAAGTGGGGGCAGTAGGATAGGATGGAGGTATTTATAGTTAGTCTTTCACGACATGACTATTATGAAGTATTTTGCATAACTACACATGTATAACCTATATTGAATTGGTTGCCTTCTCAGTGAAGATGGGTGGGGAGGGAAGAATGGACAGAATTTGGAACTCAGAGTTTTAAAAACGAATATTAAAAATTGTTTTTACATGCAACTGGAAAATAAGATATTCAGGCAATGTGATATAGAAATCTATTTTGTCCTACAAGAAAGTAAGTGGGAAGGGGGTAGGGGTGTGGTGTGATAAAAAGGAGGACAGACTGGGGGAAGGGGTAATCAAATGCATGCTGTCTTGGGGTGGGGGGAGGGGAGAGATGGGGAGAAAATTTGGAATTCAAAATCTTGTGGAAATGAATGTTGAAAACTAAAGATAAATAAATAAATAAATGATGATCATTTTTTAAAAAGACATAGAAGGAACACCAGAGAGCATCTGTATGGAGAGATCCTTTCTTGATGGATGAAGAGGGTTGTAGTGCCAATGCAATATTTACAGCATTGACTGTGACTATAAATATTCCTGCATGGTGGTCAATCACAAAATATAGCAAACTCTCCATATAAAAGACAGAAGTGAAGCATTTCTTCAGACACCAGAAAACCAAATACCAATACCAGGAAACTGAATCCATCACAGCAACATAGAAGTTAATTTACCACAAAGTAGCAGAGAACCACGCCATCCTTTAGCCTTCCCACAAACCAGTACAAGATCAATATTTACTCATGTACCTGACTAACTCCTTGCCTGAGCATCCTCTCTCTCCCACTGTCTCTCTAGCTCTGACCAGCTTCCTGTGGGCTCTGCTTCCCTTCAGCAAACTCCTCCTACCACAGGCTCCATGTGACTACATCCAGCCTATTAGAGGGCAGAGGTTATTTTCAAAGTAGGGAAGGTCTTCAAATTTCCCTAGACTTATTATGGGGCAGGGAAGATCTTCAAATTACCATTACCATTACAAGGGTCTAGAACAGTGGTTCTCAACCTGTGGGTTGTGACCCCTTTGGGGGTCGAACGACCCTTTCACAGGGGTCACAGGGATTGCCTAAGACCATCAGAAAACACATATTTCTGATTTAGGAAGGTTGAGAACCACTGGTCTAGAAGAAGATCACATATAGAAGGGGCACGAGAGGCCATCTGTATGGAGAGCTCCCTTCTTGATGGATGAGGAGGGACTAGAGCAGTGGTTCTCAACCTGTGGGTTGTAACAATGAAAATACATCCTGCTTATCAGATAATATTTACATTACAATTCATAACAGTAGCAAAATTACAGTTATGAAGTAGCAAAGAAAATAATTTTATGGTTGGGGGTCACCCTAACATGAGGAACTGTATTAAAGGGTTGCGGCATTAGGAAGGTTGAGAACCACTGGTCTAGAAGATGATCACAGATGTAGAAGGGGTACCAGAAACCTTCTACTCCAACCTTCTCATTTTCAGGATGAGAAACTTGACCTGACTCTAAACCTTGTACTTTTACCATGCTGCTCTAAGGAAGAGATGCTTCCTCTACCTTAACCCCAGTATAAAATCCACAGCAATGACAAGAATGAGGCAAAAGTGAGGAACTTCTCTGATGGGAATGAAAAATACATAAAATTTGGGGCAGCTAGGTGGTGTACTGGATAGAGCACTGGCCCTGGAGTCAGGAGGACTTGAGTTCAAATCCAGACATTTATTAGCTGTGTGACCCTGGGCAAGTCACTTAACCCCAAGTGCCTGAAACAGAAAGATGTATAAAATGTGAGTCTATCACAGATATGTTATATGGGAAAAGCCATTTTGTCAATGTCTGACAAAGCTCTGATTCAGGCTTTTTCTAGTGCTTTTATTAGATGTAACCAAGGCTTATGTCCTTGTTAAACAAAGTGTTAGACTGGCTCTCTATCATCTGAATTTTCAGGATCATTTGCTATGTCAAAATTCCTATGGCCATGTCTTTGTTTTTCATCTCTTAAATATTCCGATAGATTTGTGGATTTCATAGATTTGGATGTTCCCTCCAGCCATTCAGTTTGGAATCCATTCACTTAGGAATCCATTCATTTAGAAGGCATGTCCATTCTGGATTTCTTATCTGTGTCATCCAAATTATCATTCAGTTCAGCTCACTTCATTGCCTCTCTCTCAATTTCTACCTCAGGCCACACCACTTCTCTCACATTTAGGAATCAACTTAAACTCCCAAACCATGATCACGTAAAATTCCAGTACCAAGTCTGGGCTGCCAAATTTGTTGTTAACAGATTTCTCTTTTACCCTTTTCAATTCAAAGCGCTTTTCATCGGCTAATTGATTACTGCTTTACTCTGAAGAGATAGAGCTGGCCTCTTCCATACCTTGAGTACAGATGTGACTCTCCTCTTCTCCCACTTCATGTGCCCACTTCCCTAATCTCTGGGATCCTCTCTTTAGTCTCTGTAGGCCTGTGACCACTATCCAAACAACTTTTTCCCTACCAAAACTCCTTTCCTCACTACCTACTCCCCAGTTTTTCCTTCAATACCAGAAAGAACATTATTTTAGTGCAGAGGACATTTGTGTCTTTTCCTTCACATATTATGTCACCATAATAACTTTCTATGGTCAGGTTTTTGTTGTTGGTTTTTGCTTATTTTTTTCCAACCTTCTTCATTGTTTTAAAAGTTGATCTCTGCTGTTGGGGAGGAAAGGATACTGTACCATGCTTCTTGTGGTTGGGGCTGCTTGCCTGGCACTTCAGTGGGAGGGAGGTCTGGCTACTTACTTGGGTGTTGTGCCAGGGCTGTGTGGGGTCTAGCTGCACTGAGGTGGTGGGGTGGGGCCAGACTGTGGGGCCTCAGTCATTGACCTACGCTTGTGGGGATGCTGTCTGCCCTGACCTCTGCTCTCCTCTTAACCTGAGTGAGACAGCCCTTTCTTACCAACCTTCCAAATCATTGTGTGCTAGAACATTGTTTCACCATCTTCTTTTTTGGTTCTGCTATTTCAGAATTCATTTAGAGATACTATTTTATAATTGTTTGGAAGTAAATTTGGGAGGATATCCTGCTTACTCTGCCATCTAGGCTTCTGAAAATTGGACTTTCCTTTTCTTGCACTCTGGTTTTTACCCAGAAAGAACCCTTGGTCCCTTGTAGCTATAAGCACTAGCCCTCCACTTGGCCCTAGAACTATGACCAGGGTCCCTGCTCCCTTGTGACTTACCAGAAATGCTCTTCTCTACCCTGGAGCTGTGTGTGGGCAGTGGAATTGCCAATCAGTGCTAGCTATACTCAGTGCCAGCAAAGGGTCCCTTGGGATCTCTTTCTGACAAGTTGTCTAACCCCGTTACCAACTCTGGACTATGCTGTGTTCTCCCCTGCCCCAACCCAGGTCTCCACCCCAGTGCCACAGACTCACAGACTTTTTCTGCCAACCTCTTAAGTTTTCTTAGCCTGGAAAAATGTCTCACTTTGATACCTTTGTTGGTTCTGGCACTCCAGTTTATAGGATGGCTGCCTGTAATCTGATGTCATCTTGGCTCTGCCTAATCAATAAATATTTATTTGGTTCTATATAGTATGGGGTTCACAATTATTTAGATAAAATGAAGAATAGTTAAAAAATGGAAATGGGGAAGTTTAGGTTTGCATTGGGGGAGTTTAGGGCCAGATTAGGTTTGCCCCAGATAATGGAATGGTTTGAGATTAAGTTTTGGTTTTCAGATTATTTTTCCCCAGGAGTCGTGAAAGAGAACAGGTTCCAGCAAAAGCAAGATATCTGTGGTTTTCCCCTGATGGAATCCTAATAAAGCTGCCCCCAGCCCCAGTATTCTAATTTCATTATAATCTTGGCCCCACTGAATAGCAGGCCCACTGTACCTACCTAACCCTGCCACCACCTGCCAATATCCTAACTTCTTCATATGTCCCTCACTGCTCACTGGATCAACAGGTGTGTCCCTGGACTCTTAGTTCCCACAGAAACAGTAGGTGTGTCCACGTGATGGGAACCCAGCTACTGCCTCTACCTGGTCACTGCCCCCAGACCCATTCCCACAGAAACAAGTATGTTCTTGTATTCAGTCACAATCACATAATCTATCTAGCCCAAGACAGGACCACAATAGCTAGCCAGTTGGAGGGCAGAATGACCATAATGTTTAACCACTGAACCATAGATGGGACCTCTCCCCCACTACCTAATCCCTTAACAAACCCCTCCTCCATTATCTAATCCTGTAACAAACTGCTCCTGCCTTTTTGATATTAATGATATTCCTCTATTCTATGTAAATTTCTGTTATGTAATTTCATCTTTACCCTATAAAAATCCATCTTGCCTTTTCTAAAGTTGCTGGTTCCTCTTGGAATTTAGCCTGCTTCATGAGAGGCATCAATCTCAATAAATGCCTGTACTTGGATTAGAGGTGGTCTGACTCTGAATTCTTTGAGACAGTTCTACCACAACACATCATGAACCACAACAGTTTTGAGGTGGGCAAAGACACCACCTCAACAGTTTTTAGCATCCCTGGGTTTAAACTGCAACATCCCTGGATAGAATTTTGATAGCACAGGATTAGGTGATGCTCCCTATAGTTAAGGTAATAAATAAAGAGCAAGCAATTCAATTGTGTATAAATCTGCCGGGGAATCTAGTGATCATTTGTTTTGGCCCCAATTTGGGTCTTTTTACTATTGCAAATTGAAGAAATTAAGGCTAGCCATTGAAAAATCTTCTGATCCCATGAACTATTGGTTTTGCTGGGTAGCTTTAAGTGATAGTTTCTTCCCACCTTCCTCCCCAAAAGGTTACTTCTCTATACCTAGTCCTTCCTACTCCTCTTTAAACCCTTCCATGAAGGACTGGTTTCTCCACAACTGCAACTACTCTCTCTCATGCTGCTCATCATGCCAAAATGTGACCACTACGAACTTTGTGTAATTATTGTGGATTGGCTAACTCCCTCGGTAGAATTCCCTAGTTCAAAAGCTATTGCTAGTTTTGTAGCTAAAATACTGCTGGAAGAAATTGTCCCCTGTTTTGACCCTCCAAGTCACATTGACTCAGGGGACCTCATTTCACTGACACAATCCTCTCCCAAATTTATTCCTGTCTAGGGATAACTCCTAAATTTCATACCCCTTGTCACCCCCAGAGTTCTGGTTAAGTCAAACATATGAATAAAGAATTTAAGACTATAATTTGCAAGCTGTGTTTCGAAATATATCTTAAATGGCTTGACATTCACTCCTTTGCATTGTTCCATCTCAGGAGCATACCCAGAGGAGAATTACATGTTTTTCCTTTTGAAATGCTTTTTGGTCATCCTCCATAAGCAAAACCTTTTGCCTCAGTTATATACATCATTATTTTAGGAGGAGATACTGTGGACTGAGCTGACACAGGAGCTGTCGTACAAACTGTCCTTTTGGACTTTTCACTGCATGATTTCCATCCTGGAGATAAAGTCTACATTAAAAATTTCCAATGAACCAGTGAGACTCAGCCTGACTGAAAAGACCTCTTCCAAAGAGTTGCTGACTACTCCTCCTGCAATCAAAATGGGAGCAAAGGAGCCTTGGATCCACTGTTCTCATGTAAAACCTGCTCCTTATTTAGATTCATAATGCATTTTGCAATTTACTGTATTTTAATTTCGTCACCCGTTGTTTTTACTTCTCCTGACAATTTTTCCTAGTTTGTTAACGTTTCCACAGAGAATAGAGAAGCAGTAAGCACCCATCTTTCTAGAAAGTCTGTGTATCCAGTAAGATGGAAGTTTTTTGTTGTACCACTTGTTTTATGCTTTGCATTATTAATCATTTTAATTGTGCCAAGAAATATTGCTATTCCTTGTTATATTGTTTTGATCTTCATTTTCTTTTCCTATTGCTCTTTCCTCTCCAGTCAACTCCTCTCAGGAAGATTTGAAAATGGAGAACTCAAGAAGTAATCTGCTTGCTTCTTGGGAGTTTGCAGCAAATATAGCAGATTGGATTATTTTTACCTGATCTTTGGGCTATACCAGTGACTTTATGTCTAAGTATTATTATTATCCTATTGTGTAAATCTAGGTTTTCATTGTTGTTTAGTTTTACTATTATTATCTGTTGTGTTTTCCTCTCCATCTGCTTCTTCCAGGAAGACTAGAAAAGACTCAACGCTATTATTAATTACACAATGAAGCAGGGTGAACTATATCACTTGAAAGTTATTGGGCCTCATAGATGTTAGGTATGTCATCATATACACGTAGGAGGGCCTAACTCATGGGAAGTCCTCCCCCATCACAGAGAATGGTACTTTGCCACAATCAAGTTGTAGTTAATGCCCAACTGTTGATTGGATGGTTTTTCAAGTATGGCTTTAATGCAGCGTAATTTGCATGCCCCTAATAGGAAGATACTAAAATTGGGCCAACCCCAGATGCATGACCTTTACCCCCCAGGAAGTGATTACATTTCATTTAAGATCAGCCTCTAGTGAGGGTCTAGGAATTAGGGGAGAGAAAAGAGAAGGTATGGCAGTATGCTACGACCAGGACTCTTTCTGTTACTGTTCATATATGCCTCTACCACCTTTTCCTTTATGTATTACCTGAGACTGTGGCCCCTATAATACCACTGACTTTGGCAAAGTAATCAATCGAAACCATAGCATGACCTTCCCTGATAAAAATAGGGGAGATTTTTTTTGTGTGTGCCACAGCTTGTCTTTACGACTATGCATATTGGAAACCCAAGCATGTTTCACCAGATCTCACCAGAAAAGGTTGAGAGGTTGGATTAGGTCTGACCACGCTTTTGATGGACAAAGGTTAGCTCCCTCGTGAAGTTAGCACCCCAAGGTAAATTTTTCATCTGTGGAAATAAGGTTTATGCCTCTCTTCCTTTGAATTATTTTGGAATTTGTGGGATTGCATATTTAGCCCCAGCAGTCACAATCTTTAACCATGGGAAGAAGTGCTATTAGAAATATGGGTGCATGGTGGCATGGATGTGAAAAAAGAGAAATGTTAGTGAGCAGCTCTGTGAAAGAAAATGGGGTAGGGATGAAGATCCTCTGGTTCCTATTCCCATCCATTGGAGTGGCAGCATCAGAGCAGGCCACTCAAAATTTACCACTTGAAGTTGAGAAACTTGTCGAAGCTACTAATGAATCCATTTCCTCCCTTCAGATTGATTCCTTGATCAGGAAGGTTGATTCCTTAGCACAATTAGCCTTACAAAACCACATGGTCTTTGATCTTATTACATCATCACAAGGTGGGGGCGGGATGTGCTATGATCAATCAATCTTCTTGTTCCCATATTAATCTGTCAGGGGCCATTGTAAACCAACCTTCATGAAATTCAATAGGTTATAGCAGAAACTCAACTTCCTGACCCAAAAGACCCTTGGTGGAATCCCTCCTCTTGGTTTACTTAATTACAGGGTAATGGGTTATTTGACATCATAGGCAAATAGTCTCTTCTTTCTTCAAGACTGATGTTCATTTTTGCCCTATGCCCCAATTATTGCCTTAAGCTGTGTGAGAGAGTGTCACCTAGTAGTCTTTTCCCCTTACACAATTCTAGTTCTGATTCTGAGGATATGATAAACCTTGATTTGGTTTGGTTTGCAGATTAAGTGATTAGTGGGGGAGTGGACTAGCCCCTACTCCTTAATCAAAACAGGGGAATTGATGAAATGAAATGAAGACCAGTTATGAAATGGAGTTGGTTTGGTGTGGGAATCAAAAGAACCCATCAGATTCTGTCTTATGAACACTGACTCCATCTTGTGATGCCACATGTATTCTCTTTGGTCTTGTTTTTTGGTTATTCGTCTATGGGAGGCTAGATTATATAAATCATCTATTGTTTCAAACATTCAGGTGGATCCAATTAGTCAACATCTTTTTATTTTATAAATAGAAGATCCTGAAATCTACTGGTTCCCTACTCTTCCCCCTCCCAAGTGGGAAAGCCTCTAAATTTTCCTCCAGTTAGAAATTAGTTTACCTAATTTTGTATCCTGGTTGTTTTTATTACAATTAATTGGTCTTATTTGATTTTTTTATGTATAAAAATTTGCATCACTCTGTATTCAGAGTCTTTGAACTGACTGGGGAATCCACTGACCCATTCATTCATTCTGTCTGACCAATAAATTTCTTTTGCTCAGATTGTTTCCTCAGTTATTATTAATTACCTGCTACACTTTCAAAGTTTTGTTTACAAGCTCCAGAATTGAAAATTACTTTCTCTGTAAGTGAAATTAACAAAACTTTGTTAACTAAGCTATTACTGATACCCCTGCCAGCATCAATAAGAGTCCCATGGTCACTTGGTAGAAATACAACCTATGGAACGTAGGGTATGAACTTCAGATTTCCTTATCTGAAAATTAACTGTCCCCTTTAGCACCTACTAAACGAGATTGTGTGCATGAGTTTTGCAAACCTTAAAGCATTATGTAATGTCCGATATTGGAAACCTGAGAAGACTGGTATGAACTGATGGGGAGGGAAGTGAGCAGAACCGGAACAATCTTTACAATAAGAACACATAAAGACAGACAATCTTGAAAGGTTTAAGAATTTGATCGGTTTAACCAACCACCTGACATCGAGGTGGTGGACTTAGGGTGCAGATTGAGCCATTTTTTGAACATGGCCAGTACAGAATTTGTCTTGCTTGAACCCATGTATTCGGTACGAGAGCTTTCTTTCCTGGCGGCGGGATGGGGGTGGGGGTGAGGAGGAGGACCAGATTTTTATTGGGGAAAAAATTAAAAATCTTAAAATGTCAGTTTGCATGATTATTCCCTCCCCTAACTCCAACCCCAACCCCTTAGAGCCTAATATATGGAAGGGGCGAACTGCCTCTTGACCGGGCACAGTCAAGCATTTGCCGAGCAGCTGGTCTGCAAGGATACGCTCCCTCACCCCCTAACGATTAGGGCCTTACCCCCTCACCCCCGGCTCCCCGCAGCTTGTGCGCAGCCGGCCCCGCCCCCGCGCCGCGGCTCCCGGGGAGCAGCCGGGCCGCCAGGGGGCGCCACGCCCTCGCAGTGCGGGAGGCGGCCGGGCAGGCGGCTCCGCGGCCGTGGAGAGAGAGAGGGCAGAGGCTGGGCCCGGCCCGGAACTGCGGAGGCGGCGGCGGCGGCGGGTCATGGACCGGTTCGTGTGGACGAACGGCCTCCTGGAGATCAACGAGACGCTGGTGATCCAGCAGCGCGGGGTCCGCATCTACGACGGCGAGGAGAAGGTGCGCGGCTGCCGCAGGGCGGGCGGGCGGCCGGGGCGGCGGGGCTGCGCTCGGCCGCGAGAGGCCCGGCTGGCAGCAGGCAGGGAGCCGGCCAGGGCTCTGCTTGCAGCTCGTCCCGGGGGCTGCGCTGGAGGGAGGTCCTCGAGAAGCCCTGGCCCCCCGGAGCGGAGGAACCAGCGGGGAGCTACCTCCCCGTGCCGAGGGCTCTGGTTATTCTGAGACCGGTGCCCCCGGAATCTCGGGCGCCCCAGCCTGGTTCCGCATCGTCCCTGAATCCTGGCTGTGGCCCTTCCGGCTGCCAGCCCGAGCTCTCCTAACCCTCCTCCTGCATGCCGGGTGCAGGCATCTCTCTTCCCTTCCCCCCTCCCCTTCCTTTTCCCTTTCCCCTTTCTTTCCTCCCTCCCTCCCTTCTCTTCTTCCTTGCTTTCCTCCCTCCCCTCCTTCCTCTCCTTCTCTTCCTCCTTTTCCTGTCTTTCTCCTTCCTTTCATCTGTCTCCTCCCTTCTTCCTTTCCTCTCTCTTCTCTTCTTTTTTTTCATCCTTTCCTCCTTCCCCTTCCTTTTCTACCCCCTTAATTTCCTTTCTCCTTTTTTTCCTCTCTCCCCTTTTCCTTTCCTCTCTCCCCCTCTTCCCTTCCCTCTTCTTCCTCCTTCCTTTCCTTCCTCCTCTTTCTCCCCCTTCCTTATTTTCCTCCCTCCTTTTTCTCCCTCCTCCCTTTCTTCCTCCTCCTTCCATTTCTGCCTTTTCTGCACTGTGTCTCCTCTCCAGTACCTTCCTTACCAGAGCAGAAAAGTGGAGGTGAGGCTAGAGTGCTGTAGAGGTGTTCCCTCATTTCCTTAAGAATCACACACTTGAGTCTGGGTGCTAGCCCTTCCTGTTGACTCTGGTCAATTAAACTCGTGTTAACACACCGTAATAATTATGGTGCTTGTGCTTTATCAGCCCAAGCCAATTTCTTTATTCATCCTTTTGCTGAAACAAGTCAGGTCGTTCAAACTTTTAAGTGCCGTCTATGCCCAAGATCCAAAGATTTTTTTTTTTTAAGAAAAGAGTTACTACTTTCAAGGATGTCATAATCTAATGGAGAAGGAGAAAGAAGTGCAGCGTGTACAAAAGTACTATCCCAGGTAGAATATTACGTGATTCTTTCTAGGAAGGTGAGATCGAATAGTTACTGTAAGAGCCTAGTGAGCTCTTTCAGCTCCTTGAACGCTTAGCAATATTCATTGGTCCCTGCATCCCACTACATTTAGAATACTCCCCAAGGGGCAGATTCAGTACTAAAGCAGATGATTTTAACTGTAGTGTTCTGTTTTCAGCCTCCACAGATTATTAGTGCTTCTCCTCTACCCTGCCAAAATAATACTAATCGATTGGTGCTGCAGTACTTCTTCAAATGTTAGGAATAATGGTGACAACATGATTTCATATACACTAATTACATAGTAACTTTATCCCCCATCCCTTTTGTTCTTATGAATGAGCAAGTTCTTATGAATTGAGTCACTTGACTCAGTGATTATTTAAAGTTGAAATTTGTGATGTACTCAGGGGATTGTAACTTTTGTATCTTGTCTCTGGGACTATACATTTTTCTTTTTAAAATTTTTAAAATTTTATTTTTAATATTTTGCTTTTTCCAATTACAAGTAAAGACAAATTTTAACATTCATTTAAAAATTTTGTGTTTCAAATTTCTCCCTCATGTCCCACCTCCCTAAGATGGTAAGCAATTTGATATGGGTTATATGTGTATAATCATGTAAAACATTCCCATATTAGTTATGTTGTGAAAGAAGAAACAGACCAAAAGAAAAAAAAACATTAAAAAAAATGAAAATAGTATGCTTCTATTCGTATTTAGACTCCCATCATTTTCTCTGGATGTGAATAGCATTTTTCTTCATTAATCTTCTGGAATTGTGTTGGATCATTGTATTACTGAGAATAGCTAAGTCATTCAGTTAATCATTGTACAATATCGCTATTACTGTGTACAATATCCTTCTGGTTCTGCTCATTTCCATTTGCATCAGTTCATATAAGTCTTTCCAGGTTTTTCTGAAATCTGCCTGCTTGTCATTGCTTATAGCATAATATTATTCCATTACATTCACATACCACAACTTGTTCAGCCATTCCCCAATTGATGGGCATCCCTTCAGTTTCCAAATCTTTGCCACCACAAAAATAGCTGCCATAAATATTTTTGTACAAGTAGGCCCTTTTCCCTCTTTTTTGATCTCTTTGGGATACAGACCTAATAATGATGTTGTGGGATCAAAGTATCACAGTTTGATTGCCCTTTGGACGTAGTTCCAAATTGCTCTCCAGAATGGTTGAACCACCAGTAGTGCATTAGTGATGGCACTATACTTTTTAAAGCAGAAGCAGAAAATGACTATTTGAAAAATTCCTATTAACAGATCATAAAATATCTACCTAGCTCAATGAAGGAGTGACAGTTCTCAACTATAATGCTTTAAGAGGTATACATCTTTTTCCTTATGAGTCTTATCCCTTTTTAATCCAGTGACATTGGCCTGCTGGCTGAACCCCAAACAAGGCGCTCCCGCTTTTTCTAGCTGCAACACTCTTCTACCTACTGCCTTCCCTGGCTGCCTTTAGGTCTTACTAAATCCTACCTTTTACAGGAAACCTTTTACTACCTCTCTACTTCTGTTAATTATTTCTTATTTATCCTCCACGTAGATTGTTTTTATATGTGTTTGCTTGTTGTCTCCTCCATTAGATTATGAGCTCCTGAAGGGCAGGTAGTGTTTTTTGCTTCTTTTTATATCCCCAGTGCTGAGCACAGTGAAGAGGGGAACTTGCAGCTTCCAGGCCACATGTAGCCCTCTAGGTCCTCAAGCGTGACCCTTTGACTGAATCCAAACTTCACAGAACAAATCCCCTGTAAACTCATGCACGTGATCTCTTTTGAGCCTCACAATCTCATAAAGAAGGATTTGTTCTGTAAAACTTGGACTCAGTCAAAAGACTGCACCTGACCTAGAAGGCCACATATGGCCTCAAGGCCCCAGATTCCCCACCCCAGGCCTAGCACATGGAAAGAGCTTAATAGCTGTTTATTGACTGGCAGGTATAAGTAGTCTGTTATCCCCAACTTACAGATAAGGAAATCGAGGCTGAGAAAGATTAAGTGACTTGTCTCCAGTCATATAGCTGGTCAATATTAGAGCTGAAATTTAAACCTGGATTTCTCATTTGAAATCTAATGTTCTTTCCACCACACCTGCATTGTTTCTTTAAGGGAAGGAAAAGAAACAAGCATTTATTATGTGCATGTTATGTGTAAGACACTTTGCAAATATGATCTCATTTGATTCTCACAATTCTGTGAAGTAGGTGCTATTATTATTCCCACTTTACAGTTGAGGAAATTGAGGCAAACAGGTTAAGTAACTTTCTGAGGTTCACACAGCTGTTAAGTTGTCTGAGGCTAGATTTGAACTTAGGTCTTCCTAACTCCAGGCCCGGTGCTCTTTCTACTGCACCACTTGGTGTTCAGTAGAAAATGACCTTTTAAATAGTTTTTCTACTCTTTGTGTTTACATTTTTCTCATAGCATCATATCAGATAGAAAGTCAGGAATAAATGAGTTCAAATCCTGTCTCTGATACTAGTGGACTGTTTAAATCCCTGTCCCTATGTTTTAGGCAAGTTTCTAACTTTGTAATATAGACAAGTTACTTTCTGCATTGGTGGAGGGAGTTTCATTTAAGTGAAATCCTTAACATAAATTTTGACATATTCTCATGGCATAAAATAATCTGAGCATGAATTTTAGAGAAACAGAAGCTTGGTTATATGTCCTCAAAATTATCCTAAAATGAAGTGGGTAAAATATTTGCATATTAATATAAAGGACTCTGGACAAACTAGGATTCAAACTTCCTGGAGGAAAACAATAAAAAATATATGATAATAGGAGATAATGGAGAGGGAAGGCCCTGTTGTTAAGAGGAGCTGGAAACGGCGTCCTGTAGAAGACGCAATTTTAGTTGGGACTTGAAGGAAACCAGGGAAGGCAGTAGGTGGAGATGAGACATGGGGGATAGCCAGAGAAAATACCTGGAGCAAAGAGATGGAGCATCTTGTTTATGAATCAGCCAGGAGGAAATGTATAAACAATTGTTGACAGTTCTTGTTAGCTGGAAAAAATTTTCATTTGTCAGAGCCCTTCCACCGCCACAGAGTTACTAATTTTATCAATAATCTCCAAATGGGGGGCAGCTAGGTGGTGCAGTGAGTAGAGCACTGGCCCTGGAGTCAGGAGGACCTGAGTTCAAATCCAGCCTCAGACACTTAACACAAAACTAGCCGTGTGACCTTGGGCAAGTCACTTAACCCCAATTGCCCTCCCTTCCCCCCTTCAAAAACGCAAAAAACCCCAACCAACTTGTGGAACTGAATGTTGTGAACTAAAATAATAATAATAATAATAATCTCCAAATGGTCTTTTCTCAATCCTCATCTTTCTTGAGCTGTCTGTGACCTTTGACTCTGTTGATCACCTTCTCCTTTGTACTCTGCTATGTATATTTTTGTGATACTGCTCTCCCCTTCCTGGTTCTCTTCTTAGCTCTCTGGCTACTCCTCATTCTCCTTTGCTGGTTCTTCATTCATTTGACACCCACTAATTGTGGATGTCCCTCAGGACCCTCTCCTGGCTCTCACTTCTTTTCCCTCCATATTATTTCACTTTGAGATCCCATCAGATTCCATGGATCAGTTGTCATTTCTATCATCCAAGTCTCTGTCTAGCCCTAGTCTTTATTGAGTTCTAGTCTGGTATTACCAGCTGTCTTTTGGACATCACAGAGTGATGTCTTATGGAAATCTCAAAGTCAACATGTCCAAAACAATTCATTATCCCCACCCCACCCCACCTTTAACCCTCTCTTCTTCCAAATTTCCCTGTTGCTTTTGGGGACACTGGCATCCTTCCAGTCACCCAGTCCTGCAACTTGAGGGTCATTCTTGACTCCTTGCTCCTCACTCCACATATTCAATCCGTTGCCAAATTTTGTCATTCCTTTCTCTATAACATTTCATGCCAGTGTTCCCATCTCTTCACTTATGCAGCCACCAAATTATTCTAAGCCCTTATCATCTCTCTCCTGAACTACTGTAATCACCTTCTAATTGGTCACCCTGCCTCAAATCTCTTCCTGTTCTAATTCATCCTCTGTGTATCTGCCAAAGTGATTTTCCTAAATTGGATATAGGCCTATGTTACTCTCCTACTCAGTAAACTCCAGTGACTCCCTGTTACTTCCCATGTTAACTATAAAGTCTTCTACTTGGCTTCTAAAGCTCTTCATAACATAGTACTTTCCTGCCTTTCTAGTCTCAGATTGTATTCTCATCCATGCCTTTTATGGTCTATCTATCCTCGCCTACTGGCTGTTCCCCTCACAAGATACTCCTCTTGTCTGTGCCTTCCCACTGTCTATCACCCAGACCTAGCATGCTTTCCTTCTGGTCTTCTCCTTCATAGCTGTAAAGCTAAGCAGGAGAAACTCTCCTGAGGACTGTTGTCATGAAGGACTTTAAGGTTTTGATCACATAGTATAGTGAACCCTCTCTTTATTCAGCAGTAAATTAAAGCAAAGCATTCACAGAAACCAAAGTACAGCATTCACAGCAATGTAACATACCTTATTACTAAGGTAGCCACATAAGTCTTAAACAAAAGATTTCATTCATTAAGTCACAATCTCTATCAATCAATATAAAGTACCTATATAAAGTCTTATTTCATCTTAATTGAAGACTGGCTTCCAGTCATCCTTAATTAGCAATTATTCTTAAGGCCCACAAAGTACAAAGGTCTACCACCCCTAGGTCACAGTAAGTCATAATCTCTCAGTCAGTAAGTAAAAGTCCTTTCATCTTGACTCAGGCTGATTTCCAAACTCTATGGCTCCTCTTTCACACTCCCAGCTCTTGCCTGAATTCACCCAACTGTTGCCTGGATTCACAGGTAGGCAATTCTCAGCTCCTGTTCCATAGTGAAGCTAACAGTGACTGGTCCACTCTGATCCCTTAACAGTTTCTGTTTCTGGGAAGACAAAGTTTAACAAAGCCACAACATTGTTTACACACATTAAGCTTAGTAGAATTACAACAATATTCACACACATTGCCAGCATTATCATTTCAGTTCACTTTCTGTCTGTGAAATCATCACAGGTCAACAGACAGAATGCTTCTGTCTAACAAAGTAACAAACACAAATCAACACAGACAGAACAGATGAGCAGAGTGTCGACACCACAAGTGTTCTTCCTTTCAGTTCTGCTTAGTCTTAGCTTGTGCTTGTGTTTTTATATGCTCTGGTCCTTCCTGTTCCACTCTTCCTGTTACATCAGCAAATTCCTCCCATATTGGAATCACAGGCAGGGCTCAAAGGCACTTGAATAGCTGAAACAAGTTGCTAAGTACTTGAATAACTTAAACAAGGAGCAAAGTACTCCTCTGCTTGCCATTAAAATAGCTTCCTTGGCTTCTTTGGAGACTCAGCTCAAATCCTTTCTTCTGTGGGAGACCTTTCCTGGTTCTGCCCTCTGCTAGTCCACCTATTCTTTAGACATCTGGCCTATACAGGTTACCTCCCCCTCTAGAATGTGAACTCCTTGAGGACAGGAACTTTTTTTTCTGTTGTTTATATCCTCATTGTTTAGTGCATTGTCTAGGAAATAGTGTTTAATAAATGATTGTTTACTGATTGACTTTCTCAGGAAATATCAGTGGTGCACAGTGGCAGAACCAGGTACTCCACTTCCAGACCAAAATCTTCAAACACTTATAATTGAGATATTTCCACTGGGATTTCTTATTGTCTCTTTAAACTCAGTTTATTCACTTCTTTCTTTACTTTGTCTTTTGGTGACCTTGTCAGCTTCCATGGATTCAAGGTGACTCCCACTTATCCATTTCACACACTACCTCTCTTGTGAACTCCAGGCCTGTATTACCAACAAGTATGTGTTAGCATTATTCCTCTGAAAGTAATAGTATCTGCCATGTGGCATCTCAGATAAAATGTATCTAAAATGAAACTCATTTCACCCCAAACTCCTCCCAGCTTCTGTATTTCTTTTGATTGCCTCACCATCATTTCAGTCCTCAGGTTCAAAACCTAGGAGTCTTGCATTATCTTATTTTTCCCTAACCCCCACACCCAATTCTTTGCCAAGATTAGTACTACCTCCACAGTATTTCTTACATATATTCCCTTCATTCCACTAACAAGCCTGAATCCTCTTTCCTGAACCATTGTAGGAGCTTCCCAATTGTTCTTCTTGTCTCCAGTGTTGCCTCTTTACATGTTAACTTATTTGATCAGATGCCAAATTAGTATTCTTAATACACATGTGACCATTAAAAAAAAATTCTTAATAGCTCTCTATCACCTCTGTGCTAGAATATAAAATCTTTAGCCTGGCTTTTAAAACCTACCTACCTTTTCAGCTTTATTTATCGTATTGTATCTCTAGGACTTCCCCCAGACTCACTCTCTCTCTCTCTTTCTCTCTCTCTCTCTCTCTCTCTCTCTCTCTCTCTCTCTCTCTCTGTCTCCCACCCTCCCTCTTCCTTTCCCTTTCTCCCCCCCTCTCCCTCCCTTCTTCTTCTCACCTGCTCTCCATCC
>CM053588.1:86130302-86149393 GCA_028646515.1 Pseudochirops corinnae | reverse complement strand
TTAGAAAAGCAGATCTAAGAACCTGTGCTAGTAGCCGCCCTAGGCATGCTAGGGTGCTTGCTGTTACAGTCAGTTCACAATTCTACCAACAATGCATTAGTGTTCCAACTTCCCCACATCTTCTCCAGTATTTGTCATTTTCCTGTTTTGTCATGTTAGCCAATCTGACTGGTAAGATATGGTACCTAAGAGTTGTTTTGATTTGCATTTCTCTGATCAATATTGACAGAGCATTTTTTCATATGCTTATAGATATCTTTAATTTATTCTCCTGAAAACTGCCTGTTCATAGTCTTTGACCATTTATCATTTGGGAAATAACTTGTATGCTTATAAATTTGACTCTCTGTATGTTTTTAGAAATGAAGCCTTTATCAGAGACACTGGTTATAAACATTCTTTCCCAATTCTCTGCTTGGTGACATTGACTTTGTACAAAAACTTTTCAACTTAATATAATCAAAATTATCCATTTTGCATTTTGTATTGCTGTCTATCTGTTGCTTGGTCATAAATTCTTCCCTTCTCCATAAATCTGACAAGTTATGCTCTCTCATATTGCTTACGGTGTCAGCCTATATATTTAAATTGTGAACCCATTTAGATTTTATTTTGGTATACGGTATAAGATATTGGTCTACACCCAGTTTCTACCATACTATTTTCCAGTTTTCCCAGAAGTTTTTGGCAAATAGTGAGTTCTTATCCCAGTATATTTTCTTTTTAACACAGTCCTCATCCCACATTAAGATCCTTGTCCCAAATTTAGAACAGTTCTCCATGGTCTCTAGAGGAGGCACAAAGCAATGTCCTTTCACTTGAGTGCTCAATGTCATCCATTAAATTCTCAAAACAGCCAATTGTGTGTGATTTTGTGCATTCCCACATGTACAAATGAAAACACCATTATCCCCAAAACCAAAGCTTTGCACAGGTTCACAAAACAAGGAACCTTTCATCAAATTCTCCAAATATTTCTGCTTGCTTATCTTTAGAGAGCTTTTTTTCAACCCACAAGCAAAACAAGTTGCAAAGGCAAAGGCAAATGGCTTCTATCTCATACAGAAACCTGGTCCATACTCAGCTTTCCAAACCACATAGAGTTCTCCCCACAGAGATTTGGGACCTGGGGTTGACCTGGCATCACCTATCTCTAAAATGAGAAAAATATCCAGTTAGGAAACTCCTCCAATTATTTCCTTAGGACATCAGGCCATTCCAGCCTGGGTCTGTACAAAGAGTGTCCCTTTCAACACAGGGCGCACCACAATCCCCTAGGGATCCCTCTGCACCTTCAGTGATCCTCATAGAGGTCCAGGCACTTTGCTCTGGGTCCTTTAATCCAAAAAGCAACTGATATGTCCCAAAGGATCTGTGCTATTGCAACTATAAACTAAATGGAATTGCAAAAACCCTTCCGGCCAAGAAGAAAAGTAAGCAAAATTAGAGAAATAGCAAAGGCACAGGCATCTCAGCCTAAGGAGCTGTGAGGGCATTTTACTTTCACAAAAAGTAAGCAGTGCAGTCTGTTGAAATATAAAAGAACAAGATGAACTTTTCTACCACACAGTAGCAATCTACTGAACCTAGACTTCTCACGTTTAACTTAATGTCAGTACTTTTACACTACTCAATAATATAGAATATCATCAACACATCAATACTTATACACAATTCAATAGTGCAAAAAGTATCAGAACTTAATAGTCAAGCAATCAATCAATGGAAAATTTGTAAAATCGTACCAATTAAACTAATTTGCAAGGGAACATACACTGGGGGAAAAATTGACTGGGTATAGCCTAAACAAAAAATGGACAAATTTCTCTAGGATCTCACAATCTAATCAAAAGCCCGGGGCAGGGAATCTCCCCAGCAGTCTCTGAAAATGCAAGGACCCCATTTTACCCCAAACGAGGCCATACATATTAAAGAGGTTTAGCCAAACAGGGTTTGGGTTGCCCGAGACCCCAAAATACCAACACGCCAGGTCCTGCGGAAAGAATTCCACTCAAGTCTTCTCAGCCAAAGAAAAACAAAGTTTATTATAAGTTCGCCTGTATTGGACACAGAGCAAGTCTGTGCTAGAAAACTCTACGGTGCTCTCACAGAGCAAGTCTGCTAGGGCCTTCTATGGCGCTCTCACACCACATGGAAAGGAGGTGGGATTCTTATATGCAGAGGAATCTAGGGGTGATCTAGAGGAGGAGTTTGGGGAGGGTCTTCCTGGAAGAGTTAATGAGGTCAATGCAAGAGTGGTTGGTATTTTGATAGGCTCAAGGGTGGAAAGCAGATGGACAACGGAGGGCCAGTCTAGTAACAGAGGTTTGGGCCCAGCCACAATGAAATACTTATGGCCTCTGCAAATGCCTCATCAAGTGGGAAGATTCAATCAGACTTCAAGGGGTTTCCCAGAGGCTGTACCTCAAAGATTCAAGGAGAGCTCAAAGAGGGTCCCAGAGCCTGTACCTCATCACATATTACACTGACCACCCTGGCACTGCCTGATGGTCAGATATGTTAAATTTCACCCCTCCTTTGGGGTTCTCCATCATCTTAAGGGGATTTGAGGGGTGTCTAGGCTCTCTAACTTTGGCTCTAGTCTCCACTGATGATATTCCCTCAGGTTGAGGGGTTGGTTCCCTGCATCCCAGTTCCATTTAACTAATATCAATTGGATTAGTTTTTACTAAGAAACATTAACTGCCAAAGTGATGGGAATGGGATCTGAACCCCTAAGAAGAAAAGGCCATGTCTTTGAAAGCAACCCAGTCCTTGAATTTTCCCAAACATTTTGGTAACCTAGATCACTTGATGCCTTTGCCCAAGGCATCTGGCCCACTTCAGCCCACCTTGATTACTTAATTAGGCCTACTTGTCACTCCTAGATCCCATCCAGATCTTCCCACAGTCTCTTTCCCTATAAAAGTATCAGTCTTGTTCTTATCAAATGCACAGACTCACTAGGAATCTCGCCCACCCAACAGGTGTCTAAAACTAGCTACTTGGACTGAAAGAAGACTTAAGTGGTAGAATTCTTTTGAGGCAGACGCCTGCCCTGTACCCTTGCATTTTGGGGTTCCTAGCCCTGCTAGACTACGACAAAAGTATAATAACAAACATATACATTTCCCCAATATGTGGAACATAATCACTCCCTTTTGTGACACCTTACACTCAGGAAGTGGAAGAGGAGCAGGTTCACAGTTTAGATTGTTTCTTATAGGGGTGGCTAGGTTGCACAGTGAATAGAGCACCAGCCCTGGAGTCAGGAGGACCTGAGTTCAAATCCAGCCTCAGACACTTGACACATTTACTAGCCATGTGACTTTGGGCAAGTCATTTAATTCCAATTGCCCTGCAAAAAATAAAAATAAAATAAATAAAATAAAATAGATTGTTTCCTATAGAACACAGTCCTAGTTTCAAATCTAAAAACAACTCTGGACTCCAGTCTCAGGCACCCTGGTTTCTCTGGGCTTCTTATTGGACTGGCTGGTTTTAACATCCCACCTGGTATCCTGGCTTCGAGGTTTCCGTGTACTGACCTTTTGAGTCTGGTGCATTCAGTGAGGATTCCTGCCAGCACCAAACTAAACAGAATAAAACAAACACCCCCAGGTCCATTTCTTGGAGTCCGTAAAGAAAGAGAGGGAGAAAAGGGGAAGGAAATCTTTCTTCTTTCATTGATTCAGTTCATGGTGCCCATGCTGAGATGAACTGTGGTCTTCATCTTCTGGACACAGCAGGAAAAAGTATTTAGGAAAGCTTGAGCCGGAAAGACTGTGCCCAAAAGCCAGAAGCTGTCTCCATCTGGCTAGTCTGAAAGACACAGATGCAGCCTTTCCAACCAAGCAGCAAATCAGAGACTACCCTCCCCTACCTCCACCCAAATGATAAAGACTTAAAGGAGTCTCTGGGTTAGGAGATCTGGACATGCCCATGGAGGCGCTATTACACAAAGAAGCAGTCAAGCAAAATACATCCACAAAATACATCCACATCCAAAAATGGATGTCTTATTCTGCCCTTCGAATTCATCTCTTCTCCCTTAGGAGATGAGTAACATGCTTTATCACTGGTCCTCTGGAGATATATGGTTGATCATTGCGTTGATCAGAGTTCTTGTCTTTCAAAGTTGCATGTGTATGTCTGTGTTTTAGAGATGTATTGACGTTCTAGAAATTGTTCTCTTGGTTTTGTTCAATGAACTCTGCATTGGTTTTCTGAAAAACCATCTCTTTATCATTTCTTACAGCAAAATAACATTTCTTTATATTCATACATCATAATATGTTCAGCCATGTCCCAACTAATGAGTGTCCTTCTTAGGTTCTAGTACTTTGCCTTTTTTCCCCCCACCTTTTTAAATTCTCTCTTCAGGATCAAGAAGTTCATTTTGTTCGCAACCATGGCTCACAATTTTTTTCTCCTTTCCACATTAGGAGACTTTAATGTGCGTAGCCACTTTTCCTTCGAATTTCTAACCACTCATTTCTCAGTTTACTCATTTCTCACGAGTTACTCCTCTACTCCACCTCAGCCACACCCAAAGATGGACAAAGATGGCCAAGGCTAACTTCCCTTTACTTGGTCATGTGACTTCATTTCATCCAGCCTCCTCTACTCTATCCCTTATTTTTCAATCTCTCCTTGTCTACTGGTTCATTCCTTTCCACCTACAAAATACCCATGTCTCTCCTATCTAGAATAAACCTTCACTTGATCCTTCTATCCCTCCTAACTATCATCCTATATCTCTTCTGCCCTTTGTAGCCAAATTCCTTGAAAAGGCCTTTTATAATACATGCCTCCACCTTCTCTCCTCTCCTTGCAACTCCTTATGATTTAGCTCCTGATCGTCTTCCACCAAACTGCTCTCTTCAAAGTTACTAATAATCTTTTAGCTTTGGAAAAATGATTACTAATAACCAGTATCTTGGAGATTCAGAGCTTGCCCCAGCCTTCTGCTTCCAAAGTCCTGACTTGAAGTTCAGTTTTTCTTCAGAAGGACATTGCTGATAATGAGATTGCATTGATTCTCTGGTCACCCATCCATCCAAGCTTCCAAGTAATTTAATCTAAAGAAGGACACCCATTGTGTTCTACTCTTGCTTGAGTGGAAACATTCTTTTGTCTAGATAGCCCAAGACTGGGAGTGGTCTGTTATGGCTGGAAATGGTCTGAGGTAGAGGTATTTTTTTCTGCCCAGGGGTGAAGGAATGACATCAATCTCTTTTGAAAGGGTATGTAAACTGTGCACCCTACCCCCAAAATGAACTCATTTCCAAACTGTAGCTCCCATGCATGGATGCAGGCATGATACCTGCTTTGAGAGAAATAAACACTCATGCAACCTAATCCTGGTCGTCTTTCTTAGAACTCTAAAGGCCGACACTCTCAAATCCAATGACCTTTTTTCAATGACCTCATTTTCCTTGACTTCTCAGCAGCCTTTGACATTGTTGATCACCTTGATACCCTCTTTAAGTTTTCAGAACCCTGCTCTATCCTAGTTTTTCTCCTGCATATCTGACCACTCCTCAATTTCCTTTGTTGGATTCTCATCTAGATCACACCTTCTAACCTTGGATGTCTCTCAGGGTCCTCTCCTCTCCTTTCTCCCTTTACTTTACTTGGTGCTATCATCTGCTCACACGGATTTAATCACCATTTCTGTCTTAGTGATGCTGAAACCTACTTGTCACAATCTCTCTACTGACCTTCACTCTGCCACCCGAAACTGGATGTCTGGGAGACAACTAAAACTAAATATGTCTAAAATAGAAGTCATTGTCTTTCCTCCTCAACCTTCCCCCACCTCCTACCTTCCCTGTTATTGTATAGGACAACATCATCTTTTCAGTCTGTCAGGCTCACAGCCTAGGAGTCTTCCTGGATTCCTCATTGTCTCTCTGTCCACTCCTCACCCCCCATACCCATTTGAACTAGTGACATCAGCCTCCAGGATGTTCCAGGAATAAGACACTCCATTCTTCTGCTCTTGGGCATTTTCTCTGACACTTCCTCCATACCCAGAATCTCTCCCTCCTCAACTCCATGTACCAACTCCCCCGGCTTCCTTTAAGTTCCAGCTACCATCCTATCTTTTATGGGAAGCCTTTGGGGGATCCCTCTTAATTCTTAAGCCTTCCCACTGTCAGTTTTTCCTATTTATTCTCTATACAGCTTGCTTTGTACCTATTTGCTTATTGTCGACTCAATTAGATCATAGGTTCCTCAAGGGCAGGCCTGTGTTTTGGATCTTTCAGTATCCCCAGGACTTAGCAGGTGCCTAACACATAGTAGGTGCTTAATAAATGTTTACTGATTAATTGACCTCTCTCTGTCTCTGTCTCTCTCTCTGTCTCTCTCTGTCTCTCTGTCTCTGTCTCTTCTCTCTCTCTCTCCCTCTCTCTCTCTCTCTCTCTCTATTTCTCTCTCTCTCTCATCTATCACAATTCATCTCCCATCCTTGTTTGTTTTCCTATTGAATTTGATACTTTTCTACACTAAACTGTGTGTTTTCAACCTTCCTTTGTTCATTTCAGGTAAAATCAGGGTTCATCTGATACCCACCTCTTCAATACTTCCTCCTTGAACGTTCTTCTTCTTAAGCATTCCAATTATGAGAAATAAAAAATTCCACTTTCTTCTTCTTTTATACTCTGATGTATTCTTTTTAACATCCCTTCTTTTTACCTATTCAAACCATCAGAACACAAACAGGACAATCTCTCAGAGGTCATGGGTTCGTTTGCTTTCTTCACTGCCGGATATCTTATTCTACTTTTAAATCACTTTAATAAGTAAGGAAATTTTTCTTACATTTAGCTAAAATCTCTCTCTCTTTCACTTCCACCCATCTATCATTCCTTATTCTATCCTCTAGGGTCAAGGGAAATAAATCCAAATTCTCTTCCAAATATCAGCTATTCAAATACATGAAGAAAATTATCATGTTCCACTTTAACCCTTAAAGCTTTTTTTTCCCTCCAAGGTAAATGTCTCTAGCTTTTTTTTGGTGGGGAATGGGGTTCCCAAAAGATTGTAGTATGGCATTTTCTCTCATCTTGTCACCATGCTTTCTTTGAAGCATTGGTAATCTGTTCTTCAAAAATCTAGGATAAATGGTAAACTGTTCTGACAAATTTCTCTATTGAAAATTTCAAATAAATAAATAAGAAAATTTCAAAGTGTTAATTTCCATACAAAGTTGGTTTTTTTTAAAAAATTTCTATTTCACTGAGAAGTTTCTCCTTTTTTTTGGTTACAATCAGGAACAGAACAGAAGCTTCTCTGAACTTGTCCTTCAGCTTTGATATCATACATATCTTTGAGATTTTATGGGAGGGGGCACATGAATAGAATACGACTTTGGAAGGCTATACTTATTCAAAAATAATAAAATAGATTAAAAATGAAAGGCAGGGGAACATTATATGTTTATATACTCCTGTGAAGAAATCAAGGAACTAGAGAAAAACATGGTAGAGAACATTTGGGTTAAGATCAACAGGGGTAGAAGTGATGTCAAATAGATTATAGGTGTCAAACATATGGCCCCTCCTGGATGTGGAATGAACCAGATGAAAATATAATTGAGAAATATGTAACAAAATAAGTAAAAATACAATACAATGTGGATAATGTTAATATGTGGTTTTCTAAGTCAATATACCCTTACAAGGGTCCTCATATATGTTTAGTGCCCACCCATTTAAGCTAAAGGAACACCTCTCCTCCCCTTGTCTCTTTGTAAAAATTAGGGCTAATTTGATCTCCCCAAAGGAATGGCTAGTCTAAGTAATCCTGATTTGAGTGGGGTCTGATTTTTTGGTCAAGATTACTGAAGGCATTTGGAGCCCCCTAAAGCAATTAACATTCTATAATTGTCAGAGAAGGGCATGATTAGTCACACCTAAAAGTTAGCCCACTTTCCCTAGAGGCAGCCAATTAAAGCTTCTCAACTACCCCTACTCCTTCCTTTCCTATGTCTCAATAAAAATGGGGTTTTCTATACCATCTGGGTCACTGGCTTTGTGGAAGTGGTCTCGGTGACCCACTTTATGAACAGTTATACCATCACTGTTATGGGAACAATTGTCTCAGTGCTGCCGCAGCCCTTGGCCTTTATCTGGGCCACCTGGGTTCCTGAGCTGACCTCCATTTCTGGGATCTCTTCACACTAGGAATACGGATAGATTTTTAGGTTCTCCTGGATCTTTAAGGGGAAGAGTGCCACATCTTGAGGACCCTCTGTATCTCTTAGGCCAGATTGATAAGAACCTTGGTCTGAGCACTATCACATTGAGACTGGTTTATACTGGAACAATTATATAGTACCTGCTCTCAAGGTACCTAAAACTGAATGCAGAACTATAACATAGACACAAATAAATACAAAAAGAATAAAGGAGAGACACAAAGAGCTATAGGAAATGTTTATGAAACACGACTTTCTTTTGTACCTGAGTTAGATCTTGGTGGAAGAAATGGATTCAACAGATTGAGTTGAGAGGACACGTTCTGGACACCCAGAAATTATCCTGTGCAAATGTACAGAAAGGGTAAGAGAATGTAGGACAAGAGAGGGTAAAAGCTAACAGTGCCATTTGGCTGGAATACATGTATGAAAGGAAACTGTGGAGAAAAAATAATCTAGAAAAGTGGCTTGGAGTCAGATAATAGAGAGTTTTAAATGACAGGGTAAGAAATTTCCTAATGATTAGGGCTATCTACATGTGGGCTGCCTAAAAAGAAAAGAGTTCTCTGTTCTTGTAGGTCTTCAAGTAGAGGTTAAATAACCACTTACCAGGAATTTGTAGAAAGAACTGGTATCAAAGCATAGAGCCTGAGAAGACCTCTACACTCCAGGAACAGGAGGAGGAGGGTAAATTAGTAACAGAGACTAAGAAGGAACAGTCAGGTAGGAAAAGCAGGAAAGAACAGTTTTACAGAAGAGGAGGAAGAAGAAAGGACCAAGTGTGGGCCAGCTCACAATGTCAAATACCATAGACAAGTCAAAGTGGATGAAGACTAAGAAAAGGTCTTTGGATTTGGCCCCTATCTAAGACATTGGTTAGCTTGGAAAGATCACTTTTTTTTTTTTTGTGCTTTTTGGAGTGCAGTTGGGGTTAAGTGACTTGCCCAAAGTCACACAGCTAGTGTGTGTGTGTGTGTGTGTGTGTGTGTGTGTGTGTGTGTGTGTGTGTGTGTCAAGTGTCCGAGGCCAGATTTGAATTCAGATCCTCCTGACTCCAGGGCTGGTGCTCTATTCACTGCACCACCTAGCCACCCCGGAAAGATCACTTTCAATAGAGTATAGGGTCAGAAATCCGATTTCAGTGGGATGAGGATGAGAAAGTGAAAATGGTAGAAGCATCATGTATAGGCTGTTCTTTCTTAAATTTTTTTCTTCCAATTAACAAACATTTTTTTTTTCTGCTTCCACCAAGTTTAGGAGTGAAAAGAAGATAAGATAAAGGATGATATGAGAGGATAGAAGGATTAAAGAATTTTTTTGGCAAGAAGAGGAGACTTGAGCACACCAGTAGACCAGTAAAGAGAGAAAAAGATCTTGAAGATGAGAGACAGATAAAGTGACCAATGGAATAGTGTCAAGGAGACTACAGGGCAAGCTGGGATCAAAGGCTGGTGTTAACTTGACAAGAACAAGGACTATCTCATCTTCTGATGCTGGAGGTAAGATACTGTTATTCAGTTGTTTCGCAGTCATATCCAACTCTTTGTGGCCTCTTTGGGGGTTTTCTTGGCAAAGATCCTAGAGCAGGTAGCCATTTTCTTCTCCAGCTCATTTTACAAATGAGGAACTGAGGCAAATAGGGTTAAGTAACTTGCCCAGGGTCACACAGCTGGTAAATGTTTAAGGCCAGATTTGAACTCAGGAAGATGAGTCTTCCTGACTCCCAGGTCTGGCACTCTATCCACAATGTCACTTAGCTGCTCAAAGTAATATTAGGGATTTCCTATAAAATGGAAACTGGCATATATTGAAATAAGTACCAGGTCTAGAACTGAATGCTATCTATGTTAAAAAAAAAAATTTCTCCCTCTAGAAGAGAAAGTTTCTGTCTTAGAAAAGAAGTGTTTAAAAGGCTTGACAAATGTATTTCCCCTTTCTAGATTTTCAGGAAGACCTTTATCACTGCATCTTCAGGTCCTAAGCCCTTATTAAATGCTCAAGGAATAGAATTACAACAGAAATCTTTGGAAATGTCTTCCCAAAAGGTATACAAAGTATGAACCTATTCCATCTGCCGGGGATAATTTCTACAAAATCCACCTGGAGGTAGTAGGGTGGACCAAATGCTCTTTCAAGTTCCTTTGAAATGCTATAATTGGTGTCCCCAAAGTCTTCTTTCAATTTTAAGCTACAAAGCTTCAAAACTTTGGGGGAAACTCTGAATTATTTTATGCACAGGACTGGAAATGAAGTATTTTAGCTTTATACATGCTTTGCAATTTTGTGGGCAAGTCTAAACATCTGTAGGTATATTCTCTCCATCAATAAAATCGTGTGCATGTTATTACACACCTGAAAGTTTTCAGGATTAATGAGCCACAGGACTGGAGTGACATGTCTAACCTGGCACCATTAAACCAATCATCTCAGCTACTAGAGATAGCATGGGAGGAACTAGTGCAGATAATGGAAGCCATAGTCATTTGTTATGGGGGGAGAGGGAGAAGAGGAGTTGTTTTACCAGCAGATTTTGGTCTCCCCTCCTCAGGTGATGTAGTCACAGAAAGCAAAGGGAAGCTAGAAGAATAGAAGGCAAGAAGGTAATAATGTGTTAATGATGTGTTCATTTAACTGTAAAGATGCATCTAAACTCAATGTTTCCTTATGAAATGTGAAAACATTTCTCTGATTGAATTTAAAAGGGAGCTCAGGATTTGCTAGCTTAAAAAATAGCCACTCAGCTGTAGACCTTTAAATAAATAATTAAGCCTGATAGCCCCAGAATCAGTAGCACAGTAGAATTGAAATAGTTCAAACTGGAAGCAGCTTTGTGGGATGTAATCCATATACCTAGCTATATCAGAGGATGGCACAGGGAGATGATTTTCTGTATTCTCTTTTTAACCATAAGTCATGACATTTTGAAGTGCTAGACACTATATCCAATAATGAACACACATACAGATACACAGACACACACTGTATAGGCACAGACTCAGAAAGTCAGCAAAATGGGACCCCTGGCAGCAAAGAAGAGAGCTAGCCCTGGCAACTGAAAGTCAAGTACTTGGTCAAATCAATTCATCTCCATGGTCTTTCATTTCTTTCTGTAAAATGAAGAAATTGGACAGGAAAGCCTTTGAAGCCCCTTCAAGGCAGCTAGTGGCACAACTAGACCTGGAGTCAGGAAGACCTAAATCCAAATCTGACCTCAGGCACAAGTCACTTAAACCTCTGTTTGCCTCAATTTTCTCAACTGTAAAATGGGCATAATAATAGCACTTGCCTCTTAGGGTTGTTGTGAGGATCAAATGAGATATTTATAAAAAGTACTTAACATAGTGCCTGGCCCATAAAAGCTTATTATATATTTATATTATTATTATATAAATGCATATTCCCTTCTCTCATATGTTATTATATAAATGCTCATTCCTTTCCCTTACCACCTAGTTCTCTATTTATGGTCCTATGATTTATCCTCAGTTTATTGAGTGTTAACCATATCTGACTTACAGAGGTAAACTGCTTCAACAGATACTATATCAAAAGGATGTACCCTCTGCCAAAACAGCATAGGTTGAAAAAGTGAAAATTTCAAATTAGGGAAACAGATTGTTGAAGTAGACCATCTTACTGATACTTGTAACTTGGGAGACAGCCCCAGGAATGTTTTGGTGGCGAGGGAATGGCAGCTTGGCTGTGTTTATTTCCCATGATAATCACCCACTCACTCACAGAAGAACTTTTCTTGATCACTATGTGCATTCCATCCCCTCTCCTTCCTCCGCCTCCATTCTTTTACTCCTCTCAGAAGGCCTTCATTCTGTGCATCAACAATTGGCTTCAAATTCATGCATGAAACTTAGATCATGGATCAAATGTCTCAGACTTTCAGGGACCAGTTATGGTGTTCTTCTTCCAAGATAAACAATCATTTTTAATCACTAACGAACAGTATCTTCCCATAATAGCTAGAGAGAGCTCCTGCTCTCTCTCTCTCTCTCTCTCTCTCTCTCTCTCTCTCTCTCTCCATGATTTTCTTTTTTACTTTCTCTTTTCAAAGTCCTATGATCAACTCAAAACCTGTTCAACATGGACAAGATCTTAGAGATTATTCAACCAACCCTCTTGTATCTATCCCCTCTCCCAAAGAGTTATTCTACATAAACAAATAATTTTTTAAAAAGAAAAGAAAAAATCAGTAAAACTTATTGATATGAAAATAAATCCATTATTATGGATCTACCCCCAGCCCCCTCACCTTTACAAAGAAGCTGGGGGAGGTATCATCTCATGTCTCTTCTTTAGAGCCACGTTCTTTGTAATTTTCCTGGGTCAGGGAGGACAGGGCAATTGGGGTTAAGTGACTTGTCCCAAATGACAGGGCTAGTAAGTGTTAAGTGTCTGAGGCTGGATTTGAACTCAGGTCCTCCTGACTCCAGAGCCAGTGCTCTACTCACTGCACCACCTAGCCACCCCTGTGATTGTTCTTTCAATTTACATTGTTGTAGTCTTAAAATTCCTACAATCACACAGCTAGTTTATGACGGAACTAGAATGTGAACCCCAGCTCATCTACTATATATCAAGCTGCTTCCCTGTACTACACCAAGCTCTTTCCCTTCTTTAAAAACCTTACAGACAACTCAGTACCCAATAGACAGGAGTTAATAGCACCTACATAGTGCTTTTCTTACATGTCTAACCAGACATCACTAAAACAAGCCGTGAGAACTCATGACCTTTGCCAATCCCAGTCCTTTATCTGCCTTTGATAAATGCCTTGAGCTCATTGTTCTTGAGTTACCTCCCTCCTCCGTATGAGAACTAGGCTTCTCAGAGCCCCAACTCTAACCCCAACTCAGATTTCAGAGGAATGATTCTATTTTTGCATGGAGGGGGAGGGAAAGGGTTAGAAGTAAAAGTCCCCCAGTATATCAACATGAATTGGAGGGAAAACTTGCAGTTTTATTCCCCCACACAGAAAAGGGAATGTTAAGCGAGCCAGAATCACAGATTATTTATTACCAGATGAGAGGCTAAGTATTCAAGCCTTGCTGGGACATGTGTGAATAGCTTCTTCCCCTAAATTGCCTGTTATTTTACATTTCATTTCCATGGAGTATGGTCTGGTCAGCATTATGTAGGTCCTTCCTTTTGGTGGTTTCTCTCTTTGAGAACGACTTTCCCTTTCATTTCGTCTGACACTGCCTCAGCCAATGTAGCCACTACAACTGCTCCACTGACCAGAAAGAGTAAGAAACCAGATGCCTATTGGGATCTCATAAGCTATCAAAGGAAAGTAAGTACAAAAAGGAGGTAGCCAGACTCATCTCAGGCATAGACTTGCCTAGGGAGCCCATGAGACATGTCTCATGGACAATGGCTTGCCATCCAGATATGGGAAGGGCATCCCCCCTCCAAAAAATAATAATAATAATAATAATAATACTATAGCTAGGTAGCATTTAGATAGAGAGAAAGAGAGAGAGAGAGAGACAGATAGGTAGGTAGATAGCACATTGAGGTTCCCAAAGTGCTTTACAAAATTTTAATCTCATCTGATCCTCAGAACAACACTGGGAAGTAGGTTATGGCAGTTAAAAAGGCTCTAGAGACATAGTTTCTGTGTAATTTAATCATTTTATTAATAAGGCCAACATATTTATTAATAAAAGGCTAATCATTTGGCCATCTCTCTTACACTAAAGACCATCTTGGTGGTAGGCTCACAGTTTATATACTCTCTGAAGAATAGGTGTTCCCCAAGGTGGGAACTAGCCCTAGTTCCTTAACAACAATAGTATTATAATGAGTATTATAATGAGGGACTAAGAGTGATATCACATCACCCTGGGACAGAGAAACTATCTCTATACCCAGACTACCCCCAGCCTTGGGCAATTTAGACAAAAAAACTTATGCCCCACCCAAGCCTGAGCAGAACACAGTGGCTACTCCACCTAGCTGGAGTATGAACAAGAGAATTAGTCCAATCTCATTATCACCAATGTCCTTCAAAAGACTGAACTTTTAAAAATCAGGACTTTAAAAAAGGGAGAAAACTCTGGATCTCCCCAAATTATTGGTTATTAACAACCTTTTCTCTCAAGGTACTATTATTATTCCCATTTTACAGATAAGGAAACTGAGGCAAACAGAGTTTAAATGCCTTGCCCAGGTAGGGCCACACAAGTAGTAGTATTGATGAGGTACAGGCTCTGGGAGCCCCCTTGAACTCTGAATCTTCCTACTTGATGAGGTAGTTGCATGATGCCATAAGCTTTTCATTGTGGCTGGGCCCAGACCTCGGTTACTAGCCTAGCCCTCCATTGTCCATCTACTTCCCACCCTTAAGCTTATCAAAATATCAATCCACCCTTGAACTGGGCAAGCCCACCACTGTCTGTTGGCTTCAGGTAGCCTCCAGCAACTTCCCAACCTTAATCATTCACTGACCTCATTAACTCCTCCTGAAGACCCTCCCCAAACTCCTCCTCTAGACCACCCCTAGATTCTTCCCACAACCTTTCTGTATATAAGATCCCATCTTGCCCCTATGTGTGTGAGAGCACCATAGAATTTTCTAGCACAGAGTTGCTCTGTGTCCAATACAGGAGAACTTTTAATAAACTTTGCTTTTCTTTGGCTGAGAAAAGACTTGAGTCGAATTCATTCAGCAGGACCTGACGTGTTGGTATTTTGGGGTCTTGAGCACCCTAAGCCTAACCACATCATCTGAGGCAGAATTTGAAGTCCAATCTTCCTGACGCTAAGCCTAGCCTTCTATTTTGCCTACCACTTAGTTCCCTTTAAAGCAGCTAACCTTATACTTTAAGTCTGTCAGGAAGAACCCTGAGGGTTGGGAATTTGTCCCTCTATTGCAGCCATGGAGTTCCAGCTCAGAACCCAACTAAAAGTGCCATCATAGCTAACAGGAAACAGAGGTTATCTGCACCTGCTCCATCACATATTTCCCAAGGGGGTAGATATATAAAGAAGGATCTTGTTTTTAATATACTGGAACAGACCTGCACAATTTGGCAGTAGGTAGGGGCCAAAATTAAAATAGGCTAAACTTCTTCAGGTCACAGATAGGTTTTTAGCAACTCACTTTCCAAGTAAAGGTACAATTTATGATTAAACTATTTTGCAAATAAACCATATTTTTAAAAGGGAAATGTCAGTATCAATTAACTATACTTAAGATTTTCATTTATCATGAAGTCACATTAATGTCGGAAAATTACTTTGCTAAGCAGTACAAGTTTTAATACATTTTTCAGGTTATCTTACTGTCTATATTTAGTTAATAGGACATACTAAACTTCTTGTCAGCACTAAGTTTATCATCAGTTACTCTTCATTGCATGGTCATATGGGTCAAATTTATATTCTCAAAAACATTTTTTTAATTGGGACATAATCCAGAAACTGCAATCAGAAACACTTCTTTATGAAGTCACCTTCAGTAAAAGACCACCCAGCAGTGGTAATTTCTTTAGAAATCTGAAAACTAACCTTAGTAGCTGCTTCATTTTATGATTTTGCTTTTTTGAAAAACCATTGTTCCTCACTGAGTTTTTTCAACAATTTGGACACTTTAATTTGCTTTTCATTGGTAACCAATTTGCTTAAGACAGGATGCTTTGATTAAAAATGGTGACGAAGATTTATTCTTTTGGAACAGCTATTACTTCTTGGCAAACAAGGCACAATATTTTGTCTCTCATGTAAGTAAACAAGTATATTTGTCCACTTCTGATTAAATAATCTATGTTCTGATTTGATCTTCCATTTCTTTTTATCACCAATTTTACAAAACCATCCCCAAAACTTATAGTGTTAAAACCAAAAAAATCTCCACAGCAACTGCTCACATACAAAGAAATACTGAACTGAGTGTCTGATCTTGGAGAGAGTACCAGACACTCATGTAACTTGGAGGGCGGCCACAAAGCAAGGGAGGGGAAAAAGCCCTCAGGCTTATCACATTTCAGGTGTCAGTGCACTGGCGTATGGCTGCACTCACTTTGTCCCTGTTCAACGCCAGTAACCCAGTAACAACCGAAAACCCAGCGGAAAAGATACAACTCTCACTCCTCTCAGACAAACTGACGATGATTGGTTGCTATAGGCAATGTGACAAACAGGAGAGCGTGCACAGCGGCAACTCACCCGCCAAGTTTCTTGCCACCAAGCACAATGGTGACTAGCAGAAGTTATGGTCAAAGCATTCGTTATATCTTCACCTTCTACATTTTTCAAGGAGACACCTGAAATTCTTTGGCAAGTTATATGTTGCGCAGACCTGTACCAGGATGTTTCTATAAGCTTTTCTCTAGCAAAATTGTGTTTGGATCTGATCTCTCTTTGACCCTACTCAAGGAGGCTTAATTATTGAAGCATTAAGTGCATTTTGTTATGAAATCTCACATATAAAGTGATCCAATAACTTGTACCCCAAGGATAGTCCATGATAAGTATTATTCAGCCTTATTCTGTCAGACAAGGAAACTACATCCAGGTAGTTACTAGCATTAGGTTGGAGGATATTAACTTTTGAGCCTACTAGAGTTCTGCTGAGTCCTCTGTTGTTGCAGAAATTGACTCATTTCCTTAATAGTAGCTTGAAAAAATTAATGTGTCTCTATTCACCACATGTACTAATTTCTAACAAGGAATGACTTAATCTCCTGACAGGATAGAATAGCTTCATCAGTTTTCAACAAGACATAACTATGGGACCATTAGAAAAAATTTCTTAAAGGAACAAAGCCCTTGGATTTCAGGAGTACTGGATCTTAACCCTTGAAGCATGAGGACACACAGGGAAATGAATGCCCTGTAGTATACATTTTGATTTTATACGGTTTTTTCCAGCCAAGAATATTTAGATACTAAAACTAGGAAGGATAAGTGACAATGGAGATATGACTTAACAGAACTTGAAAAAAAGACCTGTGGGAGTTTAATTGACTACAGATTCACTATGAGATATCAGTGTGTCCTTGCAGCCAAAAACACAATATAATACCAAGCTACATCTTAAATATTAAGTGTTCAGATCAATATAGAGGACAACAGTACCAATTCTTGGTCTTCTCAGCCCAAAAGTGACACAATGTTGGATTTTTCTTCTTAATCTGTTGCATAAGTCTTTGCTTTTATATAGAGAATTTACATTTAATTTTGAAATTGCTAGATTTTACTTGCCTCCTTTTATAAAAAAAACTATATTTGTTATTTATGTTGACATAAGTGAATATTAAACTTTCTATAATCCTTGTCTGACTTAATGGAATCAAACACAATTCCTATTTGATACTGATCAATCCATATATTTCCCTAAGGTTGTACCTTTAAAGATAAATAAAGTAACATGATATAGTGGAATGAACGCTAGAGTGGGATTAGGGTCAAGTCCTGCCTCCACCATTGGGCAAATCACTCTACTTCTTGGGGCTCAGTTTCCTAGTCAGACTTGATGATCTTCAAATAAAAAGCTTAGATTATCTCAAAGCATTAGTTTCCTTTTTCTATCTCCTTTATGTTGCATTTTTCTTCTGTTAACCTAAAAATACTCTTCCTCTGTTGTATATTCAAGTATATTTAATTTTTGTAGAAACCAATCACAATATTCACTATTTTAACTGACATACCTACTTTATCTCTCATTAGAGATATATGTCTCATATCGAAATTTCAATCAATAAATAATCATTTGTTACGAAAACTTTTGGTTAATAATAATAGTTAATATCTACATACAGCTTTCATGTATTTCATCTTTCATAAACTGATTTTCAGGACAACCCTTTGAGGTAGGCATGATTATTATTCCCATTTCATAGACTGAGGAAACTGAGGTGGAGAGTGGTCAAGTGATTTGCCCAGAGTCACACAGGTAGTAAATGCCTGAAACAGGATGTGAATTCAGGTCTTTCTGACTCCAGATCCAATACTCTATCGGCCATGCCTCCTAGCTGTCACCAAGCTTTCCAGATACCGATTGTTCTATTTATGTATTTTATTTGATGTCTGTTCCCATTGGTAGCTGAGTCACTGACTGAAAAGATCTTTCCAGGGCTGGGCTTTTCTCCTTTCAGTTTCTAGATGTCCATATTTTACCTTCAAACACAATAGTTAATTGTTCTTGGGAACTTATTCTGGGATCCAAGGTCATATTTTTAAAGGATTTACCCAATGCTCTATTCTATTTTCTTCATTTTTCTCTGGTCTTTGCTGAAAAAAAATTTGCTGAGATGCTAATTACTGCTTTCTCATATAGGATTCATTTCTTTTTTATTAGATCTTGAAGAATTTTTAGAAAACCCTTATTATTTTGAAAGTTGGGGATAATTTATTTCGATTACTTAAATTTTAGGTGGTATGGGTTTCTTCCATAAGCTGTTTTTGCTCATTCTGAATTTTCTTGGCTGACAGTTTGAATTATAGTGTCCAGATTTTTGTGCATTTCTTTAATAGACTACAAGAGGCCAATAATTCTGAATTTTTATTTTTGGAACTATATTTTGACTTGTCCACCTCCTACATGAGACCCTTCCTTATTCCCCTAACTGGTAATGCTTCTCCTCTTTATCCTGAATTTATCTCATGTTTGTAAGATACACTCTCTTTAAGGTTCTTTCCATATGAAGCACTTTTTCCCCTTTATTTCTCTTGACATATTTTTTCCCACATCACAGTATTTTACTTTTTCCAGTTACATGCAAAGACAGTTTTCTTTTTTTTAATTAAATTATTTTATTTTAGTTTACATCATTCATTTCCACAAAATTTTGAGTTACAAATTTTCTCCCCATCTTTCTCCTACCCACCGCCCCAAAACAGCCATCCCAGTGTATCTCCCCTCCCCCAA
>CM053588.1:86105084-86129802 GCA_028646515.1 Pseudochirops corinnae | reverse complement strand
GCGCCACAGGCTCCATGTGACCACATTCAGCCTATTAAGGAACAGAGTATACTTTCAAATATCCAAGGGTCCTCAGAGTCACGTAGCCACATTAGCAAAGGGCCTAGGGGCAGGGAAGATCTTTAGATTCCCATAACACTGACCCAACCATTCTACAGAGCAATTTGGAACTGTGTCCAAAGGGCTATAAAAATGTGTCTATCCTTTGACTCAGCAATACCACTTCTACTAGGGCTGTATCCCAAAGAGATCATACCAGTGGGAAAAGGACCTGTATGTACAAAAATATTTATAGCATCTCTTTTGTGGTGGCAAAGAATTGGAAATCAAGGAGATGCCCATCAATTGGGAAATGATTAAACAAGTTGTGTTATATGAATGTAATGGAATACTATTGTGCTATAAGAAATGAGGAGCAGACGGACTTCATAAAAACCTGGACAGACATATAAACTGATGCTGAGCAAGAGGAACCAAACCAGGAGAACATTGTACACAATTACAGACACATTGTATCTGTGATAACAAACTTTGATAGACTGGGCTTCCCTCAGCAATGCAAGGTTATAAGACAATTCCAAAGGATTTGTGATGGAAAAGACTATCCACATCCAGAGAAAGAATTACAGTCTGAATGCAGATTGAAGCAAACTGCTTGCTCTCTCTTTTTCATTTTGTTTTGTTTTGTTTCTTCTTCCTTGTTGCTCATTCCATTGGTTATAATTGTTTTTTACAACTTGACTGATGTTTAATGTGAAGGTATATGTAGAACCTATATTGGACTGCATGCTGCCATGGTTGGGAAGGGGGGAGTGTGGGAGGAGAAAATTTGGAACTCAAAAGCTTGCAGAACTGAATGTTGTAAACTAATAATAAGCAAATATATATATGCATATATATGTGTGTATATATATGTATATGTGTACATACACACACACACATATATATGTATATATGTGTATATATATATGTATATGTATACACACACACACACACCTGCCTATTTGCCTGGAAGGCACATTTCAAACTGGGAAATGTATACTGGGACTTGCCTGGGTGTGTCCAGATCTCATAATATGGATGCTCCCTATGACCACTAATAGGCGAATGGGAGAACTTATTTTGGCTATGGGGCCAGAGGTATGAATGTCTCTTTAGAGCTTTATCTTTAGGCCAGAACAGTCTCTCTCTTTTTCCTGGGATCTTCCTTGCTACATCCAGAGGGTCCAGTTCACCTACGATGCAGGTTCCATGAATTGAAATCGAGAGGGGAAGGGCTTCTTTCTCTACTCTCCTTTTGCCCTGGCTCCAAGGACCAGGCCTGGGGAAAGTTGTTTCCATCCTGGGTCATGTGTCATCCTCAGTCCCAGGTGTTAGCAGTGATCCCCACTGGACTTTGAAGTTAGGATTGCAGGTGGGATAGCCTACCCAGTCTGGAAGGAAAGCCCCATGAAGCTAGTGTGCTTGAGACTTGAGCCTTAGTAGAATTTTTGACTTTAAATTAGGACTGTACTCTATAGGAATGGAGTTTAAGTTGTGAACTTAACCCCTCTCCCATTACCCATAGGCTGAAGTGGTACAAGGCACAGAGGTTTATGATCCACATATTGGGGAGCCTGTCTGCGTATTTGTTAATATGCTTTTGAACTAAATATTTCTTCAAAAAACTAATCCAACTATTAGTGGTTAAATGGGACTGGGGTACATCCCTACATTTGAGTGAACACTATAGGTGGGAACTAGAGTCATTTTTAGAGAGCCTGGACACCCTCCCAGTTCCCTGGAGGGTACTGGAAAACCCTGGGGAAAGGTAAAATGAAATATACAGACAAACAGCACAATTTTGAAAATAACATGAAATATACTATATCTTTTTTTTAAAGTATGATAAAATGATGATTCACATTTTTATGCAATCCTCTTTTTGTGTTCCACTGGAAATACTCATTTTTTAGGGGGGTTTAGGTTCATAATATTTTTTAAAAATTCATTTAAAATAAGTACAATGGGATACACCATGAAAGGTAGTCCTTACTAGAATTATTCAGGCTGGCTAGGACTACATCAGTCTTCTTATAGAGGGAAATCTTGTCCTTATTCAGGTCTGGGTTGAGGTAGATTGCTTCTGAGGTCTTTTCCAATTCTGAGATTCTATGATTGTGGGCAATTAACTTAAAATGTTAGCCAATAGCCAGTTCAGAACTGATTTCCACAAAATATTGCCCATTAGACCTCACAAATAGAAGTTTTCTTGTAATCTCATATTTGAAAAATCTGTAATGTATTTTTTAACAATTAAAGATGTTATTGGTCCTGCACTGAATATAAGAAAAAGTACAAACATTTTTTCTTCTCTCTTCAAGGCCTTGGTCATTTTCTTGCCTCATTTCTCCATCTAGTGGAACAAATGTAGAATACAGGGATTAGAATCTTTCAAAGGAGCATCAATTTCTTGTTAAAAAAAATTGTTTTTTGATAAGTGATAAGTGAAATAGTTAAAAGTTGAAACTCAGTCTTTTCTATGTGCAAGTTCAGAAGGAGGTACAGACAAACAAGACAGCTTTGAAAATAGCATGTTGAATTTATCATATACAATTTTTAAAAATTAAGCAAGCTGTATATTACAGAAATTCACAATTTCAAATTCAATCACCTTTTTTGATTCTTCTTTATATATGGAGATGTTAATTTTTTGTTTGTGTTTTTCAAAAGTAGAAGTCTATGAAGGAGAAAATTAGGCTGGTGACTTTGCACAGCACCCTCTCACTTAAATCCAATTCTCCTGCATGTCATGGTATCACCTCCCTGATGTCATGTCATTCTCTTTGAGAAAGAAGGACAAACAACAATGATTTGGGCAGTACTATACTTATTCTTATTAAGGCCTACAGAAAAAAAAAAATTTAGGATAGGGTTGTCTTTATGGATTCTGGAGATCTAGAGGTACCATTTCCTTTAAAAATAAGTAAACATTCAAAAGTCATTTGGGCATTTTGAGTATAACACAGGATTGACCAATGAAGGCAAAAAACAACCAGTTCAAGGAGCTCAGAGTCCAATGGGGAGACAACATGCAAAGAATTATGTACAAATGAGATATATAAAGGATAATTTTGGGGTAGTCTCACAGGAAAGATACTAACATTAAGGGGGATTGGGAAAGCCTTCTTGCAGAAGGGGGGGACTTTGGTGGGTCTTAAAGGAAACCAGGGAAATCCTATATAGCCTGTCTTCAACCTACCTTTCCAAGACTATTGGATGCTACCCTTCCTTTCTGTGATCTAGATAAACTGGCCTTTTTTCTCTTCTTCACATGTGAAACCGTCACCTACATTTGTGCCTTGGCAATGGCCTTTCTCTTATCTGGAATACATGCCCTTCTTACCTTCACACCACAGAGTATCTTTCTCTAAGACACAGCTTAGGATGGAACATCTTTTGCATGAAGCCTTTCCTGATTCTTCCAACTTCTAAGTGTTTTCCCTTCCAAATTACCTTGTATTTAACTATATGTATATATTTGTACTCATTAACTTTATATTTATGCTCAATATATATTTATATGTATTTGTTTTTTCCTCCATTAGAATGTAAATTCTTTGTGAGAAAGGATTGTTTTATTCTTTGTACTTGTTTTCTCAGTGCCTAGTACAGTGCCTGGCACATAGTAACTATTTCATAAATATTTCTTGGTTGGTCATTTGATTAGCTGATATGTTGAATTTGGAATGTCTATATGACATACTGTTAAGAATGTCCAGGAAATAGTTGGTAAGGTAGGAGTGGAGATCAGTAGAGAGACTAGGACTATATATTAATGAATTTGCACCATTTGAAATTACAGTTATGTAAAATATGATCATTGGTTTTAGACAAATGGAAATTTAGAGTACCAATTCAAATAATGAGACAACTTTAGTGAATTTTTATTAGTACCAATTGGCACTGGCACGCTCTCTCTCTCCATATATACATATATATATATATATATATACATATATATACACACACATACATGTATATATGTATATATACATATATAAATAAATATATATAATATATATATTCATCTCTACAGAGAGAATAATTAAATCTATGACCTCTAATGAGATAATGAAGAGAGGGAATGTAGAGAGAAGAAAGAAGAGGGTCTAGGAAAGAGTATCGCATAGCTCCCATGGTTTGGTTTAGGACACAGATGATGGTCCAACAAAAGAAATTAATAAGGAATAGGTAAGAGAAGAACCAGAAATGAGCCAGTTTTTGTGAAAACCCAGGAGAAAGAGTATCTAGGAGGAGAAGGTGGCTGTCTATAATGTCAAATGCTACAAAGATGTCAAGAAGAATAAGAACTAAGAAATGGCTATTAATTCCATTAATTTAAATTTTTTTGCCCAGTTTATAAGCTTTTATTTTCTCTTCTTCCCATATTACCCACCCCACTTCAAAAAAAAAAAGAAAAGAAAAACAAAACCTTGGTAACATATTCATAGTTTAGCAAAATAAATTCCCATATTAGCAAGTAGTTCATTTATTATCTTTGTCATGAAATGGTTAATATTTTTAATCATTGGTTCTATGGAAACATGGTTGGTCATTATATTGATAAGAGTTTTCTCTTTTTGTGGTGGCAAAAAACTAGAAACTAAGGGGTTCCCACTGATTGTAGAACAGCTGAACAAATTATGGTATATGAATATAATGAAATGCTTTTGTACTGTTAGAAATAATAAAGGGGGCAAAGGTTTCAGAGAAACCTGGAAAGATTTATATCAACTCCCTTTCCATATAGCGATTAGTAATCTTGAAAAGAATAGTTTCTTTTTTAAAAAATTAACTTTTGTTTATTTTTAGTTTACAACATTGATTTCCACAAGATTTTGAGTTACAAATTTTCTCCCCGTCTTTCCCCTACCCATCCCTCGAAAACAGCAATCTCACTGTATACCTCCTCCCCGAATCTGCTCTCTCCTATATCCTCCCCCATCACCCCTCTGATTTTCTGGTAGAGCAAGATGGATCTCCCTATCCCAGTGCCTGTATATCTTATTTTCCAGTTGCATGTAAATAATAATAATAATAATAATAATAATATATATATATATATTTAACATATGATTTTAGAACTTTAAATTTTAGATTCTTTCCCTTCCTCCCTTGTCACCCACCACCACTGAAAAGACAAGCAATTCAATATAGGCCGTACATGTGTGGTTACACAGCACATCTCCACAATGGACATTTTGTGTAACACTGATGATATTTCCCTCCTTTCTATCCTGCACTCCCCTTGTTCTATTCTCTACTTTGTCTCTGTCCCTTTACAAAAGTGTGTGCTTCTAACAACCCTCCCCCCAACCTGCCCTCCCCTCCATCATCCCCCCTCTCATCCTCTTCCCCCCTACTTTCCTGCAAGGCAAGATACCCAATTTAGAGCATATGTCATGCCCTCCCTAAGCCAAATTCAATGAGAGTAAGGTTGACCCCATTCCCTTTTTGCCTTCCTGTTGTTCCGCTCCATTGTAACAGTGAAAAGAATAGTTTCAACTGAGTGAAGACATCAGAAGCCTGATTGGAATGTGTTGAGAAGTGAGTAACAGAGGAAGTGTAGGTAAAAAGTGTAGGCTGCTTTTTCTAAGAGTTTAAATATGAACAGGAAAAGAGATATAGGATGATAAATTGAAGGGATGATAAGGTAAAGTAAAGAATGTGGGTTTTTTTTAAAGGCTGGGAGAGACCTGGGAGTTTGTAGGTAGCAAGTAAGGTACAGCCTAGGGAGAAATAGGAAATTAGAAAGGGGACAAGTGAAGGGACTCTCTGTTTGATGAGATTAGAGACAGGTAATCTAGGGCACAAGAAGAGGAGCTGATCTTGATGAAAAGGGCACATGTCTGTCAGAGACTGGAACTAAGGAGAGAATGAAGAATGACATCAAGGAGTTCTGAGGTATGGAATAAAGGAAAGGAGGTGGCAGATGATGGATGGCCTCTATTTTCTCAGTAAAGTATGAAATAAAGTCTTCTACTGAGTAAAGATGGAGGGGTGGTATGGAAGGCTCATGGAGAGAAAAAAAAACGTGAAGCAATTATTGGGGACGAAATGAAGAGCAAATTAGAGAAAAAATAAAGGAACTGTTGTGGACCATTGAGAGAACCTTGTTGAGATTTGATAATAAAAATTCACGGTGGAACCAGTCAGTCAAGGGGCGGGCAAATCCTTCCAGTAGCAGGCAGAGATGATACCCAGTGTTGGGGTATGAGAAGACATGATAGTGATACAGTAATGAGCCAAGGAATTCTCAAGCATAGTGCATAAATTAAACTACTTATTATTATGAAAGTTTTCCCTGTTTTCTAAATTTGTCTCTTTTTTTCTCTTTTTTTTTTGGAGGGGGCAAGGCAGGGCAATTGAGATTAAGGGACTTGCCCAAGGTCACACAGCTAGTAAATGTTAAGTATCTGAGGCCACATTTGAACTCAGGTCCTCCTGACTTCAGGGCTGGTGCTCTATTCACTGTGCTCCCTAGCCGCCCCTAAATCTTTCTTTATAATCTTAAAAATGTGTGTTTACTACATAAAAAAAAGTGCTTCCAGCTACAAGTATATCTAATTTTTAGTTCTTAGCATGATGCTTCTGTCTATTTCCTTCATTATCTATCTTTAATCTAGGGCTAGTTCAATTTGACTCTGGATAGTACATAGCAATTTACAACAGAATAACATGTGTAACTCATATCTATATATAGCTTCAAGGTTTTCTCACAAGTAGGAAGTGCAGGCATATTTCTGTTTGAGAGATGAGTAAATTGAGGCTCAGAGAGAGTGTAACTTGTCTAATGCCATACAACTGAAAAGTATCAGATCTGGGATTCAAATTTAGACCTCCTGACTTCAAGTCCAATGTTAATTTTTTTTATTAATTTATTTTTAGTTTTCAACATTTACTTCCCCAAGATTTTGAGTTCCAAATTTTCTCCCCATCTCTCCCCCCACCCCAAGACATCATGCATTCTGATTACTCCTTCCCCCAATCTGCCTTCTCTCCTATCACACCCTCCCGCCGCCATCCCCTTCCATTTTCCTGTAGGGCAAGATAGATTTCTATACCCCATTGCCTGTATATCTTATTTCCCAGTTGCATGTAAAAATAATTTTTAGCATTTGCTTTTAAAACTTTGAGTTCCACATTCTCTCCCTTCCTCCATCCCTACCCACTGTCACTGAGAAGGCAAGCAATTCAATATAGGTTATACATGTATAGTCATGACAAAGACTTCCATAACAGCCATGTTGTGAAAGATTGTATTTCCCTCTATCCTATCCTGCCCCCCCCCAATTTTTTCTATTCTCTACTTTGACCCTGTCCCTCCTCAAAAGTGTTAGCTTCTGATTACCCTCTCCTCCCATCTGCCCTCCCTTCTATCATCCCCCACTCTCTTATTCCCTTCCCCCCTACTTTCCTGTGGGGTAAGATAGATTTTCATACTCATTGAGTGTGTATGTTATTCACTCCTTAAGCCAAATCTACTGAAAGATTCACTCATTCCTTCTCACCTCTCCCTTCTTCCCCTCTACTGTAAAAGCTTTTTCTTGCCTCTTTTATGTGATATAACTTACCCAATTCTACCTCTCCCTTTCTCCTTCTCCAAGCACATTCCTCTCTCACCCCTTCATTTTATTTTTTAGATATCATCCTTTCATATTCAACTTACTCTCTGCACTCTGCTCACTCTTTCCAACTACCCTAATACTGAGAAAGATCTTATGAATTACAAAAATCATCTTTCCAGATAAGAATGTAAACAGTTCAACTTTAATAAGTTCCGTACTCTTTCCTGTTTACCTTTTCATGCTTCTCTTGAGTCTTATATTTGAAAGTCAAAATTTCTATTCAGCTCTGGTCTTCTCATCAAGAATGCATGAAAGTTCTCTATTTCATTGAATGCCCAGTTTTTCCCCTTAAAGATTATACTTAGTTTTGCTGGGTAGGTGATTCTTGGTTTTAATCCTAGCTCCTTTGACATCTAGAATATCATATTCCAAACCCTCTAGTCCCTTAATATAGAAGCTGCTAAATCTTGTGTTATCTGGATTGTGGCTCCACAATAATTGAATTGTTTCTTGCTGCTAGAAATATTTTCTCCTTGACCTGGGAACTCTGGAATTTGGCTACAATATTCCAAAAGTTTTCCTTTGGGGATCTCTTTCAGGAGGTGATCAGTGGATTCTTTCAATTTCTATTTTCCCCTCTGATTCTAGACTATCAGGGCAGTTTTCCTTGATAATTTCTTGAAAGATAATGTCTAGGCTCTTTTTTTTATCATGGCTTTCAGGTAGTCCAATAATTTTAAAATGATCTCTCCTGGATCTATTTTCCAGGTCAGTTGTTTTTCCAGTGAGATATGTTATATTGTCTTCTATTTTTTCATTCTTTTGGTTTTGATTTATAATTTCTTTTTTTTAATTTAAATTGATTTGTTTATTTACTTTTAATTTACAAGATTCAGTTCCAGAGTCCCTCGAGTTTCAAGTTTTCTCTTCTCCCTCTTCTCCCCCTCCCCCACCCATGGTGGCATGCATTCAAGTATAGAATCTGCAAATACTTCCACATTGGACATTAGTCTGGTTGTATAGAATGGTTGTAACCAATGGAGTGGACAATGGGAAAAAGGAAACAAAATCAAACATGGAAAAGAGTGATAGCATGTAGATTGCTTCAGTCTCCATTTAAACTCTGTTCTTTCTAGATCTTTCTCTGAATGTATGTATCTCCTTCCATACTGAGACTTGTAGAGTTGTCTTATAGCTGTGCATTCCTGAGAAGAGTCCAGTTTACCAAAGTTGGTCATCACACATACAATGTGTCTGTGATTATGTACAAATTTTTCCTGGTTCTATTCTTCTCATTTAGCATCAATTTGTATAAGCCTCTCCAGGTAAATATGAAGTCCATCTCCTCCTCATTTCTTATAGCACAATATTATTCCATTACATTCATATACCACAACTTGTTTAGCCATTCCCCAATTGATGGGCATCCCCTTAATTTCCAGTTTTTTTCCACCACAAAGAGCTGCAATAAATAATTTTGTACATATGGGTCTTCCTCCCGCTTCTATGATTTTTTTGGGACACAACCCCAGAAGTGGTATTACTAGGTCAAAGGATATGAAATTATTTATATGCCCTATTCCAGATTGCTCTCCAGAATGGTAGTATTAGTTCACAACTCCACCAACAATGCATTAGTATTTCAATTTTTCCACATCCTCTCCAGCATTTGTCATTTTCCTGTTTCGTCATCTTAGCCAATCTGGCTGGTGAGATGTGGTACCTCAAAGTTGTTTTGATTTGCATTTCTTGAATCAAGAGTGATTTAGAGCATTTTTCATATGCTTATAGAGATCTTTAATTTCTACCTCTGAGAATTGCCTTTGACCATTTATCAATTGGGGAATGACTTGTATTCTTATAGATTTTACTTAATTCCCTGTATATTTTAGAAATGAGGCCTTTATCTGAGACATTGGTTGTAAAAATTCTTTCCCAGTTTCCCACTTCCCTCTTAATCTTGGTTACATTGGCTTTGTTTGTACAGAAACTTTTCAATTTAATGTAATCAAGATGATCCATTTTGCATTTTATAATGCTCTCTAACTCTTCTTTGGTCATAGATTTATAATTTCTTGATTTCTCATAAAGTCATTAGCTTCCATTGGCTCCATTTTAATTTTGAAGGAATTATTTTCTTCAGTGAACTTTTGGATCTTCTTTTCCATTTGGCCAGTTCTATTTTTTAAGGCATTCTTCTCCTCATTGGCTTTTTGGACTTCTTTTGCCGTTTGGGTTAGTCTATTTTTTAAGGTATTATATTCTTCAGCATTTTTCAGGTCTCCTTTAGCAAGCTCTTGACTCATTTTTCACAATTTTCTTGCATCACTCTCATTTCTCTTCCCAATTTTTCCTCTACTGCTCTTACTTGATTTTTAAAATCCTTTTTGAGCTCTTCCATGACTTGAGACCAATTCATATTTTTCTTGGAGGCTTTGAATGTAGAAGCTTTGACTTTGTTGTCTTCCTCTGGTTGTATACTTTGACCTTGCTTGTCACCAAAGTAAGATTCTATAGTCTGATTTTTTTCCCTCTCTTTGCTCATTTTCCCAGCCAATTACTTGACTTTTTAACTCTTTGTTAAGATAGGACCCTGCTTCCAGTGTGGAGGGTGTACTGTCTCAAGCTTCAGGGATTTTGTGCAGCTGCTTTCAGAGATACTTCTAGAGACCTGTAAATTTTCAGCTCTTCTAAGGTGATATGATCAAAGGAAAGCTGTTTACTCCTATCCTGGCCTGTGCTCTGGTCTGTGAGTGACCAGGCACTGTTTTCTGCCTTGGAACTGTGAGGAGGATTCCTTCTCCACCACTACCACAAGCTCTGCCATGCCAGTACTCCTTCTTGTTGCAGGCATGCCACCCAGGACTGCCACCTAGGACTGTGACCCAGAATGAAGCAGGTGCAAAGCAGGAGAATTCTATCTCAGTGCCAGCAAAGAGATCCCTGAAATCCCCTTCTGATCACCTGCTCAAACTCATCACCATCTGTGGCTCAAGAGTTCTGCCACTGTTGTTGCTGCTGCCCACCACCCAATGCTGTTCAGGGGTTGGGATCAAACTGTGCTCCTCTCTTACCCAGGTCCAACAGATCTTTCCTACTGACTTTCTAAGTTGTCTTTGGTGTTTATGGGTTGAGAAGTCTGGAAACCACTACAGCTGCCAGTGATTCAGTCCCCTGAGACCTGTTCCAGCCCTGTCTATGCTGGTGGCCCACACTAAACTGTGTTCTTCTCTCAGACTGGTGCAATAGACCTTTCCAGTCAACCTTCCAGGTTGTCTTGGGCTGGAAATTTGTTTCACTCTGTCATTTTGTGGGTTCTGCTACTGTAGAAGTTGTTTAGAGTAATTTTTTACAGATATTTGGAGGAGTTTGGGGGAAATCTCAAGTAAGTCCCTGTTTTTACTCTTCCATATTGGCTCCACCCCCATTTGAGAAAAATTAATTCTTTTAAAATAAATTTTCCCAATGTCTTGTTTTTTTATATCTTTATAGTTTTTCCCTTATGCCTCTATTTCCCCCTCCTGGAGAGACATCCCATAAATCAAATAGTATTTTTTAAAGACAAAAGAAAAGGAAAAGGAATCAGTACAATTGATCAACACATTGAAAAGGTCTGAAAATATGTGTAATGTGTATACAATACCTGTGGACTTCTCTGCTCCACAGAGGTTTTTAAAAAAATTTCATTATTTTTGTTGATGACATTTATCCCATGGTTTAATATGTTAATTATACTGTAATAAACATGGCTTTAATATTAAACTTTTCTGTATTATCCAAAGTCACCACAGTCCATTTCAGTAAATATAAAAATATATACTTGTTACTTTTATACAATACAATATTTTTGGTCCAAACAAAAATGGATCAGAAAAGCCAATAAACTCACTTAAAGAATTCCCAATTTTCTTTAAAGATTTTCTAAATAGATTTAGACCACTTTGCATAATGGGATTTACATAATAAAATCTTGAAACAATACTAAAGAAAAAAGTTGTTAACACACAAAATTAAAATTTCAAGTTCACAGATTTGTTATGCCAAAAAATATGTACAGAAGCAAAATTGTATTTATACAAGTTTCATAATAAAATAATGAAAAGACAAGACAAGGTGATGGAGCCATAAGAATGAAAATATAGAAATAGCATATAATTGTTAAATGGAGAATTAGATCTAACAAGTCCTTAGCATGAACCATTCTTTATTCAGTCTTCCTCCATCAGAAAATTTTAGTGCACAATACTTCACTCATACACCAGCACAAACTCAGCATAGAAGTAATTCATTTCAGGATTCTGTAATCTATACAGAATCCCTCACTGGTATAATTCCAATTTCAATGCATTCCATTGCAGATGGAGAGGTATTATAGAAAGTTATGTGTTGTGCAGGCTATACTCATGTATATAGCCAAACCATGCCAAGTCAATGGATAAGAAGTTGCTGGATCCTAAAATAATTTTACTTAAGAACCTCTCTGTCACTGGCTTTAGCTATTATTATTTTTTTTTAAGGGAGAAAGGAAGGTGGCAGAGACTGTTTGGTGAAGGGTAAGAAGGGTGTAGGGGGAGAAGGAAAAACTTTTTGAAAATTAAAGATGTCCTTAGGCAGAAATTAATATCTTATTTTGAGTCATATTTGATTTTTATAATTTCACTAGATTCATATTTGATTTTTTTCTGTATGATTGCTTTTTCCACTTACATTGTTTTATTCATTGTGTATATTGGGTTTGGGGTTTTTTTTTCTTTTGTTCTGCTTACTTTATTCTGCATCATTTGTATAGATCTTTCCATACTTCTCTGTTTATCATATACATGATTTCTTATAGCACAGTAATATTCCATTATGCTAATTTACTTAGCCAATTAATGGGCATCTTTGCTATCACACACACAAAAATGCTGTTAGAAATATTTTAATGTATAAGGGAACTTTCTTCTTATTCCTGACTTCTCCATTACTAGCCTAGTCATGGAGTATCTGGTTCAAAGAGAATGAACACTTTAGTAATTTTATTTGCAAAATTCCAAATTGCTTCCCAAAATGCATTTGTGTGCCTGTCATCCCACAACTCCCTCCGGACTGACTGTTGCTATTTTTTGTCCACTTTGTTTATTTTCAAGATGTGAGATAAAACCTCTGAGTTGTTTCCATTCACATTTCTTATTATTAGTGATTTGGAACCTTCTTTAATGTGGTTATGAATGCTTTGTTATTTTTCTTTCAAAAACTATTTGTTTGTATCTTTTTACTACTTATCTATTAGGGAATGGCCAATAATCACATGGTGTGTGTGTGTGTGTGTGTGTGTGTGTGTGTGTGTGTGTATAGTTTATATATCTTAGCTACCAAACTCTCATCAGAGAAATTTGATAAAATTTTTTTTTACCCATTCAACCATTTTCTTCTTATCCTAGGCACATTAACGATGTCTTTACAAAAGCTTTTTATTTTCATGTAATAAAAGTTATGTATTTTATCTTTTGTAATTGCTTCTATCTCTTGTTTGGTAAAAAAAAACAAAAAAAAAAACAAATCTCCTACCCAAAGTGGTGAGAATTACAGGATCTACTTCTATTCTATTTTTTTATTGTGTGATCTTTAATATTAAAGTTATGTATCCATTTAGAATGTATTGTGGAATATGGAATAAGGCAGAAGTGTCAACCATGTGACCCACAGGTTGTATGCAGCCCACAACACCCTGGAGTCTGGTCTGAATGAGATAAAATTGTAATTAGGAAATAGAAAAATTAACTAAAAAACAATGACATGTAGATGAGATTACATTTTTAAACTAAGTCAATGTGTGACTCAGAGGACTCCTTAATGTACATTTTTGTTGTTCAGTAATTTCAGTTGCATCTGACTTGTGACCCCAAGTGGGGTTCTCTTGGCAAAGATACTGGAGAGGTTTGTTATTTCCTTCTCTAGTTCATTTTACACATGAGGAAACTGAGGCACACAGGGTTAAGTGACTTGCCCAGGGTCACATAGCTAGTAAGTGTCTGAGGCCAGATTTGAATTCAGAAAGATGAGTGTCCCAGACTCCAGGCTTTGCTCTCTATTTGAGAGAGCATAGCTTCCCCAATGTATAGTTTAGTGGCTCCTATATATATATATATATAAGCCTAGGCTCCTATATATATATATATATATATATATATATATATATATATATATATATATAAGCCTAATTTCTTCCAGACTGCTTTCCAGCAATTTTCATTATGTAGGGAATTCTTTTGTAGGTGATCTGTTTTCTGCTTTATTGAAAACTGGGTTATTGAGTTTCATTGTTTCTTATTCTTCCTTGTCTGGTTGTTTGTTTTGTTTTTTCATTGATCTATCTCTCTTTTTTAATCACTACCAGATAATTTTGATGATTGCTGCTTTATAACATATGAGATCTGGTGCTATTCTCTTTTGGTCCCTAAATCTTTCCATTATTTCATTTGGTATTCTAGAGCTTTTGCTTTTTCAAATGAATTTTATCAAGTTTTATAAATTATCCCCTTTGATAAATGATTAGAATAACCTTAAAATTGTAAAGTAACTTTGATAGGATAATAATTTTTATTATATTGGCCTGGCTTGACCATAAACACTGAAGTTTCTTCCAGCTATTTAAGTTGTTTATTTTTTTAAAGAACACTCTGTAATTAAAACTATTTAATTAAATTAATTTAAAATTGTGAGTTTTGATAGATGGCCAGTTACTTTGTACATTTTGTAGGTGTTTGACATGGGATTTCTATTTCTATTATTGCTTCTTTGATTTATTATTATTACATAGAAATGCATTTGATTTTTGCAGGCTAACTTTGTAGAATGCAACTTTCCCAAATCTATCATCTCAATTAGTATCTTTACTGGTTCCCTAGAATTTTACAAGTATTGCATTACGTCATTAGCAAAAAAGGATGGCTTAATCTCCTCTTTAGCTATCTGTATGCCTTTAATTCCTTCCTCTCATCTTATTGCTGATGCTGGCATTTGAAGAACTATACCAAATAATAGTGGTGAGAATGGCTGTCCTTGTTTCACTCCCATGTTTATTGCAAAGGGTTGTAGTGTGTCCCCCATTCCATATGATGCTTGCTTTGGTTTTTGATAGATTCTTTTTACGATATTGAAAAAGGTCCTTATATGTCTATGTTTTGTAGAGTTCTTATAATAAATTGTGCTTTATCAAATGCTTTTTCTGCATCTATTGAGCATTTGGTTTGGGATGTTTTGATTTTTAACATCATCAATCAATAAACATTTATGAAGTGCCTACTATGTGCCAGGTACTGTCCTAAGTGCTAAGGATACAAAAAGAGGAAAAAGAGAGTCTCTGCCCTTGAGGAGCTTACAATCTAAAGGAGGAGAAAACATGCAAGCAAATATATAAAAAGCAAGCTTTATACAAGATAAATAATAAATAATTTAAAAAGAGAAAGTACTGCTACTTAATCATAATGAATGATTTCTTGGATATATCCTTGTAGCCTGTTTGATAGGATTTTGTTTAAAATTTTTGAATCAATATTCCTTAATGATATTGGTCTATAGTTTTCCTTCTGCATTTTATCCTTCCTTGGTTTAGGGACCATATTTTTCTCATAAGAGGATTCTGGTAGTACGTTTTCTCAATTTTAGAGAATAATTTGTGAAATATGGGTACTAACTATTCTTTAAAAGTTTAATGGGAATTCTCCTGTGAATCCATCACATCAGGAGTTTTTTCCTTGATAGTTCCTTTATAGTTAGCTTGGAGATCAGGTTATTTAAGACTGCTATCTGGTGTTTTGTCAGCATGGGCATTTTATGTTTTTTGAAGGTATTCTCTTTTGTATGTACATTCTCAATTTTGTTAGCATATAATAAATAGATCCTGTGCATAATAGATCCTGATTATTCTGTTTATTTCTTCCGGTTTTGTTGCAATTTCACCTGGTTCATTTGCTATTTTTTAAATTTGGTTTTCAGTCATCTTGTTTTTAATCAGATAAACTAAACATTTATCAATTTTATTGGTCTTTTCAAAGAATCAGTGTTTTATTTGTCCTCATGGACTAGGTTAAAGTAAAAACCTGGTCCTCCAATTTGCATGAAATTGGTACTTGGAAAGGTGATGCAGAAAAGAGCTTTATTGTTATACAATACAGCAAGCAAGCAAAAGAAAAAAGCATATACACATATATATGACTATATCAATAAGTTCAACCTCACAGGGGAAAAAAACTCACTCAGCACAAGGATGAAAAAGAAGTGAGACAGGAAGCATATTCAAAGTTGGGATACAAGTGGCAAAATTATGTTTCCTGGCAAATGGCCTAATTAAAAGGTAAGTGATATCAGCTGGTGGGAGGGGGAATGTCTAATCAATCTCAGATGTGGTGAAGTTGTTGGGGTCACTTGTTGATACTAGACTTGGGTGAGGCTTGGATGTAGAGAGTTTCTTTATCAGGACCAATCAGAAACTGGGAGTGGATCTAAGTTTAATACCTAAAGCAGCAGGGAGAGAATGACTCTAGGTAGTTGTAGTTGGTCAAGAGTTTTATCTAATGAGAAAGAGTGAGCATTTACTACTTGACAGGGTCAATAAGTCAGAACAATGAAAAAGTACAGTCCTTGTATGTTTTTGTGCATATGCTTTATGGATATTAGGATTACTTAGCCTACATGACTCCATATTGAATTCCTATCATTATACTATAACATCAAACAAAATAAAGATTACAATGATCACCACTCTCTTTTAGATTTCTTTATCACCTCCATGAATTTTTTCTACTTTATCTATTTTTTCCTCTAATTTGTATTATCTCCTCTTTTATGGTGATTTTAGATTTGTTTATTTGGCTTTCTAATTTTTAAAATGCATATTCAGTTGACTAGTCAACTTTTTCTATTTTGTTAATAAGTTTGTTGGCATGAGATTTTTTTTTCTGCTGAAGACTGGTATTCTGGTACATAATTTTTGCAATGATCATCTTATTTCATGTAATTATTGGTTCCATGATTTCTTCTTTGACCCACTCATAATTTAGGATTTATTGTTAAGTCTCTGTTTAGGTCTATGTCTCCTGTTTGTGGTCTCTGAAGTGATGACTATTTTTATTGCATTATGGTCTCTAAAAGATAAATTTGCTCTTTCTGCCTTTTAGTATTTGTACACAACATATCTATGCCATAATATATAGATAACTTTCGAAAAAGTTCGATATGGTTCAGAGAAATATGTATATTCTTTTGCAGTCCCATCAGAAGACACCATCTTTTATTTTATCTCCAGTTTCTCCAGCCTTTTGTTGAATTCTGTATTTTCCCTTTTGTTTAGCTTTTTGTTAGACTTAATCCAAAACCAAAAAATGGATTTTGAAATCTTCTGTCACAATTGTGTTACTATCTATGTATTTTCATAGCTCAGTTAATATCTCCTTTATGAATTTGTGTACTAAAGTATTTGGAACATCTGTGTTTAATACTGGTATTGGTTCATTGTGTATGGCTACTTTCAGCCTAATGTAGTTTTCTTGTTTATCCTTTTTGTTTGTTTGTTTTTGCTTTGTCAGAATAATTGCAATTCCTTTTTTTTTAAAAATTCACTGAGTACATAGTAAAATTTCCACCAGCTCCTCAGTTTTATTCTCTATATGTCATTGTTTTTAAAATGTGTTTCCTGAAAGCAACAGATTGTACATTTACTCAATTTCTTTTTTTATTTTTTTGCTTCATCCTTTTTTTTTTTAAATTTTTAAATTTATTTTAAACTCAAATACAAAATAAGGGGAAAAACCATTGCCATTTACACAGTAGAACGTAAGAGAGGATTCAATATAAAGCAATAAATTTCCATTTCAGGAAAACTATATGATGAATATGTTATATTATTTTCAAAGCTGTCCATCTTTTGTTGGTTCCTTGTATGTTTTCTTTTGTCCTCTGCTGTGAACTTTTCACTTTATTTTTTCCCCTTCTCCCCCCAAGTTAAACATATATATATATATATATATGTGTGTGTGTGTGTGTGTGTGTGTGTGTGTGTGTGTGTGTGTCTGTCTGTCTGTGTGTATATACACATATATATACATATATATTAAATGTGTATATATGCATGCTTGTATGTATACACACATATATGCACATATATACACATGTACATAGATTTTAATAAACATACACATATATGCACATACATATACACTCAAAAACATATACATAAGACCATATTATCCTTTTTTCTACTTGTCATCTGTTTCTCTGAAGGTGGATAGCATCTTTCTCCATATGTCCAAGTCTTTCCATATTTTTCTAAATCCACTAGCTCATCATTTCTTACATCACAATATTCTGACCCTGTTGCGGCCACTTAACTCAGAAGCTTAAGGGCCAGCCTTAGGCTGTATTCTCAGGCAGGACTGAAGAGACCAGAGGCAAGGGAGAAGCATACAGCAGCTATCCTTTATTGTGTTGTAGCATCCTCCTTAAATACTCTAGTGGTAAAATGATTAGAGCATGATTCTCTCGTGCACTGGAGAAATGACCAATGGAGGACAGGCTGAGCCAGCTGTCTCAGCTGCTGCTCATCAGGTGAGTGGTCTCATGAAAAATTTCCCTGTGAACTTAGCAACTGGTCTCTGATCCTCAGCACCACAGGTGCTTTTAGACTCACACTGATCCCTACATGACCCAATCTCATTCTGTCTGAGAGATTGTCTTTGAAAGTTTTCTCCCCAATTTTCTGCATTCCCTCTATTCTTGGCTACATAGGTTTTATTTGTACAGGAAAATTGAAATTTAAAATAATCAAAGTGATTGTTTTTACACTTCAATACTGCTCTCACCTTATAATATGGTTGAAGGTCTGATACTACTGAATCTAATTCCTTCATATCTTTTCTCCCTAGTTTTCTTGAAGTTCCTGACCCTCTGCTCTTCCAAATGAACCCTATTATTATTTTTTCTGACTCAATAAAATAATTTTTTTTAGTAATTTAATTGGGATGACATTACATAAATAGATTAGTTAGATGAAATTGTCATTTAAAAAATCATATTACCTTTCCCTACCCATGTACAATAAATATCATTTCAATTATCTAGATCTCACTTTGTTTATATAATAGGTGTTTTGTGTTCATATTTGTATAGTTCCTATGTCTGTTTTGGCAGGTATACTCATTTTTTATATTATCTAGTCATTTTATATGGTCTAAAACTATTGATTAATATGGCTGACACAGTGTAGTTTCCCCATTTTTCTCTTTTGATTAAATCTGATTTTAACTTTTACTTTGTCTAAGATCATGATTACTATTCCTGCTTTTTTACATAATAAATTTACTTCTGACCTTTATTTTATGTTTCTGTGTATCTCTCATTTTTATAGCATTTTCTGAAACAACATATTGATGAATTCAAATTTTTAATCTATCAGTTTCCATTTTTTAGGTAAATTCATCCCATTTACATTCTAAACTATAATTACTTGTAGATTCCCCCCCCTTCCTATTTTCTTCATTAACCTTCTTACCCTATTCCTATCCTTCCTCATCCCTCTACTTCTATCTGCTACCTTTCCCTCCTATTCCTTAACCTACCCCATCTCCAAGAATCCCTCCTTTATCTTCTCTCTCTACCCTATGCCCTTAGTCCCTTATTTCTTTCTGAATTTACAAAATTTTTATGCCCTTCTAAATATATAGGTTGTTCTCTCTTTATCCCATTCCTATTAATCTACATACCCTTCTCTACACCCCATCCTATTACCTATCCCTTCCTTATTCTCTCCCCACTTTATATCCCCTTACCCCCTTGTTTCTTTTAGAAGATTCTTTCTCTCTCTCTCACTCTCCCTCCCTCTCTCTCTCTTGCTCTCTTCCTCTCTCTCTTGCTGTCTCTCTCTCTCCATATATATGTATGTATATGTATGTGTGTATACACACACACACACACACATACATACACACACATTATCAAGACACAAAAAAAGACAATGCTAACAACATACTTGACAAATAAAACATTTAGCTGATTTTTTTTTTTACTGTTTTTTTTTTTTGTGGTCTACATTGGCTAAGCAGGTACCTCTGATGATCAGGATCCCATGACCACATGTAACAATTAGCCTAGATACCTTTTATTTGAAATTTAGTTCACTTAGATTCCCCTTCCAGGGCTGGCAGAGTGGAATCAACTATGGGAGGCATTTTAGATAGATGGTTAGATTAAGTAGTTGCTTGGCTTCTTGACTGTTGAATAGTGACTACTTTTCAGTCACTAATTATTCTGTTCCATCTCAAGTCCATCAGGATAATCCATCCTTGATGTCATCATGACTGTTGGTCATAAAAATCAGAAGGCAGGAATTATCTCAAATTAATGAGAAGCTCATTGATTGTCACATGCAGTAGTCTGAATATATACGTGTAGGCCAAATACATACATGCAGGTAGCCCACAAGAAAGACTACAAAATTCTTCTAAATCACCCCAATTTTTATGCCCTTATCAAACAACCTTGGCTTCTTCTCTTCAGTAAATATTGTTCCCTAGTTGACATAATATTGATTCAAGTCCTTTTCCTTATCCTGAATCATTCTGTTTTTGAGAATATCCAGATACCTCCTGTCATGCAATCCTACAGTTTATCAGCAATTCCATTGCCTCCTTTTTCTGTTTTTTGCCACATTGTGGGTCAGCACAAATTATTTTTCCTTATTTTAGCATTCTGTTACAGTTATACACAGAATTTTAACCCTTCATTTATTAATTTTTATTTACTGATTTTATTTGGTTATTTCATTCTTCCCTTTTTTTCCTCTCTGTCAAGTACAATCCACCTTCTTTAACTTGTTCTGTTCATTAATTTAAACTAGTCTAATGTTATCTGAATTTCTTTTCCTTTGTTTTTGAAAGTTTTTCTTCTGGCAGAATTTGTTGATTCTCAATTGAATTGCTGAATTTAACCACCAGCAGTTTGCAGCCTTGGGCTTTTTCTCCTGGAGGTGATTTATGCATTCTTTTGATTGTTATTTCCTTTCTGTGTTCAGAATTCTGGGCCGTTTTCTTTTATTAGCTATTTTTGTTGTTGTGAAGTCATTTTTCAGGTGTGTCCAATTCTTTGTGATCCCATCGGGATTTTCTTTGCAAAGATAGTGGAGTAGTATACTATTTTCTTCTCTAGCTCACTTTACAAATAAGGAAATGGAGGCAAACAGGGCCAAGTGACTTGCTTAGGATCACACAACCAGAAAATGTCTGAGGTCAGATTTGGACTCAGGTTTTACTGAATCGAGGCCCAGTGCTCTATCCTTTGCTCCACCTGGTATTCAGGGTTTTTGACTTGTCACTTTCTTCTGGGAGAGTCTTTAGGTTGTCTCTACGTATCCTGTCTTCTGTCTTTAAGATCACTCTAGTTTGCTTGAATTGAGGGCATGTTTTCTTTTAATTGTATTGCTTTAATGGTTTTTTTCCTTTGATTGTCCTTTACTTCTGTGTATTTGCATTTCCAATCAATTGTCCTCTCTTTTGCTTCTTTATTGAGATTTGCCAATTCATTTTATTTTGCCAATTATTTGTGCTGTGTAGGTCACAAATTCTGCTGTCACAATTCTTATTTATATTTTAAACCATTCAGGCAAGGCATGTTGTGGTTCCATGCTCTCCCCAAATCTACAGGGTCTTCTGTCTTATCAAATGTTTATTTATTTTCCTCTGTTTTGCAATCCTTATTCAAGGACGTCTGAATTCATTTACTAGATCTGTTAAACATATTTCCTTTTGCTTTAATTATCTTCCCTGTTGATTTTTCTGCATATGTTCAAAGTCTTTGAATTTCCTTCCTCCTGAGATCTTTGGTACTTTCATTTTTTTTCACTTTAGTTTCCTTTATTGTTCACTTTCTGAATTCCTCCCCTCTGATGGTGGTTTCATTGAAAATTGGATCTCAAAGCATCTCAGCCTCCTCCTGGGTAATGCATAGTTCACCAGTCCAGGTGACTTTTGAGGGGACAGACTGGTCCCAACTGCATCCTGGGCAATTTTCTTTAGGTTTAGTGGAGTACCATATACCACTCCCTATATACACATGCATACTCAGACACACACACACACACATACACACACACACACACACACACACACACACATGGTGTCATACCTTGTTCTCTCTATTCCTCAGTTCTCTGGCCTAGTGATACAGAGCACCATCAATGCTGCTGCTACCGCTGCCTAGGCAAGACCTCTAGCACTGGGAGGAAGCAGGGGTCAGGTTTGTTATAAACTCAGACATGTGTACTGCTCCATGCTCTTGTTCTTGCACTCTCTGCAGAACTCTGTTGCAGCACCAAATGTTACCATGTTGCTCTGTATCCCAGTCCCACAAAACTTCTGCAGTTTGAAGTTTGTGTCTCCATGGCACCAGAAAGAGGGAGGGAGGGTCAAAGTATGAATTTATGTTGTGTGGATTCAGCTTGAACAGCCTTGTTGAAAAGAACATGATGAAAAGAGGAGGAGGAAGTGCTGAGTGAATGCCAATTTGGTATTAATTCATGGTATTTTTAACCCTATTTTGGTTCTTGGTGTTCTAGACCATGTTGAGAGCTGAAATTGCTTTATCTCTGGTGTATATTTTCTATTTTGGAGAGGTTTGAGAGGTCCTGAGAATCAGAGAAAATATCTAGTCCTTCATCTTGCTGGTCAAGTAACCTGAAAGTCTGGTGATAATGTTTTTGAAGCAGGTACCAAATGAGATGCTTGAAAGAACGGTGTTAAAATGCACAGTCTTTGTGCTCTGGTTCTAGTCTCCTGGAGCCTTTAAACCTTGTAACCTAAATCTTCAGGGGAAAAGAGAGTCTGAATATTCTTCTGCGTGTGTGTGTGTATATGTGTGTGTGTGTGTGTGTGTGTGTGTACGTGCGCGCTCGCGCGTGCGTCTTCTGTTTTGAGAGTAGAGATTAAACTACTCCTATCCAGTTTGACCTGGCTTCTGCAGTAAGAACCTGCAGTTTGGTGTTGCCATGGTTACTGAGTTCTTTTTCCAGTACTGGCCTCCTAGTAGTATCAGATTTCTGGTACTCCTTAGTGATAGGATCCTATCTCAACTTCCTTCTCCTCTCCTTTCTCTTCCAAAGTCTTGTGTTGTTTCTGGCCTCCTCTTCCCCCAATCCACTCCCAGGGAATTATCTGCCCCAGGGGAAAGGTTGATTCAGTGAGGTGGAGAGTTTTTTTAAAGAGGAAAATGTGAATGGGAGGCAACAGATTCTCTTTATCCCATTAGGCTCACCTTTCTGGTCCCTGTACTTCCTGATCCTCAGGGGCTTAGAAAAAGAAATAAATTAATTAAGGGAATGTGGGGAAAACTGAATCTAACCTTGAACAGGAGGATGAAGGCTCAGACTAAAAGATAGTTTGTTACAAGAATTTTTAAAAAGAAAAAAGAGAAAAGATGAAAAGACCACTATGGAGAAAGAAACGAAAAGAAGAGAAAGAAAGAGCACGGAAGAGGAGGTTGGGCTGGAGGAGACACCTGAGCAGGACAAAGTTTTTTCTCCACCAGAAAAAACTTTAATTGAAGCGTCAGGAGCTCAAGGGCTCAACCTGCCTTCTTCCCCCGCCCCTTTCTCACCAGCCTCAACCTCAGCCTCCAGCACATCCACAATCACATCCTTCCGTCCAGCCCGCTCTTTCCAGGACAAGTCCAAGTCCAATAGGGATTCTTTCTTTTGGAGCTCCATGAAGACATTTAATATTGGTTCCAATTTTATCAGGTAATGTTTTTGGGGAAGCAAGGAAGGGAGGGAAGGAAGAGTAACTCTGAGGACAGCTATATCTGTCTCCATCTCCCCTTAGCTCCTTGAGTTTCCTAAGCCAGTAGTGTCTTCTCCCCTGGTCCTTCCTAGCTCTTCGAACAAGATGCAGAGACACTTTTGACATCCAACATCCTCCACTTGCCTTTGAGGTGGCCAGCAATCCCCCTAGTTAGGAGGAGCTGGCAGTTGGCCCTGACTCCCATGCATTCCTATTTTGAAAGTGATGCAGGCTCCTGGTTTGGGACTCCTCAGTTTTTAGAATTCTTCAAGCATTGAGTTGCATCAGGTTCTTCTGGCTTCCAGCTTCAAGAGAGAAGGTAGACGAGGACAACCCCACTTTAGGTTGCTGAAGGAAAAGAGTAGGAAGACACGAGAGGAACCAACAACTTCTATCATGGCCCCATCCCCAGTTTGGTACACCAGAGATCGGAGAATTTCCCCTTGGGTGAGATCTAGGACAATCTTTCTTGGTCAAGCCGAGTTATCTCTTTCCCAATGGGAGAGCTCCTTCACTCTGTATTGTCTGATATATATGTTCTTGTTTGTACACCTTCTCTGATTTGTGTTTTGTTATGACTTGGGTAAATGGGTTTCTTCACTATTTGTTATGTGTGTTCAGTGTGGAATGGTATTAGATGGAAAAGGCCCCAAATTTTGGATATAAAACTTGGGGTGCCCCTTCCACCCAAAATGACAAAGTGATCAGAAATTAGATGGAACCCAATTATATCTCCTAGACTAATAATATTTAAGGGAGAAGATAGATATAATTCTAGCTCAGGACTTCTCTCTAAAGAGTACATACTGGTTCCAATTTCCTGCTTCCCCTCCTGGAAGGAATGAAAATCTCCTTTGGAGAAAAGGGTTGGGGGGTAGAGAATAAGCTAGGGATATCTATTCTGTCCCCCTTTGAACTGTACAATGATGACCCTCAAGTGGCAGGGTCTCCTAGCCACAAATGAGCCTTTCACCACATATGTGAGACCCAATTCTCCTACAGATTATCATCTTAGTGGTCAGTCAATTATCTCCAGCAGAAGTGAGTATTCAAATTCAGACAATGCTTAGTCCAAGCTCATCTAAAGACAAAAAATTTGACTTATAATTTCATTTATATGAGAATTTTGGGTATGGAAAACTCCCTCCACAAGGCAAGGAGGCTATCATCTGTAATATAGTTATATATTTATTAATTACATATTTATATTTATTATATAATATTATATAATTAATATATTATATCATTTATATAATATTTCTATAAATATTAAACTAATAAAGTAAATAGGCCATATAATAT
>CM053588.1:86085800-86104584 GCA_028646515.1 Pseudochirops corinnae | reverse complement strand
TTTTGGAGTTCTAGGATTGGGTTAGAGTCCTATTTTGTGGGTATTTTGGGGTGGCTATGTGAGAGCTGCGATGTGTTGCTGCTGCTACGCCGCCATCTTGGCTCCGCCCCCCATCGAAAAGTTATTTTAAAAGTGCTAAAAAGGAAGAAAGAGATTTGGAAGAGAATTGCTTCTCTTTACTTTAATTGGATACATTCCTCTTTCCATCTCCTGTTACTGTATTCCTATTAGCTTTAGTTTACACACTCATTTAGATCACAAGATTCAGACATGTTCTGACTATTTCCTCCCAACTTCCAATGGTTGGAAAATAAAGATGAAAAGTTCCTCTCCTCCCCCCTCTTTCAACACCCACTGAAAAAGAAAAATGAGAAATTTTTTAACCCCTCATTAGATAAACCCTTAATAATTAAACCTTCATTCATGGGGCATTTGTGGACATTTACTGTGTAGAATTTCCATTTGAGTAAATGTATAAAATAGCTTCTTCTATAAGAGAATGAAATAAAAAATGAATTTTCTAAATTAAGGTATTGTCACAATTTAATTTTAACAAAAAGATAAACTTAGGCAGATCTCTGTACAAGATAACATTTATTAGCAGGGGCATGCTATCTATCAAATGAGTCAATGAATTGCCTCCATTAATGCCCAAATAAGAGAACAGTTCCCCTCATATAGGGTTTGGGGAGAACAGAAGAAGAATAGATCAGGGTAGAAGACATCATGGAATTAAGGGCAACATGATTGGTTATGGAACTGAGACACAAGGAGCAATATGATTGGTTGGAAGTTTGGTAATGTGGTCTGTCAATGACCCCATTTCTTCTCTGTTGAGACTAAGAAGTGCTCCTTGTCTGAGTGCAGGTGCGAGATAGGGACCCAGACTTTTGGACAGCAAACTAGACATCCCTGAAGGATAGCTTGGTGGAGTAAAGATACCAGGCCCAAACTCTCTTGCTTTCTCACACATTCCCCAAGGTTAGCAAAATTCCTTTGAGCAGGAGAGCTGAATTTTGAAACTTAGCCCATTACAGGCCAGCTGTAATGTAGTGACAAAGAACCATGACTTAAGCAATTATAAGACAAAAGCAATTACAGGACAAAATCAATTACTCATAAATAGGATCAATAAGAAAGTGATACAGGATTAATTTTTATATTCTCAGGATACAAGAAGTTTTAGGTATGGTAGGACAAAAGACAATTAGATTTTTAACATGACAATGCTTTATTGCTACACACACACACACACACACACACACACACACACATACACACAGAAAACCTGCTCTTTCTCACTGAAGTCTAAGGATTGCTGTTGCAGACAATTTCAGAAACTTAAAAGAAGAAAACCCTAATGGAAACTTACAAAGAATAAAACTGCTAACATTGAACAACATCATCTGGAACACAGATAAAACATCCTTGCCAACCCAGCTAATATCATATAACCAGCAAGATTTAAAATGTCATTACATTTCTGTGGATGCACAGAAGGTCATCAGCTGCATGCTAGACATCATCTGGGTATTTGTCCTAGTAGCATTTCATATTCAACATATTCCCAAAGAAATTCACTATCTAACCCCCTAAACCTGCTCTTTCCCAAACATCCTAATTTCTGTTGCAAACACCACACTCTTCCCAATCATCCAGACTCAAGAGTGTTGGAGTTGCTCCAATCATAGGAAAGAAGGGGACAGATATGTTGGAGAGGGAGGGCTAACAAGACAAGAAAACTGCTTGATATAGAGAAGGGAGAAGGGAAAATCAAGGATGACTGTCATGGTTATAAATCTAGGTTTCTGGAAAGATGGTATAAGATCCAAAGGAGTGTCCAGGGGAAATCATGTAAATTGCCCACAACCTCTACTTAACAGAGAATAAAGACCATTGTTTTGTGATGCAAGATATTTGGTATATTATGGATCAAATAACTACCTTTCTCTGGTGACATTGATGATAGCCTTTGTTATCAAAGGACCTAAGAAAGTGTATCATTGGAATAAATACTGGATATTTGAATTAAATTCTTGGGACTGGTTGATAAACTGATTATCCATAATGCTTCAAATTTTGCTGAGTTGCTTGAAGGGAAGAGAAATTAGGGTGTCAGATGAGAAATCTTGTGGTAGTATGTTGTGACTTTAGTGGTCTGTTGTTTCTAAGTGACTTTCTCTGTATATTTGTGTTTTCTTGTATTGTATGGATTTGAGGGGATGTTTGGTTTGTTGGGGATATATTATGGACTGCTCAAATTCTTGGGACCAGAGAACTAGGGTTTGGCGGCAATAACCCTATGTCATTACATTCTGCAATGTTCTATGATAGTGCTGCATTCTTCCCAATATCTTCTGAGCTGATACAGATATCAGTGGCAGCTAGATGCTTCTTAGGGCCCAATACACTTTTCTAAGAGTACTAGAAAAAAGTGACACAATGGTCATATCATACATAGTCTCTTGGTCTTGAAAGGGGTCTTAAAGATCATAAACCTAACTCATTTCCCCCTTTGAAGCCCGATTTTTCAAGGTGAATATTACAGTAATTCTTTTCATATCACAACTTTCCTCATCATATTTTGATGTTTCACGGGAAATTAAATGGGAATTTGGGGAGTTTTGCAGAAGCTGCAGATGACAAGCAGAGGTCAGCAGATCACACAGAAAAAAGTTTAGAAACTCAGAAATCCATAAAATATATGTATAGTATTGTATAGCATCAATATATTTTACCTTTAAATACCATAATAATTCAGACTTCTCTGGTACTAAGGAAGGGTCAAAAGTTTTTTACGTGGATTTTCCAAATAGCCAGGGCACTGCACCTCTTAATCCCTGCAATGTGGAAGGGATAATTGTACTATTTTCCCCCCACTCCAATAGCTTATTTAATTAATCTTTGTCATATAGAAGCTATACCCAAGAAATTTACTAGGCAACTGTAATTTATGTTTTGCTTATTGCCCTCTAAATAACAATAACAACCCTCTGTTGTTATTTCACAGGATGATTCCCTTATATTCTTTATCTCTTTGAAATTTTTAGCTCAAACTAGCTGCTACAACTCAAGAAACAACTCTGGAGAACAATATAAACTCCCCTTGGACTGTTGAAAGACTATTTATGTCTGATGAAAAAAAAATTCAGCGAGACCTTTAATATTGTGTGTGGTGGTTGTGACCCATTGAGGCAACTATAACAGTATTATTAGTAAATTTAAACTATAATATAAATATAAGTCAACTTCTCTGGTAATTGTAGATAATGGAAAAAAGGAAAAAATATTCTACTCTTATCTTGCTTCTATTTAGAAGATGGTTAACAAGAACTTGAAATCCAAAGTTTAAGAAAGAACATGCTTTGATTTTCTCTTCCTGGTGGGTTAGACAGAACATGTACAATTAACATTTCAATCTACTAAATGGAACTTTTGGGGGAACATGGTCACATCAATAGTGTTGGGAGAGATTTCAATCTATATATTCCTGCTTTTTTAGTATTTTTATTCTCCTCAATTTACATGTTAGCTATTCTGCCTCAGCTCTCACTCTGCCCTTATTCTGCATTTTGTTATTGATAACACTGTTCTCTTCAGAAATAATGCCATTTAGCTCCCAATGCAGAGTGCTAAAGACTTCTCCCTGAAGACCAGCTGTGGTCCAAATGGGAAGATTCTCTAAGTGTATTTAGAACTCAAAAATGTACCTCTGTTATCAACAAGGCTTCATAGTCTGAGCTATTCCAGGACTTTGGGGGAAGCTCTCTGGAGAGCTATAGGAATACTTAATCCTTACATCTCAGAAATGTCTATAACCAGATGTAAGCAAACTCTACACTATTTGCCTTCTCTCCTCCTCATTTTCTACTTCTTTTAGCTCTTCTTGCTAAATCCTGGTCCTTTGGGCAAACCATTGTCTCCCTAATTATTTTCTACTCTCATCCCCAACCTTCCCCCAAGGCAATTGAGCCAAACTATTCAAATTATGTAGGGCTGCTTCTAAAACCTCTAAAAAAGGAAGGAAGTCCTGCTTTCCCATACCTTTCCTTCCATCAGAGGGATACTGTAACTCCAACTTTCCTCTATATGGCCTTTATAAGTGACATAAGAATTAAATTTGGAAGCTATGCTGACTCCTGCACAGAAAGACAGGACATCTCCTCTGTAATCAGGAGTTAATATTTCCTATCACATAAAGAACTGGGCTCAGGGAGTAACATTATCACAAATACATTTTTTTAAAAAGCGTATTTCCAAGGCATCCAGAGAACACAGTTTAAACATGATACTTTGGGCTCACTTCCTACCTCACAAGGTTGTTGAGAGGCAAGAATTTTGTAAACTTGAAAAGTGTTTTAGAAATGTGAATTGTTGCAAGTTAAATGGTGCCTAATTCTACAATTTGACTTCATTGACAGATTAAAAAAACAAATATTCCCCTCACAAGATGAAGGAAGTAAGAAGTAAGTTGATTTTTATATACACAAGGGAGGAGTCTCTTAACGAAGCAAAATATACAGAAGGGGATCATCCATTTAAAAATACAGTTTACTGTAATATGACCCAAAAAAGGCCAGCTGTATTGATAATATTTACATATTGACATTAGGCCTTTTTTGAGAGACCTTGTCATTTGGGTGATTATAAGTGGCTTAAACAAAACAATTAGATTATTGTTGTATAGTCCATGTCTAACTCTGTTTCTAATTTGTTTTGGTCTTTGAAAGTGAAAAGGCCTTCATTGGAAAGCTTGAGGATTTTGATGATGAAGATTTTGAACGTAGGTAAGTATGTCAGAAGTTATGGTGACTCAGTCTCCTATTGTTCCCAGTCCTGCTTATTAGCCAATGTTGGGGGAGGCTGTGGTTGAGGAGACACTAAGTCTGCAGCTTTTGCATTATCTGCCTTTTGTCATGTACTACCTGCAAATTGTCACATTCTTGCTACTCTGGGGTAGTAAGAACTGACTTGCTAGTGCCCAAACTCTTTCACTGAGATGGACCCATCAGGTTTGTCTTAAAGATACCAATAAAAGCTGTCCCTACCTTGAAGCCATTACTGATCTTCAGTGATCACCCTGTCAATGTGTTGCTACCTTGATGTACTTATAATAAACTCCTTTTAATTCTCTTTGTCTTGAATTTTGACTCATTGATCAGGGTGAAAAACCCAAATTAAGAATTTTCTTTTCAACAAGTAGGTTATAAAGAATGGAGGAAGGGTTCTCTAAGTGAATTTTTTGTTCAATAGCACTGTTAAAAGACAGAAGGTAGCTGTGCATGGTGGTACACACTTGCCTACTGGGGAGGCTGAGGCTGGTAGATAGCTTGAGTTCTGGAGTCCTGAGCTGCTATAAGGGCTGAAAGTGTATTGGGTACTAAAAATAAAATAAAATTACTGCAGACAAATGTTTAAAAGTATATTGGGTGTCAGTACCAAATCCAACACCAGCATGGTGAGCCCCTGGAAGTGGGGGGACTGCCAGGCTGCCTAAGAGGGGTCAACTGACCCAAGCTGGAAATAGAATAGGTCAAAGTTTATGTGATGATCAGTAGTGGGTTCACACCCATGAGTAACTGCTGCACTTCCAGCCTGGACAAAAGAGGGAGACCCAGTCTCAAAGAAGAAAAAAACATATGAGGTGCTTCAAAAATGCAGAAGATAGAAAATTGTGGGGAGATATTTGGGAAAAGTACACAAAAACTCCTATGAACACACTGATGCTATCCTTGGAAAAAATTGTTTAGATTTATTCTCAGTGAGCTTTCTCTAATATATTTTCTTCAGAATGTTGAATATTACTGTTTTAAAGTTCATGGTCATCATCATTTGAAATTTAACACTCCACCCCTTTCCAAAGGTTTCCTGAATGACATCTGATTGACTGATCTGTTAATGTAAAATAAAAACATACCTGGTGTTTCTATAACACGTCAGTGTGCAATGAAACAGATTATAGCCCTTCTATTACTTTGTAGACGGTCTTCAAGAGTAACTATAGCTAAAAAACCTTGCCTCCCTAAATCCACCCAGACAAGCCTCTCTGAATTGAGCTGTTCTCAGAAGACAGACCTCAATCCATCACCGGGACAGCACGTAAAAGCTTGGCATTACATACTGGACTTTTGCCCTTCGGGGACAGCCTTTATGAACTCAGCATTACCTGCATGCTATAATGAAGCATCAAATGAGAGTGCTTGAGTTGAAAAGGGAGAAAATAAGTATGTTAGAAGAGTTCTAGTGATGACATTTTTGTTTCATTTCTGCCTGTGTAGCCTTAGAGATTGTCATAGTGTTAGGTACATTGTACCAGGTACTTATTAATCAAGCGAAATAAAAAGACACAGCTTTGCTAACGCGTGTTTTCTAGTAATTAAACATTTTATTCAATACTGCAGATTTAACCTGGTGTCCTCCACCTTGTATGAATAGAGCAACCTCATTTATAATATTATAAGTCCATAATTCTAACATAAGAAAATAATTATTTTCATCTCCCAAGACTCAACTGGCAGAAATATTTAAGAACTAATTATTTAGGATACTTGTTGCTTTTCCATTTTCTTTCTAGTTGCTCATCTTTTGGCTAATTTGATTCAGTTCAAAAGCATCTATTAAATACTTGCTGTGTGCACTATGTTTTCTGGGGCTGAGTGATACCTAGTCTTTTATTTATTTTTTTAGTTTAGTGTTTTATTTTTTCCTTAATTACATGTAAGTACAATTTTTAACATTTGTTTTAAATTTTGAGTTCTAAATTCTCTCCTTCCCTTCCTCCCTCTCCTCATTGAGAAGGCAAGCAATTAGATACAAGTTGTACATGTACAATTGTGCAAAAATACTTACCACTTAGTCATGTTATTAAAGAAGGTACAGACCCAAAGGGAAAAACGATACAGAAAGTGAAAAATCATATGCTTTGATCTGCATTCAGACTCCACTGGTTTTTTCTCTGGAGGTGAATAGCATTTCTCATCATGAGTCCTTTGAAATTGTCTTGGATCACTGCGTTGTTGAAAATAGCTAAGTCATTCACAGTTGGTTATCACACAGTATTGCTGTTACTGTGTATAGTGTTCTCCGGATTCTGCTCCCTTCACTTTGCATCAGTTCATGCAAGTCTTTCCAGATTTTTTCTGAATTCTGCCTGCTCCTCATTTCTTAGAGCAGAGTAATAATATTCCATTGCAATCATTTACCACAGCTTCTTCAGCCATTTGCCACTTGATGGGCATCCCCTCAATTTCCAATTCTTTGCCACTACAAAAAGTTCTCCTATACAAATTTCTGTACAAATAGGTCCTTCTCTTCCTCATTTTAAAATCTTTTTGGGATACACACTTAGTAGTGTATCAAAGAGTATACTGGTTTATAGTTTTTTGGCATAGTTCCAAATTGCTCTCCAAAACAGTCAAATCAGTTCACAATTCCACCAATAGAGCATTAGTGTCCCAATTTTTCCACATCCCCTCCAACATTTATTATTTTTCTTTTTCTGTCATAGTAGTCAATCTGATAAGTGTGAGGTGGTACCTCAAAGTTGTTTTAATTTGCATTTCTCTAATCAATAGTACTTTAGACCAATTTTTTTCATATGACTATAGATAGTTTTGATTTCTTCTCCTGAAAACTGCTTGTTCATATCCTTTGACCATGTGTCAACTGGAGAATGACTTGAAATCTTATCAGTTTCACTGAGTTCTCTATGCATTTGAGAAATGAGACCTTTATCAGAGAAACCTGTTGTAATTTTTTTCACAGTTATGATTGCTCTGTATTTCCCTCTATCGTATTTCCCCCATTTCTCCTACTTTCTCTCCTTTTACCTTGTCCATCCTAAAAAGTATTTTGCTTCTCACTATTGCCTCCCCCCAATCTGCCCTCCCTTCTATTAGCCATCCACCTTCTCTTATCCCCTTTCCCTCCTACTTTCCTATAGGGTAAGATAGATTTCTATACCTAAATGAATGCTTATGTTATTACCTCTTTGAGCTAATTCTGGTAAGAGTAAAGTTCAAGTACACCCCTCCACTTCCCTCATCTTCCTCACCTCTGTAAAATTTCTTTCATGCCTCTTTATGTGAGATAATTTATTGCATTTTACCTTTTCTTTTCCCCTTCTTTCAATGCATTCTTTTCTCACCCCTTAATTTTATCTTTTTAGATAGTGATCCCATCATATTCAACCCATATCCTCTATCTGTGTATACTCCTTCTAACTGCCCTAATAGTGAAAAAGTTCTTAGGAGTTACAAGTATCATTCACCCATGTAGAAATGTAAACAGTTTAACTTTATTGAATCCCATTTGATTTCTCTTTTCCTGTTTACTTTTTTATTCTTCTCTTGAGTTTAGTATTTGAAAGTAAAATTTTCTATTCATCTCTGGTCTTTTAATTAGGTATGCTTGAAAGTTCCCTATTTTGTCAAATATCCATTTTTCACCCTGAAGGATTATATTTCGTTTTGCTGGGTAGGTGATTCTTGGTTGTAATCCTAGCTCTTTTGCCCTCCAGAATATCATATTGCAAATCCTCCAATCCTTTAATGTAAAAGCTGCTAAACCTGGTGCTATCCTGACTGTGGCTCCACAATACTTGAATGGTTTCTTTCTGGCTCCTTGCAATATTTTCTCCTGGGAGAAAATCTGGGAGTGCTGAAATTTGGCTATAATATTCTTGGGAGTTTTCATTTTGGAATCTCTTTTGGAGGTGATTAGTAGATTGTTTCCATTCCTATTTTGCCCTCTGGTTTTAGAATACCAGGGCAGTTATCCTTGATAATTTCTTAAAAGATGATATTTGAGCTTGTTTCTGATCATGGCTTTCAGATAGTCCAATAATTCTTAAATTATTCCTCCTCAATCTATTCCCAGGTCAGTTGTTTTTCCAAAGAGATATTTCACATTTTCTTCTATTTCTTTATTCATTCTTTTGATGTTGTTTTATTGTTTCTTGCTGTCTCGTGGAGTGATTAGCTTTCATATACCCAATTTTAATTTTTAAGGAATTGTTTTCTGCAGTGAGCTTTTGTGTCTACTTTTCCATTTAGCTTGTTTTACTTTTTAAAGATCTTTTCTTCAGTTAATTTTTGTATATCTTTTTTTCCATTTGTTCAATTCCATTTTTTAAGGAGTTCTTCCCTTCAGTGAGTTTTTATATATCTTTTCCCATTTGGTCAATTCTGCTTTTTATAGTGTCTTTCTCTTCACTGGATGTTTGTGCCTCTTTTACTACTTGGCCTATTCTGTTTTTAAGGTATTATTATCTTCAGTGTTTTTGTTTTTGTTGTTGTTGTTCATTTCCTTTACCAAGATCTTGGCCCTTTTTTCATGTTTTTCTTGTATTGTTCTCATTTCTTTGCCCAAGAGTGGGGGTGGAGTGAAGTGACTTAGCCAGATATGTCTTTCAGTGAGAAAGGATTAGAGAAGGGAAAACTGGAATTAGAGGTTTCAAGAAATTTGCTACAGAAATTGTCCAAGACAAAGGTAATGAGGACTTGAACTAGAGTAGTAATTGTGAGAGAAAATAGAATAGTCATCTTTATCATGACCTCTAGTCCTTCTACTACTTAGTACTTTCCCGGGCCATCTTGTCTGACTAAGACTTCAGTTTTCACAATCCCTCCTTCCTATCCTTTAATAGACTAGTTCACTATTCTGGAACTTCAATACATTGCTCTCTTGTTTTATTGTTCTTCATGCTTTGCCAGACCTTAGCCCCGGCTTCTTACCATCTACCTACTCTACTCCAGCTCAGAATGTCAGAGGAAGTAACACATCTGTGCTGACTGGATCCACAAGAAATTAATGTGATCTAGCTGAAATGAGGCCCTCACTACATCAAATAAAACCTTTTACTCTTCCCTCATTGCTTCCCTTTCCCATTCCCCACAGTGACTCACAAAAAAGATGACCTTTTTCCTTGTCAAGGCAAAACCTTCAACATACACTAGTGATCCCATTCCATCCTGTCTGTCCCCAATTGATTGCTTCCATTTCCATTCCTATTCTCTCAATTATCTACTTTCTTATTAACTACAAACATATCCATATCTCCCCTATCCTCAAAGAACCCTCAAGTCTACAATGGATGCCTCTACTTCTTTTCCTGTAACTCTTTTTTAAAAAAAATTTTCAATAATCTTTCACCTTCATCATTCATATGAAATGGCTGTCTCCAAAGCTGTCAATGATCTCCCAGTTGCCAAATCTAAAGACCTTTTGTCCATTCTCTTTTTCACTTCTCTGTAGCCTTTGACACTGTTGATCACTCTCCTCCTTCATCTTGTCTTCTCTCTAGGTTTTCAGAACTCTATTCTTTCCTGCTTCTTCTCCTATCTTACTTATCCTTTTCAGTCCCCTTTGCTGCATCTTCATCCATGGCAGTCCACAAAACCTGTGTCCTGAGCCCTCTTCTCTTCTCTCTCTACACCATTTCACTTGGTAATCTCATTAGCTCCTATGGATTCAGTAATCATCTCTATGCTAATGATCCTCAAATTTACTTAGCCACCCAAACTTTTCTGCTGACCTGCAGTCTTACAACTCCAACTGCCTATTGGATAGCTCCAATATACATCAATATATTTCTTCAACTCATCATGTGTAACGTCAATGTGAAATCCATAGCAGCTGCTATGAATATGCATGTGTATTTCCAGGGTAGATTCACAAAACATAATAAGCTCTCTTCCTCAAAGACAAAACCAAAATATTTATTTGGGACATCATTAGGATACCAGGAGGTAAGATTTAACAGAGTACTTATCACTAATCCAGGGAGTGCCAACATCTTAAATCTTCTTTCTGTTACACCTCCCCACAAACAAGTTCCCCTAGGCAAATTCCTCCTTCTGGCCACTCACAGCTTGCTTCTCTCTCTCTGCTCCTGCTTTCTTGAACTCTACTACTTGGGCAAGCTCCTCCCACTCTCAGCTCCATGTGACTTGGACTCCATGTGACTCAGACCCCATGTGATCACAGGCTCTATGTGTTAGGCCTATTAATGGGCAGGGAAGATCTTCCTATTTTATTAACATTACACCATGTTCAAAAGTGAACTCATTATCCTTATCCCCAAATCCTCCTCCCTTCCTAATTTCCCTATTACTGCTGAAGATGCTACCATTTTCCCAGTCCTTCCAGCTCCCATCGTAGTTGTCATCCTCAACTTCTCTCTCCCACTCCCCATATCCAATGTGTAGGACCTGGTTGAGAGAGAAGTGCAGTCCAACTCAGGCCTTGCCAGCACAACCTTGGCCTCAGCACACTAGGAGCAGACATTGGGGGTGGCTGAATTAGCAGTGGCATCTTCTGGAGCTCTCAGTCCACAGATGGTAAGGGGATCAAGCAACTGGTCAGAAGAGGATTATAGTACTGCTATCACTGAGGCGAGGATCTTTTGCTTTGCCCATCCTCAAATCTGGGTCAAAGTCCTGGGAGGCAATATCAGGAAGAGGAGGACCAATGGTGTAGCAGAGCTTATTGTAGCAGATTGATCTCATAGTTCCAGTGCAGAAGAGTGCTTGTGATCACTCACAGACCAAGCACAGGCCAGGAGAGGAGTAAACACCTTTCCTTAGATCATACCATCTTGGAAGAACTGAAAACTCACAGGTCCCTAGAAGTATCTCTGAAAACAGCTGCACAAAGCCCCTGAAACTTGAACAATTCATCCCCCACATTGGAATCAGAGCCCCACCTTAACAGAGAGTTAAAAAGTCAAGTAATTGACTGGAAAAATGAGCAAACAATAGGAAAAAACTCTGACTACAGAAACTTAATTTGGTGACAAGGAAAATCAAAACACACTCAGAAGAAGACAACAAAGTCAAAGCTCCTACATCCAAAGCCTTCAAGAAAAATATGAATTAGTCTCAGACCATGGAAGAGCTCACAAAGAATTTTCAAAATCAAATAAGAGGAGTAGAAGAAAAATTGGGAAGAGAAATGAGAGTGATGTAAGAAAATCATGAAAATTGAATCAATAGCTTGGGAAAGGTCACACACAAACACACACACACACACACACACACACACACACACACACTGAAGAAAATAGCACCTTAAAAATAGACTAGATCAAATGGCAAAAGAGGTCCAAAAAAACAATCAGGAGAAGAATGCCTTAAAAAGTAGAATTGGCCAACTGGAAAAGGAGGTCCAAAAACTTACTGAAGAAAATAATTCCCTAAAAATTAGAATGGAGTTAATGGAAGTTAATGACTTTATGAGAAATCAAGAATACTAAAACAAAAAGAATGAAAAAATAGAAGACAATGTGAAATATCTCATTGGAAAAACAACTGACCTGGAAAATAGATCCAGGAGAGGTCTTTTTTTTTTTTTTTTTTTTTTGCTTTTTGGAGTGGGGAAGGCAGGGAAGGTCACACAGCTAGTAAGTGTTAAGTGTCTAAGGCCAGATTTGAACTCAGGTCCTCCTGACTCCAGGGCTGGTGCTCTATTCACTGTGCCACCTAGCTGCCCCCAAAGAGAGATCATTTTAAAATTATTGGACTGAAAACCATAATCAAAAAAAGAGCCTAGACAGTGTCTTTCATGAAATTATCAAGGAAAACTACCCTGATATTCTAGGACTGGAGGGTAAAATACAAATTGAAAGAATTCCCTGTTCACCTCCTGAAAGAGATCCCAAAATGAAAACTTCCAGCAATATTATAGTCAAATTCCAGAGTTTCAAGGGCAAGGAGAAAATATTGCAAACATCCAGAAAGAAACAATTCAAGTATTATGGAGCCACAATCAGGATAACACAAGATTTAGCAGCTTCTACATTAAATGACTGGAGGGTTTGAAATATGATATTCTGTAGGGCAAAGGAACTAGGAATTCAACCAAGAATCACCTACCCAGCAAAACTGAGTATAATTTATGAGGGGAAAATGGATATTCGGTGAGAGGGAGGAATTTCTTGCATTTTTGAAAAAAGACCAGCGCTAAATAGAAAATTTGACTTTCAAATACAAGACCCAAGAGAAGCCTGGAAAGGTAAACAAGAAAGAAAAATCATAAGGGACTTATTAAAGTTAAACTGTTTACATTCCTTCATGGAAGGATGATATTTGTAACTCACAAGACCTTTCTCATTATTAGGGTAGCTAGAAGGAGTATATATAGACAGACGGCATAAGCGTGAGTTGAATATGAAGGGATGTTATCAAAAAAATAAAATTAAAAGGGGAGAGAGGAATGTACTGGGAGAAAAGGAAAGGGAGAGGTAGAATGGGGGAAAATTATCTCACATAAAATAAGCAAGAAAAAGCCTTTAGAGTGGAGCGGAAGAGGGGGGAGTTGAGAGGGAGTGAGTGAAACTTTTCCACCCATAACTGACTTAAAGGGCGAATAATATACACACTCAATTGAGTATAGTAATCTATCTTGCCCTACAGGAAAGTAGAGAGGAATGTGATAAGAGGGGGTGGTGATAGAAGGGAGGCCAGATTGAGGAAGTAGGTAGTCAGAAACAAAACACTTTTGAGGAGAGACAGGGTAAATAGAGAGAGGGAATAGAATAAGTGGGGAGAGGGCAGGATAGGATGGAAGTAAATAGACTTAGTCTTTCACAACATGATTATTATTAAAGTGTTTTTCATGACTACACATGTATAACCTATATTGAATTATTTGCCTTCCCAAGTGTGGGAAAGAAGGGAGGTAGAGAATTTGGAACACAAATTTAAAAAAATAAATGTTAAAATTGTTTTTACATGTAACTAGGGAAAAATAAAACAGTAAATACATTTTTTTGAAAAAAACTCCATTTCAAGAAAATCTGTATAATGAATACCACACATTGTTTTCAAAGCTTCCTGGCTTTTCTTTGCTTCTTTGTTGGTTTTCTTTTGTTCTCTACAGTGAACTTTGTACTTTATTTTTTCCTCCTTCCTCCTCCTTCCCCCTAAAGAAAACTACAATTAAGTGTGAATAGATAGATAGATAGATAGATAGATAGATATTTAGATAGGTATAAAACACACATTTATACACATATACACTCATACACATATATGTAAGACTGTACAGTACTTAATTTCTCTTATCATCTGTTTCTCTGAAGGTGGATAGCATCTTCCTTCAAAAGTCCAAGTCTTTCCATGTTTTTCCAAATCAACCAGCTCATCATTTCCTATACAACAATAATATTCCAACCCAATCACATCCTATTTGAGAGATTGTCTATGAAAGTCCCCCCCCTCCAGTTTTCTCTATTCTTTTTATTCTTGACTACACAGGTTTTATTTGTACAAGAAAAATTTAATTTAATTAAATTGTACAAGAAAATTTAATTTAGATCATCAAAATTATTCTTTTTATACTTCAATGCTCTTACCTCAAGGTCTAATACTGCTGAATCTACTTCTTTTACATCTTTTTTTTCCTGGTTTCTTTGAAATTTCTGCTCTTTTGCTCTTCCATACAAATGAACTTTGTCATTATTTTTTTCTGACTCATGTAATGGTAATGTAATTTGAATTTGAAGATACCTTTGTATTGGCAAAGGTAACAGGTACTTAACACTTAGTAATTAATCAAGCCTCTGTTAAAGAAACAGAAGATATGAACTCTTGTCTCCTGTTGCTGATGTAACAGGAAGGGGCTGAACAGGGAGGGTCAATACTGTATATAAGGAAAAGCCCCAGAGATGGAAAGAGAGATCTTCTTGGAACAGGCTTTGTGGAGGCAGAAGCTGCTACTGCCACTGGGGAGGCTGAAGAGGAAACACTCCCCATCCCCCAGGCTAAAGAGAATGATTTTTATTTGGAGAACCTGGATAAAGTGATTTTGATTTTGGGAACCAGCTGAAACTTCTGCTGACTCTGAGGGCCAGCCAGAGCTGCTGCTGATTTCTGAAAGCCAGTCAGAGCTAAGGGCCAGCTGGAGCTGCTGAGGCTGTTGAGGATTTCTGAGGGCCACCCAGAGTTGCTGAGGCTGCTGAGGATTTCTGAGGGCCAGCCAGAGCTGCAGAAGACTGAGGAAGCATGACTGTGATGTTGATACTTTGCATGAACCTGTTTGTGGCTTTGTTAAGCCTTGTCCTCCCAGGAATAGACATTGTGAAGGATTTGAGATGGATTGGACACAGTAAGCTCTAATGTGGAGCAAGAACTGCACAGAAAGCTGGACAAGGAGCCGGGAGCTGTCTGCCTTTGAACCCAGGTGACAGTTTGGTGAATCCAGGTAGGACCTGGGGCAATGGAAGGGGATCCAGGGAATCTGAGAGACCACCCTGAGTCAAGCTGAAAGAAGACTACTTGGGTACTGTGTACTGATTGAGAAATCGTAAAATACTAGTGACCTAGGGGTGGAGGGTCTGTGTATTTTTCTGATGATTCAATAGCGAATGATGAGGGATGATTGAATGATTGAGTTGATTGAATGATTCATTGACTAAATGATTGTACTAAGTGAATGATGACTGAAGGAGTAATTGATTTGTAACTTAGTATGCCCCATGAGTGGAGAACTTTGACTATTGTATTTTGTGTCCCTTAAGGAGGCAAACCTCCTTGAGGATGATTGAATGAGTGAGATGATTAAATGCTTGAGTTACTAAATGATTGTTCTTTATTGAAAAATTTGTGACCACTGTGGTGGAAACTATGCAGTCATTTTAGTGATAAGCTATTGTTTGAATGCTGTATTTTTATTTTCTGTGATAAGGTGTAACATTGAGAATGCTCAACCTTGATTTACTGTGAATGTTTTGCTCTGATTTGTTATGGAATAAATAGAGTGTTCACTATACTGCGTAATCAGAACCTTGAAAGCTGTTTACAGTAGCATTCTTCTGGAAAGCTGCTCATGCTTGGCTTTACAACTCAGTAAAATAATGTTTAGCAGTTTAATTAGGATGACATTGAATAAATAGGTTAGTTAGGTAAAATCTTCATTTTAAAAATTATATTGACTTTACTGTTCATGAATAATAAATATTGCTTCAATTATTTTGATCTGAGTTTATATAAAAAGCATTTTATATGTTCATATAGTTGCTGTGCCTTTTTTGTAAGAAATATGCTCAGATATTTTATACTGTCTAGGTATTTTAAATGGTCTAAAACAAAATTTAATAATACTGCTGACATAGTGTAGTTTCTCTTTTTTGTTTTTGCTTGAATCTATTTTAACTTTGAGACTGTGATTACTATCCCTGCTTTTTTTTACATATTAAATTCTACTCCTGCCCTTTATCTTTGTCTGTGTCTATCATTTTTATGTTTCCTGAAAGCATCACATTGTTGAATTCAAATTTTTAATCTGCTCTTTCCATTGTATGAGTAAATTTGTCCCCTTCACAGTCTGAGATACAATTAAAGGTTGTGTATTTTTCTCCTTCCTCTTTTTCCTCACTATCCTTCTCATCCTATTTACCTTATTCCTCCTCATTGCTCTGCTTTACTCCTACCCACTACCTTGCCCTCCTATTTCTTAACCTACCTCCTGCTCTAAGAGTCCCTCCCTTATCCTCTCCCCCAACCCTATCCCTCTGCCCTTTTATTTTTTTTTCCTGAATTAGATGACTTTTATACCCTTCTAGATATATAGGTTGTTCCCTGTTTAACTCGTTTCTGATTAGAATAAGATTCCAGTGCCACCAGAACTCCTTCTTAATCCCAGCTTTATAAATTTTTTTCTTTTAAGCCCTTTTATATGAGATAATTACTCCTTTTGTCTCTCTCTACACAGTTTTTTTTTTAGAATCACTCCCTCATACTCAGTTCAGTCCATACTTTTCTTTCAAACTACCCAAATAATGATGACAAACATAAGAGTACTGTTAATATTTTCACATATACAAAGTAAACAATTGAATCTTATTAAAGTCCCTTGTAATTGGTCTTTAATGCTTACCTTATATTTTTCCTGAACATTATATTTATATATAATTTATATATATATATATAATTTATATATAATATATATATATTTTCTCTTAAGTTTTGGGTTTTTTGTCACAAAAACCTGAAAGTCTTTGAGTTTGTTAACTGCCCATTTTTTTTTTCATTTAGGATTATACTTAATCTTGCTTGGTAAATTACCCTTGCTCATAATAATCCCACCTCTTTTGCTCTATGAAATACAGTATTCTAAGACCTATAGTCCTTTATCATAGGAGCTGCTAGGTCTTGTGTAATCCTTATTGTAGTTCCACAGTATTTAAATTGCTTTTTTCTTGTTGCTTCCCATAATTTCTCCTTAACCTGGAAGCTTTGAAACTTGACTATGAAATTCCCATAAGTTTTTCTCCTGGGATCCCTTTCAGGTGGTGATCAGCCAATTTTTTTCCCTTTCTACTTTGCATTCTTATTCTAGAACTTCAGGGCAATTTTCCTTGACAATTTCTTATAATATTGTATCAAGATTCTTTTTTTTTTAATCATAATTTTCAGGTAGTCTGACTATTCTTATTCTCCTCAATCTACTCTCCAAATAGTTGTTTTTCTGATGAGATGTTTCACTTTCTCTTCTATTTTTTCATTCTTTTGATTTCATTTTATGATTTCTTGGTGTCTTAGAATGTCATTAGCTTCTCCTTGCTTAATTCTAGTTTACTTTTTCTTCATTTATTTTTAGTTTTCAACTTTTACTTCCATAACTTTTGAGTTTCAAATTTTCTCCCCCTCACTCTTTCCCCTCCTATCACCCCAAGATGGTGTGCAATGTGATAGAGGCTCTATACATCCATCGATTTTAAACATATTTTCACATTAGTCATGTTGTAAAGAAGAATTAGAACCAACGGGATGAACCATGAGAAAGAAAAAACAAAACAACATGAACAAAAAAGAGAGCTTCAATCTGCAGACTTCATAGTTCTTTCTCTGGATGTGGACAGCATTTTCCACCATGAGTCTCTTGCAGTTGTCTTAGATCCTTGCATTTCTTCCTCCAAGTCTATGAAAGTTAGTCATTGGGGGCAGCTAGGTAGTGCAGTGAATAGAATATTGGCCCTGGAATCAGGAAGACCTGAGTTCAAATCCAGCCTCAGACACTTAACACAAAACTAATCATGTGACCATGGGCAAGTCACTTAACCCCAATTGACCTACCTTTCCCCCTCCAAAAAGCCCCCCAAAAAAGTTAATCATTGCACAATGTGGCTGTTACTGTGTACAGTGTTCTCCTGGTTCTTCATACTTTACTCAGCATTTGTTCATATAAGTTTTTCCAGGTTTTTCTGAAATCTACCTGCCCATCATTTCTTATAACACAATAGTATTCCATTCCATTTATATACCACAACTTGTTTAGTCATTCCCTGATTGATGGGCATCCTGTCAATTTCCAATTCTTGGTCACCACAAAAAGAGCTGCTATAAATAATTTTGTACATGTGAGTCTTTTTTCCATTTTTATTCTATTTTTGGGATAAAGCCCTAGAAGTGGTATTGTTGGGTCAAAGGGTGTGCAGTTTTATAGCCCTTTGGGCATAGTTCCAAATTGCTCTCCAGAATGGTTGGATCAGTTCACAACTCCCCCAACAATGCATTAGTGTTTCAATTTTCCCACATCTTCTCCGAGATTGACTGTTTTCCTGTTTTGTCATGTTAGCCAGTCTATATGTGAGAGGTGATACCTCAGAGTTGTTTTGATTTACATTTCTCTAATCAATAGTGATTTAGAGCACTTTTATATGACTATAGATAGCTTTAATTTCTTCCTGTGAAAATCGCCAGTTCATATCCTTTGAATATTTATCAGTCACAGAATAACTTGTATTCTTATAAATTCAACTCATTTCTCTCTATATTTTAGAAAT
>CM053588.1:86070187-86085300 GCA_028646515.1 Pseudochirops corinnae | reverse complement strand
AACTAGGTAAATGATATGTTTGATTAAAGTAAGATTGTTAACCCATTTTGAGTTGCTTTCCTTTAGAAAAGCAGATCTAAGAACCTGTGCTAGTAGCCGCCCTAGGTATGCTAGGGTGCTTGCTGTTACATTCCCTGAAACATTATACTCAGTTTCACTGGGTAGTTGATCTTTGGTTGAAATCCATGCTCTTTTGCCTTATGGAACAACCTATCCCAAGCCATCCAATCTTTTAATGTAGAAGCTGCAAGGTCCTGCATAATCCTGATGGTGGTTCCATGATATTTGAATTTCCTTCTGGATGCTTGCAGTACTTTCTCCTCAACCTGATAATTCTGGAATTTGGCTACAATATTCCTTGGCATTTTTTATTTGAGGCCTCTTTCAGGAGGTGATTGGTAGATTCTGCTGATGACTATTTTACACTCTTGTTCTAGGACCTCAGGGCAGTTTTCCTTGCTGATTTCTTGAAAGATGCCATCAAGGCTCTTTTTCCATTGTGGCTTTCAGGTAGACCAATAATTCTTGAATTATCTCTCCTGGATCTATTTGCCAGGTCAGTTGTTTTTCCAATGAGGTATTTTGTTTTTTCATTCTTTTGATTTTATTTGACTGATTCTTAATTTTTCATAGTCATTAGATTCCACTTGCCCAGTTCTAATTTTTAAGGAATTCTTTTCTTCAATTAACTTTTTTTTTTTAATCTCCTTTCCCATTTGGCCAATTTTACTTTTTAAGGAGTTGTTTTCTTCAGTGTACATTTTTACCATTTGGCTGATAGTATTTTTTAAAGACTTGTTTTCTACAGTCAATTTTTGTCCTTCCTTTTCCAAACTATTGGCTCTTTCTTGCATACCTCTCATTTCTTTTCCCAATTTTTCTTTTACCTCTCTTATTTGACTTTTAAAATCCTTCTTTGACTCTTCTAAGAAGGCTTTTGGGGTTTGAGACTGTCATGAGAGTGGGAATTTGAAGATCTTCCCTGTCCCTTAATAGACCTAGGGGGAAGTTTGAAGATCTCTCCTGCTTTGAAAGTAAACTCTGCCCCCTAATAGGCTGAATGTAATCACATGGAGCCTGTGATGGAGGGAATTTGCTGACAGGTGGAACAGAGTCCACAGGAAGCTGGTCACAGCTAGCAAGATGGTAGGAGAGAGAGGAAGTTGAAGGAAGAAGTTAGAGAGGTTCATGAGTAAATATTGATCTTGTATTGGTTTGTGGGAAGGCTGAAGGATGCTGTTTGATACCAATATCTTTGGTACTATGATGGAATTGGCTTACTAGTTTTGGGTGTCTAAATAAATGGTTTCCTGGTGTCTAAATAAATGCTTCAATTCTGTTCTATATCTGGAGAGTTTGGTATATTTTATGATTGAATATCATGCGATACTTATAGTTACGGTCTTTATTGTGATCGTGGGTGCTGTAAATATTGCACTGGTATTACAGAGACCAGTTCATATTCCCCTTTGAGGTTTCAGATGTGGGTATATAGATAATGTTGTCCTCTTCTGAATTTGTGTTTTGATTTTCCCTGACTCCATAGTAAGAATCTATGATCATTGTCCATTTCTGCTTTTTGTTCATGGTATTTGCCTACTTCCTGGCTTTTAAAGTTAATCTCTCCTGCTGGAGCACAGGGAGTCAAGCTTCTTATACTGTCTGGGACCTGGTCACTGGCTTTGTGTGCTGGGGCCTAAGGTGCTGGCAGCTGGATGCTGTAGGGGTCTGGCAGCTTACTTGGTGCTAAGCTGGGGTTAGAAACACTGAAGCTCTCAGGGTGGGGTAATGGTGTCTGGCCCCTGGAGTATGCCTGCTCACCTGGGCTGCTTTGAAGCACTGAAAGGTTTGGCTACTGGAGGATGCCTGCCAGCGGAGTTGTGCTGAAACATGAGGAAGTTTGGCTGCTGGAGGATGTCTGCTTGCTGGTGTACATGGTCATTACCAGTTCCATTCCCATTTCAAGGTATTAGGGGGCCAGAGGGTCCTGGATTTGGTGCTTGCCTACTCTATCACCTTGGGGCTCGGGATCTCCCCCTGGTTTGCTGAGGTGGGGCTTGCTGCTGGCTTGCTGGGATACCTTCTGTCCTGTACTGTTCCCCTTCCACCAGAGTGAGAAGGACTTTTCCCATTAATCCCTCAAGCTTCCTGGGCTGCAAAACTGCTGCACCCTGTCTTTCTGCTGGCTCAACTGTTCCCGAGTTTTTCCTGCGATGATATTTTCTGGGTTTTTAGATGTCAATAAGGGAGAGTGAGAGCAACTTCTTATTCTGCCATCTTGGCTCCTGGAAGTCTTCCTAGTGTAACCTCAGGTCATTCTTACTGTTATTTTCTATTCCAGGGCCCAACTTTGTGATCTCCAGTCCTAAACCACAGTTGGGGCCCCCAGATACACTGTCCTGCAAATGGTATTGCTCTCTGCAGTCCTCTGGTAGCTGCAAACTATAGTTGTCCTCTCTGCCCTGGAACTGAAACCAGGGACTCATCTCCTGCAAGTGCCTACAGCCAACAGGTTGCCTACTCCTTGCTACCGTACTCACCAGGTGTATTCTAGCTCCTTTTCTCCACAGCCACAGCCCAAGATGCATCTGGTCAGCACAGCTATGCTTGGCATCACTCTACAGTGGAAGATCTGTCAATCTTTTCCTACTCAGCTGTCAGACCCCCACATTCTCTTCAAGATGAAAGTTTCTAAAGCTGAAATTGCCTTTCTACCTAGCTGCCCCCAGGGCCTGTTGTTTATTGATTCTGCAGAATCGGCTTGGAAGTATTTGCTCTTCACTGGGACCTGACCTCTACCCCTGAAGGTCCTATCTGTCCTGGGGTCTTCTCAGATTGTCTTAGGAGGACAGCTGCTTTACCTTGTCTTAATTTCTGCTGCTCTGAAGTGATTCTTTTTTTGTGGAGGAAATTTGGAGAGACAAAAGTTTTCTGACCTACTCTGCCATCTTCCCAGAATCATCATCAATAGCTTATTTAAATAAATAAGTGAGGACACAGTCATTTTCATTACATATCATACGTTTTTAATTTCTCTACTTTTGCATCAGTTTGATCTTTGCACATCAGTAGACTGATCAACCTAACCATAATAAGCCATTTTGGGCCCCTAAAGGTATAATCAGTCTCATTTTTTTAGTGTTATTTGGTGTTCCCAGTACCTTTCAATTCTTTCCTTGAAGAAATTATTCATGAATAAAATTTTATGGCCTTTGTCTAGACTACAAGTGTCTCAATAATGTTTCTCATTCCTTACTTTTGATCTATATTTTCTGTCATTTTTTTCACCATCCTTACGTCTTCCCACCTTTTTATTTGTAGTCACTGAATATCAGAATGTCAATTTAATTTAGAAGAACTTACCAGATGCTTCATAGAATTTTTATACTTCTTCATCCTCTGCATTAGATAATGGTGTATTAGCTGTGATTATCTTCTTCGTTGTCTTTTTACAAATATTTATTTTAAGAACTGCAATAGATGACCAAGGTAATACTAAATGGAAGGCAGGAGGAAAAGAGCATGGTTTGGCAAAGGGAATTTTCCTATGTATCCTGAGCCAAATATGTTTACTCAGAAAATAAGTTTCATTTGTGAGAGTAGAAATCACGAAACAAGAAAAGTTAATCATATCGCAATTCAATATTTGTTAAGCACCTACTATTTCTAAAGCACCTTTATTCATCCAACAAATAAAACTTCTACCTACCATTTGCAATTGATTGCATAGACCTATAGTTTTATAGATTTAGGGAACTCCTGATAAGGAAATTCCCTCTAGCAATGCCAACTGGTAATTCTTCTGCAATTTATAGTCTTAAGGAGTTGCCAGGGACTCTGAGAACTTCACAGTCTTGTCCAGGGTTACACAGACAATATGAGTCAAAGGCAATTAAACCTATGTGAGGCCAGTTCTCAATGTACCACAATGCCTTGCATTGTTTACAATACCCTTTACCGAAGTCTTCTCAGGGTGCTTCATTATAACTTAAAGGATTTTTTAAAGACACTGTCAGAGGAGGACAAGTTCTGGTAGGTCCCAGAAGATCATATGTTCAAGGATTTTCTTAAGAGAGGCTGTCACCAGACATTTGGGCCAAGAGTTGCTGAGGGTTATTTTCAGCTACAGCAACTCACAAAGACTGTCTGCGAAGACAAAGAAGGAAGGAAAGATGTACGTCATGAATTCCTCATAGCAAAAAGATCATATTATGTTTCTGTAATACACAGGAGATCCTGTGAGTCTTAGGCAATAAATGTTTCATTGCAAATCATCAACAGACTTTTCCTTAAGTTACCTTTCCCCTTTCATAGGACAACTCAAAGTAGTGTTCTCTTTTGGATAAACATCCAATGAAAATGAGCAGAAATGTGAAATAAAATTTTGGAAGAGTATTAGATGATTGATTTTAACTTTATTTCTTTCCCCAACAGCAGGTTTAAAGAAGCTATACATTTTATTGTGATGTCCATCGCTTTCAGGTATGAAAGACTGCAAACAAAGAATGCAAGAAGGTTTGACCTTTGATTTTTAGCTCATATTCACTGACTTCTCATTTGTTCTGGCTCAAGAATGGGATGGGGGTTTGGGGATGGTGATCCAAATCTGAAAGATAATTTCAGACAGGCTAAGAAAATTCATAAAAGACTGACTGATAAACCAAAACTTTAAGTCATTTTTTTTTTTTTGGCAATGGAAAATATAGTTGGAAGGATAATAGACCATTTGCAGGGGAAATTGATGAAGGTTAGTGTGACTAATAAAATCTGAAATAACTGGGGAAACAAAGACTGAGGCTTCTGAGGCTTCAATTATTATTAAGCATATTATTCAACAAAGCATGTCAATTGTATAAAAAAATCAGGACTAGGCCTCTTCAGCTTGGCACTGGACCCCAAATATGGGGAGACAGATTTTTATGAATTAAAAGAAAACAATTAATGGAATGTAAATCAGGATGCAAGATTAAATAATCTGATTTCTAATACAAGGAAATTGAAGGATTTTATAAGTTAGGAGTGGGGGTGGTTAAAGAGTGGGTTTCAGTCAATTTAGAAGGTGACAAGTGGGCTTCAAAGTCTTTCCCAGAATTGGGAGATGTTGATTAATTGAATCCATCTATATTTTACAAAACAATTAATGGGGTATACCATTTATTTTCCCATGAAGAATTTACAGAAATACAAAATCATGTGGTAGCGGAAGATGGAGGCAGTGTTCATTAGATGGAATCCAACTGGTTCTCTCAGTTCTCACATCAAATTAGCTCCTGCCTTCACTCTATTTGTTTACCTCTCCCCACTTCCCACCCTCCATGCCCTATCCCAGAAGACCCAATTAAGATCACAAGGTTATTTAGTGAACAAGGAATTAGAATAAGGGGAATTAGACTAATTAGAATTAAGGAAATTATAATAAAGTGAATTGTGTGGTTATAAAAGACATTTCCAATAATTTATCATCTATTAACAAATTCCCCTTCTAAACTCTAGAGATAGTTCTCTCTAACACCCTTCAAAACACCTTTCCCCCTACATAATACCTACCACTCCAGGCACTTTGATAAACTCTTAATCTTTGCCAGTCTTAATTTGAGACCAGACAGATCATCACCTTTCTGCTATGATAACACAAGATGGGCATGTTATAATTAGCTAGATAATTCATATTAATGACATTTGAGTGATGAAATTTTATCTCATTTAAGCTGATCAGCAACACATTTGTAAACCTTCTTTTGTGGGAAGTCACTGTCATGCAAGTGAGTAATCTCATCATTTTTATGCTGATTTTAATTTACCTAAATTTAAAAGAGTAGCATTTTCTGACCTTGTCCTCAAATTCTGGCTTACCTTCTAAGGTATTTGGAACTCTCTATGCACTGACTCCACAGCACTAACAGGGTTATTGTTCTCCTCTCTCAACATCTTGTTCCCTCTTTTTTTTAAAAAGTGTCTTCATATAATAATAATAACCTGAAAAAATAGGACCGTTCCCTTTGAAACTTGTCACATTTCTGATAACGACATAACTGTATGTGACTTATCATGATAAGTATGTTAATGAGTTATATAGGGGCAAGGGAAGAAGGTCATAGCAAGCCAAATAAGATAATATATGAAAATACTTTGCTTGTACTATGTCAGTAATAGTATAAGTCTAGATTGAAATTGAAAGAGAACGAAGGCAGGAAGATCTGTTAGAAAGTTACCCCATATTCCAGGCTGAAAATAAGGATGGTATTTATGGAGGGGTGTGGATGTATGTGATGGCAATGGGAATAAGAGAGGAGGAAATGGATATGGGAGATGGAATGAATGAGGAAATAAAGGGTGAGAATCAGAAATAATGCTAAACTTTCAAATGCAGGAGATCAGGTGAATGGGAAGGTTAAACATGGGAAGAGTAGATTTGGGGGAAATACAATAATGAGTTTGATTTTAGGTATGATGGATTTGAGGTAACAGTGAAACATCTAGGTAGAGATGTCCTGAGGATCATTGGAAATGCCTATCTATTGCTCAAAAGGGAGACTAGATTCTGTATTCTCTACCTTGGAAATCTCATTTATATACCATATATTATTTTAATAACTATCTCCATACAGATAGTTCCCAAATTTGAATCTTTAGTAATCAGAGAATCTGAAAAAGTTCACAATGAGTGGCCTCAATCTTCTCAGTGAAATACAAACCTTAAAATATGTAAGAATGTCTTGAAGAATTAAATTTCATACTTATTGAATACTTACTCTATATTTAACACTGTGCTAGAAGCATACATTGATATAAATTTATATGCTAATTACAAATTCTATTTATTAAAGAAGGTCTGTTAAGGACCTCTACTGGGTAATACTTTATTTACTATCGGTACTAGAAAATAAATCAAGTTTCTTTTAAAAAACAATTCAGAATTTTTACTAATTCATGGTAGTTTTTCTTTTCTATTCCATCCCAACTAGTTCTAACTAGTAAAGATTTATTATATTATCAAAAATATTACTTGGGCCTAAAAAAGTAGTTTTTTATTTTGTTAGGTGACCTACTTTAAATTTTCTTAAGTATTTGCAAATGGAAATATTTTATGCTTAGTTTACTCAGTCTTAGCATATTATTAGCACACTAACATTATGGTATGTTCTTAAAGTGTACTTTCATTTGTTCAAGAAATATTAAGAATCTCATGTATTCAATGTAAAGAGAAAATGAGGCATATTGGATAGAAGAAAAAATCTCGAGTACAAATCCTGCCTCTGACATATACCAGCTATGTGACTGGGCAAGTTAGTTCAACTCTTAGAACACCACAAAAATTTCTAAGGCTGTAAATTACAGAAGAGTAGCTGACCTTCAGTAAAGGGAATTGTCACTCCACGGGTTTCCAACATGAACTCAAATGCCTAGACCAACAAATAAATGAATATATATGTATATATATATAGAGATATACACACATATATATGTAATATACAGTATGTGCATGTGTGTGCATGCGTGTGCATGTGCACACACATATTCAATGGGAGGGAGAGTGGTACGTATATGGAAGGCAAGTTTTATGGTCAGGAAAACCTAAGTAGGTTCAAGTCCTCCTTTTGACACACGCTAATTGTATAACTATGAGCACATTATTTAACCTCTTGTTGCTCCTTGTTGACTCTCCATAAATTGCACACAAGTTATGGATATACATCACTTAATTGCACACAAGTTATGGAAATACATCAACTACTCCTACAGGAGTTTCTCACATGGAAGAAGTCATAGATTCAAACTAACAAAAACAACTATGGCTAGCAATAAAATTACATCTTGGGATTATGGCTCTATATTTCTTTTCCTTGTCAAGGGTATAGAATTTGATAAGACTTGGTGACTGGATGTACATGAGGAGGGAGAGGAAGGAGTCTAAAAATGACTCCCAAGTTAAGAGATGGGGAGAATGGCAGTATCATTGGAACAGTTGGGGAAATCAGGAAAAGCATGTGTAAAGAGAGATGGTAAGATGACTTAGGCCAGCTCAAGGTGAGTTTGAGGGGCTAATTGATGATATTAGGTGGAGATGCTCAACCAAAGGACTGTTTAATTTTTGTCTATATCCCTAGCACCTAGCTCAGTCCCTTGCATATAGCAAGCACTTGAAATAGTGATTTAATTGAATTAAGCCTAGAGCTCTGGAGAGCTTTTAAGGTGAATGGGGTAGATTTAGGAGTCTCTAGAAAAACCTGTTGAAACTTTGGGAGTGGATGAGATCCCTAAGAAAGAAGGTTTTAAGGGGGAAAAAAAGAAAAGGATTGAGGATAGACCCAATTGAGGACAGGCAAGCCAGTTTAAAAAAAATTGGGGAAATCAGAGAAACAGGGTAGTGTGGTGTCACAGATGTCAAAGGAAGAAAGAGTATCATGGAGCAGGTAATGGTAAACAGTGCGAGATGTGGCAAGGAGATCAAGGAGGCTGAAGACAGAAGAGGTCATTAGATTTAGTCATTAAGAGGCCACTAGTGATCTTTCAGAAATGAGTATCAATAGCAAGGCAATCTAAGAGTATCAGATTTGAAGCCAAAAGGAGGTTCAAATACTATCCTTTACTAGAGGGGTGATCGGTGAACTCCTCTGAGCCTCAGTTTCCTCCTCTGTCAAATATGGATGATGCTGTCCTCCAAACTTACTTGACAGTTGTTTTGAGGATTACAGGATTATACCTCCAGAGCTAAAAGAGAGACCTCTGTGGCCAAGATCTTCATGTTTCAAATGAGGAAACTGAAGCTGAGGGAAGTGAGATGACTTGTCTAACACCACACAGGTAGTAAATGTAAGAAGCAGACTATGAGATCATATATGCATACAATTCGTTTTGCAAACCTTAAAGTCTTATTCATATGTCAGGTACATTTATTAGAATACTAAAAATAGAAGCCATACTGTAAGGGTTGGGGAGTAAGTGTGTAGTCGAGAAGTACAGACAGCTAGTATACACTATTCATTGAAGAAACTTGGAGTAAATAGAGAATAGAGATGATACCTGAGGGAAAGAGAGAGGTAGAATTGAGGGAGGATTTTAGGATAGGGAAGATCTGAACATGTCTATGAGCAAAAGGAGAGGAGTCAATGAACATGGATTGATGGGGGATTCAGGGGAAACTGTGATTAATGAAGCAAGGTCCCAAACTTTAAAGGTCAAATGTTAGATTAAGGCACAGGTTGGTTTTTGGGGGGGGATGGAGGGAGGGAAGGAGTGATTACTTAGCCTTAGACAGAAGGAAAACTACTCTTCTTAAAGACCAGAGGGAAAGAGGAGAGAAGGGGAGCTCCTGTAGGATAACCTTGATTATCTTAGAATGTAGAAGGAAAGGTCATCCACTGAAAGTTTGTAGGAGAGAGGGTTAGGAAAGGGGACTTGAAGAGGTAGATTTGGAACAAGCACTATAGGGAATGTGATCGGGTGGGATCAACGAGTAATGTAGAAAAGGATTGCCTAGCAGTGTTGAGTACGTAGCGGAGGCTATGTAGTATGTAGTTATAGAATGTAGTTTGAGAATTCCCATGGAAGATCTAGACTTGTAAAAGCCAGAGGAAGAGAAAAATTCATCTCTCAAATTAATAAGAATGTCTATGACCATTTGCTTAAAATTGAATAGAAAACATATTAATTTCTTCCACTAATATCCAAACCACCTTCCCTCTCCCCACCCCCATATACACACCTCTCCCCACTCTTCAGGTATAAAAGAGTAGAAGTTAGTTTTTTTTCTTTTGTTTTTTGCTGAATGATTTTTATCTTAAATGATGAGGATGCAATATTCTATTCTTTTGGCTTAAAAATATGAATTAGTTGCAGGCTCAAGGTCAGATATGAAGAGGGAGATTCACTTTTCCTTCCTGATGTATTTTTTTCATTTTTATAGGATATTTAGTGTCATATTGATCTTCGTTCATCTTGCAGTACTGATTACATTTTTATGCCTGACTCCTAAGCATGTGAAGTTGCCTTTACCCTACTGTGTCACTTTTTTACTTTTTGGTCTCTTCTTCCTTGCTGATGTGCTATTTCAAGTCTTTTTAGAAGGGTAAGTTGGAATTTTAAAACATAAATCTGTTCTGTGCTTATATGGCAAGTGTTACTTAATGCTGAATTAGCTCTCAGTAATTGCATTCTTATGGCATTTTTGTAAATGGGAATGAGAAAATTTTGGATGAAAAGTTGACTTTTGAAACCATATTATTTTCCCCTTAATGTTTAGAATCTCTGAAAGCAGATTAGCTAATTACTTGGGATTAGAAGTGAGAGTGAAAAGGATTGGTGTGGGGTTGGTTTTTTTTTTTCTTTTTGGGGGGGGGCAGGGCAATTGGGGTTAAGTGACTTGGTCAAGATCACATGGCTAGTAAGTGTCAAGGCCAGATTTAAACTCAGGTCCTCCTGACTCCAGGGTTGGTGCTCTATTCACCGTGCCACCTAGCCACCCCAAGATTGGTATTTTTTTTTTTTAATCTTCCTTGTGTTTCTTCTGAGAGGTAAATTTCATGGCTTTGCTTGCATTACAGAGTGACAACGTATTTTTCTTCAGTAATCAATGTACTAGATCTCTTTGCTATTGTGTTGCTCCTGGTGTTGGATATTACTTATATTTGTTTTGATATGGGAGAAATTTACCAAATCCCCAAGTAAGAAATATGTGATTTATATATCTTGAAATGTTGTGTGCTTTTCTTGTGTTTTTTTTTTTTTTGGTAGTCGTCTTCTTCTTTGCTTTTTGGAGAGGGGGAAGGCAGGGCAATTAGGGTTGAGTGACTTGCCCAAGGTAACTCAAGTCCTCCTGACTTCAGGGTAGGTGCTTTATTCACTGTGCCACCTAGCCACCCGAAGTAGTTTTCTTCTTACATAAATATTACTACTTTCATTGTTATAATTCTATACCAACTATGTTGCTTGAAAAAGTCCTATTTAAATTTCTGCTTGATTTTAATTTCAAATGACATTATTCCAAGACTATTATTATTACTGCTACGACTAGCTAGCATTTACATAGTGCTTTCAGGGTTGAAATATGCTTTAGAAATATTACTTCACTTTATCTAGACAGACCTGTGAACCCAGGAGCTTGATCAGTATTTTTTTTTAATGAACTAAGAGGTTCAAGGAAGAGCCCGAAATCTCTCACTCTCCTATTAAAGTTTAAACATGCTAATTAATAGTTATCAAGTGCCAACCATGGAAGGCAGTGAAACATTTACCTTTTGAGATCACAAGGAGGTTTCCACTCTCTCACACATCTGAGATGAGGTCCATAAAGCAAGAGGAAAAATTCGGCTGGATTTTAATCAATCAATATTTATTAGGAACCTGCTCTGTGCCAGGCACTGTACTGAGTGCTGGGAATGCAAAAGGAAGCAAAAGACAGTCCCTGCCCTCAAGGAGCTTACAATTTAATGCCAGAAACATTACCTTGAATTTATTTTATATGTATGTATCCATATATGTGTATATTTATGTATATATACATATACATATGTGTATATATGTATATGAGAGAAACTGTTCATATGTTTATGTGTGTTTATATATGTCTGTGTGCACACACATGCACACATACACAAAATCCCCTCCAATAGAATATAAAGTTACTAAAGGCAGGGGTATTTTCCAGTGGCTCCTTATCACCTCCAGGATTAAATATAAAATCTTCTATTTGGCATTTAAAGCCTTTCATAACCTCACCTCCACACCACCACCTTTCCAGTTTTCTTATACTTTATATCACCCCCAATCCCACCAGATACTCTCTGATCTAGTCAGTTACACTGATCTCCTGGCTGTTGCTTGATCGAGTCATTCCATCTCTTGGCTCTGGAAATTTTCTCTGACTGTCCCCATGCCTGGAATGCTCTTCCTTTTCCTCTCTACTGCCTACCTTACCTGACTTCCTTCAAGTCCCAACTTAAAATTCCATTTCCTCTATGAAGCCTTTCCTAATCCCTCTTAATTCTTATGTCTTTCTTCTGTTGAGTATTTCCTGTTTATCTGGAATATGGTTTGTTTGTACATAGCTATTTGAATGTTGCCTCTCCTATTAGATTGGAAGTTCCTTGAGCACAGGAACTATCTTGTGTCTTTCTTTGTATGTCTAGCACTCAGCACTTTATCTGGTACATAGTAAGTTCTTAATAAATGCTAATTGACTTAATGCATATATTTTTTCCCCATCCAAGTTCACTGACCTCCTCAGATCTTGCTCAGACCCTTTGGTAGTCCACTGACTCTGGGTTAAGAACCTCTGGCTAAGTCAGATTAGGAAGGTTGAAAAGCTGAAGTCTTAAGAATAAATTTCTAAAGACACAAAGAGAAATTATTCCAGTAAAGAGGAAAAAGAGAAATTATCTAAAAAGGCCAACATAGATTCACAGAATACTCATCCACCAAATTACATTTTTTAAATTTTTAATTTTTTAGATTTTTAAAGAAGACGGAAGGAAGAGTAGATAGAGGTGGCTGAATACAAAAGCACAGTACTGTAAGAACAGGAATGAAGGAGCTGAAGTTGGTGAGGATAGTTAAGAAACTTTAAAAAGCATTTTTTTTTAATATTGGGGAAAGAACAGTTTGTAAGGAAGAGTTAAGAGTGCTGCTTAGGGTAGATGCAATGATGATATAATGAATATAATGTGTGAAGACAGAGCTGCTTAACTCTCTCTCTTTTAAAAATTCTATCTTCTCTCCTAATGAGAGTGATCTTTAGACTGGAGGAAGCCATGAAGTATAGCAAATGACTAGAATCCCCTCAGTATCATTATTATGCCTCCTTCTCTCGTAGACCCTATTTCCAGCCTTTCACAGGGAAGGAGGATGAGAGGGAGAAGAACAGAGGGGATCTCTTGGAATATGAGAAATCAAACAAAACAATACAAAAGAAAGGTTTGACTGGTTCAGAGTTGAAAAAACAGAAAATGAATGCTATAAATATATAAAGAGAATTTAGAAAAATGCATTGGAATTTTTGTAAAAATTGACAACATACTAGGTCATAGAGGCGTCCATAGAAAGATTCAGGAAAGCAGAAGATAAAAAGGCAAGATTAGCTCAGTTATGACATCATGAGTCAAAATATAATTATTCAATTCACTTTAATAAAACTAGAAGGAAATAACAATACAGAGTTTACAATAATACCAAAGCATTATTATAAATTATAAAGAACTGTGTAAATGTAAATTATTATTATAAAATTTTAAAAATGATTTATAAACATCTGGATAAAAGAAAAATTGAAGTAGCTGTTACATAGAATATCCAAAAGATAACAACAAAAAAATGCAATATATAAGAATTTATGGGATGTGACACCAAAATATCACACAGTGTAATGGTAATGTAATTTGAATTTGAAGATCCCTTTGTGTTTGCAAAGGTAGTAGGTACTTAACACTTAGTAACTGATCAAGCCTCTGTTGGGAAAACAGAAGATATGAACACCTGTCTCCTGTTGCTGGCATAACAGGAAGGGGTTGGCTGAAACAGTAAGCTAATGCTGTGTGTATATAAGGAAAAGCCCCAGAGAGGGACAGTCAGAATTTCTTGGGACAAGAATCTGGTGGCAGAAGCTGTGGTTTGCTGGAGAGAAAGAGAGAGTTTCTCTTGGCAGCATCTGGAGACTGGCCTGATATTGCTGGACTGAGAATTGAGAACTGAGTTAGAATTTCTGGGAGCACCATGGAGGTAGAAGCAGCTGCTAGGAAGAGGCTGAAGAGGAGCCGAGGAGGCTGAAGAGGACCCAAGGAGGCTGAAGAGGATGGTTTTGATTTTGAAAACCTGGAGTGATTTTTTATTCTGGGAGCCAGCTGAGACTTCTTCTGGGTCTGAGGGCCAGCCAGAGCTGCCAAGGGACTGAGGAAGCATGACTGTGATGCTGAGACTTTGTCTGTTTGTGGCTTTGTGGGGCCTTAACTTCCTGGGAGTAGAGACTGTGGAGGATTTAATGTGGACTGGACGCTGTGAGCCTCAGTGTGGAACAGAGACTGCACAGAGAGCTGGACAAGGACTTGGGAGCTGTCTGCCTTTGAACCCAGGTAGGATTGGGGACCATGGAAGGGGATCCAGGAAATCCAAGAAACCACCCGAGTCAAGCTGAAAGAAGACTTTACTTGGATACTGTGTACTGAGTGAGAAAGTGTAAACTTATTAGTGACCTAGGGGTGGAGAGTCTGTGTATTTTCTGATGATTGAATAGTGAAAAACAAAGGATGATTGATTGACTAAATGATTGTATTTAGTAATTGATGACTGAATAAGTAATTGATTTGTAACCTACTATGCCCATGAGTGGAAAACTTTGACTATTGTACTTTGTGATTGAATTAAGGGTTTTGTGAATGCTTGAATTACTAAGTGATTATTCTTTGTTCAAAACATTGTAACTACTGTAGTGGAAACTATGTGGCCATTTTCTGTTATAAATTGCTGTGAATTCTATATTTTGATTTTCTATGATAAGTTGTAAAATCTTGTGAATGCTGTATTTTGATTTACTGTGAATGTTTTGCTTTGCTTTGTTATGGAATTAGTAGAGTGTTCACTATACTGTGTAATCAGAACTTAAAAGCTGTTCACAGTAGCATTCTTCTGGAAAGCTGCTCGTGCATGGCCTTACACACAGAGACAGATTTATAGCACCAAATACTATACAATATTAAAAAGAGAGGAAAAAAAGAATTGGTTCCATTTTTAAAAATTATAAAATAAACAAAAAAATACACCAAAGGAAAGAAGAAAAAAGAAATTGTCATGATCAGAGGAGAAATGAATAAAAATGGGTAATAAAAATAATTAATTTGATAAAACCAGTGGCTATTAAAAAAACTAATACAATTAATAAATAGCCAGTTTAATATTTTAATAGAAACAACTCGTTACTAAAATCAGAAGTGATGTAGCAACTATTGCAACAAATACAATAGAAATTAAGAAAAATATCGGGGGCGGAGCCAAGATGGTGGCGTAGCAGCAGCAACATATCGCAGCTCTCACATGGCCACCCCAAAATACCCATAAAATAGGACTCTAAACCAATCCTAGAACTCCAAAAAGCACACAAAGATACTTCCCACTAAAGTCAGCTT
>CM053588.1:86030665-86069687 GCA_028646515.1 Pseudochirops corinnae | reverse complement strand
GGTTGGTAGTTACTGAAATTCTTTCAATTATCTTTTTAGGGGTAGTTATAAAATGTGAGATCATTTCTACATGCTTTTGTTAGCTTTCTCACTTTCAGATGCCTTTTCTTCAGAAAATCTAACCTTCCCAAGCCTCAGAACTGTGTCACCTCCTGAATAGACCTAAACTATGTGTATTTGGTGTAGTTGGATTGTTTTTCTCTTCTTTGTTGTTTTTAGTACCATTTCTACTTCATCTGGAAGCACATAGGGACTGTGATGCCCCAATGTGCTGCCTCCACTGTTGTTGATGACAAAAAGAACATGTTATAAAATATCGGAACTTTTTTTGTCTTTCTTCCACTTGCTTTCTTCCTTCTATTTTAACCCTTTGATACCACCCAGATGACTTCGCTTCCCACTTATGTAACCTTAAGCATACTTCTTAATTTCCTTGGGCCTCCCCCCCAAAGGGGGTACATGGATAGAGTTCAAGGAATCCTTGACATTAGATAGGGAAAAAAAATTGTCTTTATTTTTATCTACCTTTAACTAAAATTTTGAATTTGTCTCAATTATTGATTTTATAAAACATCATTCTGAGAAGGGGTCTATAGACTTCAATACTAAAAGAGTCCATGACTCACAATAGTTATGTGGCATTTAAAAAAGTTCAAGAGATAATTTCTGGGTAATTTTAATCATTTTTATTAATAATGCTAGTATTTTAATAAAGGGATAGTCATTTGGCTATTTCTCTCTTAGACTAAAGACAAATCATGGTGGTGGGTTCATAGTTTATATGCCCTTTTGGAAGAACAGTATTCCCAGGATGGTAATCAACTCTGATTGGTTAACAATTAATGAGAGAATGAATATTACAATGAGGGAATGATGCGGTACAGGCTCTGGGAAACTCCTTATACTCTGACTGAATCTTCACACTAGATAAGGCATTTGCCTGAGGCCATAAGCCTTTCATTATATGCTAGGCTAAAAGCTTTGTTACTCTTAACCTAATCTAGCCCTCCATTGTCTGTCATCTCCAGGTAGCCTTCAGCTATTTCCCATCCTTACTCTCATTAATGGAGTCTGACCTCAGTTCTACCAGAGATCCTCCTTAGACTCTTCCTCAAGACCCTCCCCAAACTCCTCCTCTAAACCACCCCTAAATCCTCCCACAATCTTTCTGTATATAAGGTCCATCTCATCTCCATGACAGGGTCAAGAATTCAATCCAAGGGGGGCTCACTTTGAGAAGAGTTGTGTGATTTGGCCAGACGAGACTCTGGGCAGCCGTTGAGCCCCCTGGCTGTGAAAAACCCAGATGTTGGTGCTTCCCTCTCTTGTAACTGAATAGCTCTGGTTGAAGAAATCTATTTTGCACAAAGGGAACATGATGAAGCTATCATGTCTAGACTCCAGTTAGCCAATGAAGAGAGAGATGAAGCCATTTCACGAGCCAGGGAACTGGAGAAGTCTCTGAAAGAGCTAGAAAATATTAACCCTGAAGAAAATGACATGACATTACAGGAATTACTGAACAGAATAAACAATGCAGACACGGGGAGAGCTATCCAGAGTAATGGAGCTGTAATTATGGATCGAATATACAAGACCAAGGAATGTAAAGAGAAAATAACCGTTGAAGAAATGAATGCAGTGATAGAAGAACGTGATGCTGCTTTGTCTAAAGATTGCTTTTCTGCTGGTCTGAAGACAACATTTGGCCTGGGATCTGTATCCCCATGGCTTGAGCTCCTGACTTCAGGACTCCACTCCCTGCAACAAGAACTGAAAAGAGCAAACAAAACAGGACCTACATCCCAAACCTACTTCTTGGGCAGGAACCTGACAGGGGCTTAGGGGAAGAGGAAAGTGACCCTGTTCTTCCAGCTTATCGCATGGTACCCATGCTATGAATGAATGAGTCATTTACTCCAAACATTGCTGCTAAAAAAGAGAGAATGACTTTGCCTCAGTCAAGTAGACTTAAAGATGTAGCCAGTTTCAGCTACACAACCAACTAAAAGATCTCAGGGCCAGTGCAGAATTTCCCCCCCAATAGCAGGTTACTGGTGTCTTCCATTTGTCTTCCACCTCCATCTTAGGTGGTTTAGGTATATGACAAAGCTCTGTTACATGAGGAAATAACCCAACATACCCCTTGATTGCCATAGAACCTGAAAAATAATAGCTTACATTTATATTTCATCTACTACCATGCTAAGTGCTTTATACATCGGTCCTTTGATTCTCATAACAAATCTGGGAGGTCGGTACTATTATTAGCTCCCTTTTATAGATGAAGAAGTAGAGGCAGACAGAGGTTATATGACTTGCTCAGGGACACATAGCCAGTAAGAGTTGGAGACCAGATTTCAATTGGAGTTTTACCAACCTGGCCTTCCATCCACTGCATCACCTTGTTGCTTTAGGTGTGAATAGAGAATAAGAGAATGAGCCAGTAAAAAGTTAGAGTTATGAGTCCTGCTGTGATTGTTAAGTACCTGCATAGTTTGCCCACAACTAGGTTAAATGTATTTCTGTTTCTGAAACATGGTATACGTAGGAGCTCCTATTTGATATTTTTAATATAGTTATGCATATTTTCTTGTATAATTTACTTTTTGTAATTCATAGAATCATACATGTCAGACACGTCACCTGAATCTGTTACACGTCCAATGAAGGTTTCGAAAATTATTTCTCAGGCTCTTTGTAGTTCTAAATTTATGATCTTATGACATTCATTTACAATAAATATTTCTTCTGAAAGTACACGACTTCCTTTAATATGGAGATGTGAAAAATATTTTAAAGTAAAAAAAATTCATTTTAATCACAACATATAATTTAGATTTCAATTTCAAATATTTTCCAGCTTTTATTATTGCCTAAAAAGACACCAATATATTAAGATTTAATTGTCCTCGTTGACTGCTCTAATTTGTCTTTTTTTGAATGCAAAGAGGAGAAAAATATTTTTCTCCGAAGGTAAATGAAGTCTTTAAGTAAAAATTAACTGGCACATTTTCATCTGTTATTTAATGTATTAATTTAATATATTTTGCATGTAGTAACCTGTTACCAAATTTATTAGTTGGAAGTGTGTTATACTGCTTTTAGTTGGCAACTAGTTTTTATATTCCCATAGCTAATTAGGAAAATTATGTTTGATAAAAGAAATGCCACTGAAAAATGAGGAAGTTGGAAAACTACTTCAAGAATATTCTTAAGGGGATGGGGAGACAATGTTTTCTGGTCTCCAAATTGAGGAAGTACCACAAAGGTAATTTCAGATCTGATTTTTCCTCTTGAAACTGTAATACCAATGACTGAAGATCAGATGTTTACTATGTTTTCAGCTATGACTTGCCATGAATAGACATTTTGTGATCAAGCTGCAGTTTTGCAAAGTTTGAGCTCCTTGTTTAAGAACAGCAATAATTTTATGATAGCACATTATTGTCTCTTTAATACCCTTTAATGTAACAATAACACAGTTGGCAAGCACACCTGCTTTTACAGCTTTCAATGATTTTATCACATCCTGCTATGCAGGAAGGTGCTTATGACTGTTCATGTACAAGGTTGGCATTTTCCCAGTTACTCTCTGAAGTACATTGAGATGCCCTGTTTGGCAAGAGGAATCTCTTTTAATTTTTTGAAAATACTATTTTATTTTTTCCAATTACATGTAAAAACAGTTTTTAACATTTGGTATTTTTTTTAAGTTTGAGTGCCAAATTCTCTCTTTCTCTCCCCTCTCTCTGACACAGTAAGCAATTTGATATAAGTTATGCATGTGCAGTCATGCAAAACATATTAACATGTTAGTCATGTTGTGAAAGAAGACACAAAACAAAAAATAAAGAAAGTGAAAAATAGTCTGCTTCAAAAAAAAAAAAAGAATTCAATCTAGGGCAGACTCATTCTGTGTCAGATTATTATGGCCAGTTTGTCAATACAAGCTTCACATTTACTTAGGCTCCTTAAGAGACTACCCATTAAGGTGAATCTTTAGTAAACTTTGTTTTACTTTGACTGAGAGAAGACTAGAGTCAAATTCATTCAGCAAGACCCAGTGTATTGATATTTTGGGGTCTTGAGCACCCATAAACCCTAAACCTCAACAGGGCTAGACTTGAACTTTAATTAAGTCATTTACTTTTAAGTTAGTCCCAGTCTTGTGCACTCTAGTCAAAGAATTTATTCCCACCCAAACCTGAATAGAACACAATAACTACCCTACCTGGAGGGGGGTCTGGATAGAGGAAAAGGTTTGCTCAACCTTCAGAGACTGAGGTCTTGAAACGAGGATAAAAGAAAAAGGAGGAAATCTGAATCTTCCCAAATCATGGGTTATTAATAATCATTTCTCTCAGTTACAAACCTCATTCTACAATGAGGAAGTTGAACTAGCTGGCCTTAGAGGGACCTTTTGGCTTGAGATCTAAGACTTTATGATCAAACTTTCACAATAAAAAATTTTATGAGAATTATCTACAATGTATTAACATTGAGGACAGTCTTGATGAGAGTATTCAAAAGGAACAAGCAGGTTTGGGAAACCACATACCGAAGCAGATTATATCTTTACTAGCATACAATGGACTGAACAAAGTAGAAAATGCAACATAGCTCTGTTTTTGTTGCTGACTCCAAAAAAGGATTTTATTTTTTAAAATAAAAGATGAGTGTCTTCAATGCTCTCCTCTACCAACTTTTGCCCTGTACATATGTCAAAATTGTAAGGATTCTTGGGACGATATAACAACAAAGATATCCTTGTCTGAAGACCTTCCCCCCTGCTGTGCTCCCTGAAGTGAAGAATAAACAGGGAGATATACTCACCAAAGGTGTTTGTCATTGTTATAAAAGAGACCCAGTGCAGAATCCAAATCAAAGAAAGATTCTCTTTTTTGTGGAGGATTTCGTGCTGATTTTAGCTAGCCTCAAAACATGGCACAGAATCCTACATGACATTTATAAACATTCAAAAGGCTTTATGATTTATCCACAAGGGAAAAATTAAGTGAATGAAGAATGTCTATTCTCCGGACTGTCATATACAGTTGGAAGGACAACCTGTATAACTAATCAATTAGTATATATTAGAAAGACACTACAAATAAACAACAATATGGGACAGGAGTTAAACTAATAGGAAAGTGGACCAGATTATTTTGGGGAAATCATGAAATTCGTTTAATGACATATGTTTCTCCCTGAAAATGAAGGTTCATCTTTTAAAAACCAATTTTCATATCGGTTGGTTTTATGACTGTTAGTTGTGAGAACACTATGTCCACCAAAGAACTTAGGATGATCACCCAAAAGGCAATGGCGGGTTACATTGTGGGCATGAGCTGCCTGCATCCCAGCAGAGACAAGGAATCATGCAGGAGAAGGAAAATGAAGACTGTCATAAAAGAAATTTATAGGGAAAAAAGAAAATTTATTAATCTTGTAGCGAAAGCAAGACACATCTGATAGATTACTCAATGTGCTCCATTGGTATCATCATTATGTCAAGAGAAACTCCCCTAGAACACTGGATGGATCTCCTATGGCAAACTGATAGAAGCACATAATCAAAAGTTACAAAGGATGGGCAGGCACATTGTTTCAGAAAATACTTGCTTCAATAAGAATTTATCAAGCACCTACTACATTCTAGATACTATATACATACTGGGGATACAAATACAAAAGTAAAATATTTTCTTGGATAATGTTTTTCCTCCTATGGCATTTTTCTTTATAAAAATTATTTTATTTGTATAATTTTAAACATTTTAAATAAATCAGGTACATCTATCAATTCCTTCTATTTTTGAGGAGAAAAAAATTGTCCACTACACAATTGAAAGAAATTCATTATTCCGTTTCTTCATATTTTTTTATAGTTTTCTTTAACATTTAAATCTATCCTCCTCCTGAAATTCACTGAAGTATATGGTGCAATGTTTTGGGGAAGATTCATCTTAGTTGGCTCTAGGTGGGGCTTTCTAGAGACTCAGTTTCCTCTACTGCTCTGGGCTGTTTTGGGAAGTAATGACATTAACAATGTCTTACTCGCTTTCTTCTAAACATTTTGCAAATGGATTTATGTTCTAAACCATGTTGTCTCTGACTGCAAAGTCATTCCATTTGGCAAAAAGACAGTTACCACTGGTTCAAGCAGTTTCTGGGCTATTTTGGCCTTCTTGTGATGATTGCTTTACATCAGTTAAACTTCTGTAGGAAACATTATTAGGACTAATTCCCAATTTTTGGTGTCAGTAGCTCACTTAATTAGATGATATTAGAACTACTGCAATTGTATATACCATTTTCTTTTTCTTCATCCCTTATTCTAATTTGATCTTGATTTTTATTTTTAAAAAAATGTTCACTATATTCAGTACTCTCCAACTTTCTTCTTGAAGACAGTATTCATGACAGGTGTGTAGTTTCATAGTAATTTCCAAGCATTTTAGCCTCTCTTATTTCTTGACCCTGAACTGTATTTTCCAACATACTTTTCTCTCTCTTTTATGTCAGACTCTGCATTGAAATCACTGAGTAAATTGTGTGACTTTAGGCAAGCCCCTTAACCTCTGTCTTCTTTAGTTTCCTCATCTATAAAATGGGGATGGAAATAGTTCCTACCTCCCAGGGATAAATTAGATAATATTTATAAAATGCTCTTCAAACCTTAAAGTACTGAATGGGAAGCCTTTAAAGTTGAGATTCTCCAAACAGGCAATATTAGAATGCAAATTGGAACTTTTGTTTTAGAGTGGGCTAGGAGAGGCGGACTGGAACTTGTGTTTGGGAATACGGTAAGGACAAAATCTCACGGGAGTTGCTTGTCTATGTAAGACTGTGCGCCCTTGCCTTTTGCGCAAGCAAAAGGTGAGTGGGACGGGGGAGAACCTTTCTTTGTTTAAATTTGCGCCCAAAATGAGACTCCGCCCCTCCTCCAATGAGAAGTCAGAGACCCTTTGACTTTACCTGAGTGGAATCCGTACCCTCTCTCTCACCCAATAGAACTTAAAGGATGTGCTTTTTTTTAATGACTTTTTATGACTCTCAGGGTTTTAAAAAAAGGGCTCCTGGAGGGGTGCGCTTTTTTTTTTCTTTGGACATGTGGCGGGGATAAGTCTCTCCCTGCCCCAGGGTATTTTTAAAAGAATAAAACTCCTGTCCACCCGAAGCTCTCTTCTACATTCCTTTGATTTGGGTAAGTGAGGTTTCTAACCCACAAAGTACCATGTAAATGCCAGGTATAGTGATGATGTTGATCAAGATGACAACGATCATTCTAGTTGTGAAATATGGAGAGTTTGAATGAGTTAGTAATTTGTTGGCATAGTTCCAACCTGTTTCTGAGAATCATTGAAGCAGTTCAGAGCTCTACTAGCAGCTGTTTCATATGCTTTACATGCCCAGTCCCTCCAAAGTGAATTTTCACATATTTTACTAACTTTGCTACGTTGATCACTACTTTGGTAAACAGTTTAATTTGACTAAGTAAAATGGCAATAAACTACAGGAAAAGACATGTGTACGTCAGATCTCCTCAACTCCAGTGTGTGAGAACTCACTCTCAGTGAGTCCACATTAGGGTGAAGAAACAAAAGTTCTGCTTGACATAAACCTCCTAAGTCCTGCTGGATTCAGGAATTTCTCACAACAGTCTACTTGTGCCTAGATGCTAGGCTTCTGGCTTGTCACAGGAACCTCAATCTTGCCTGATATCTCTATACTGTTTACTCATTGATTGAACTGGTCAAGAACTCACTGCCTTTACTTCATGCTTTCCCACCTGGGACTTCTGAAATAGGAATAACCTCCTTCAGCCTCTCTGTTGCGCTCTCTCTCTCTCTCTCTCTTTTTCCCTCTTCTCCCCCCCCCCACCTTTCCCTTTGAAAGTCTATATACCCTGAGGCAACTAGGTAGCACAGTGAATAGAGCATCAGCCTTGGAGTCAGGAAGACCTGACTTCAAATCCCATCTCAGACACTTGACACTTAAACTAGCTGTGTGACCTTGGGCAAGACACTTAACCCCAATTGCCTTGCCTTACCCCCTCCAAAAAAAAAAATCTATATACATGACAACATCCCTTGTGGCATGCTGCAGGGTTCCCTGGGAAACACTTTATGGGAAACACTTTATGACTCACATGCTCCCAACAATCACTGCTCTCTGGATCATATTGATCATAGAAAAAAGTCCTTAGGTCATGGTAGAAGGGAAGGGTGTTGCAGGATGGTCAATCTACTATGTGCCAGTGACTTGCCCAGGGTCACATGGCTAGTAAGTGTCTGAAGTTATATTTGAACTCAGAAGGATGAATCTTCCTAACTCCAGGCTAGACACCCTATCCACTGCTCCACTTGGCAAACACTGTAGCTTACTTATATACATAATCAATAGACAATATCCTTTTTTTCAATTCTTGACCTCTCTGATACCTTTGACACTATCAGTATCCCTCTTCTTTTCTTTAGGTTTCTCCTCTTTAGGTTTTTATGACCCTGCCCTCTCTCCTTCTCCTCCTACATATTTGACCACTCCTTAGTCTTTTTTGCTACTAACATGGCAATCTCTCCGTCTCACCACCCCCACCCTCCCATACATACTCTGGCTCTCTCCTGGTGACTCTCTTTTTCTTCTATACTCTCTTGCTTTGTGATCTCAGAAGCTCCCATGGGTTCAGTTATCATCTCTATGCTGATGATTCCCAGATCTATATCCATCCAACTCTAATCTCTCTCTGGAGCTACAGTCTTGTATCTTGGATGTCTTATGGGGATCTCAAAGTTACCATACACAAAACAGAACTCATTATCTCTCCCACCCATTTTTCAATTTTTCCATTGCTATTGAGGTTAGGGCCATCCTCTTACTCATCCAGGCTCATACTCTCTGTGTCATCCTCATCTCTCCATTTGCAGTCATCCAACATGTCCAATCAATAGTCAAATCTTATTCCTTTTTCTGCATTTCTTGTATAGAGCCCCTTCTCTTCTCTCACACCACTAACATACTGGTGCACATTTCTTCACACCTGGACTATAGCAATAACCTGGTTGGTCTCTCTGACTCAAGTTTCTTCCCATTCTGATCCAATTTCCACTCAGCTGCCAAAGTGGTTTTACTTAATTATAGGTCTGACTGATGAAGTCAGACTAGGGAGAGCTGGTTCAGTTTTAAAAGAATTCAATCAGACTTTTTCTTTAGCCAAAGGGAGCTTTATTAACACAAAAGCATGGAGGCCTGAGACAGCAAGGAGGTGAAAGGAGCTTACCGTGATTCCAAGAAAGTTTGAGACCTCAGATTATTGTCCCATCTGGGTCACCATAAATGACAAGGAGGTGATAGGTGTTTCAGGGACCCCAATGACCAGAATCCCTTGGTGGGCAGTCTGGAATGAATTCACAGGCTCAAGCATTGTGAGTCAAGTTGGTAAAAGTTTATTGGTACACTATACAGCGGGCAGGAGGTCTTAGGGAATCTGTAACCTTATAGGAGTAGAGTAAAAGTTTTTATAAGATAATCTTTAGTATAACCTGTGCCAATTATGCTAACTGGGTGAGTAAGGGTGGGATTAGGGAGGAGTTAAGGAGTAGTCTGTACTTAAAGGAACATGCACTTTTAATATCTACTGTGTAGGCATATTGCCCATAATTCACTGGGAAATAGCCCAACGTGGGGCTGCATGGACGTGTGGTTTTAGGCTTGAAAAGTCACTAAGTCAACTAGCGGTCAGGGCTGACTAAGAAGTGCCCAGTTTGTTACCCATCAATGTCCTATTTGACAAGATGGATGTTGGGAGTATACATATGTCCCAAGCTAACAAGGGATCCAGGACGTGAATAATGAGCTAAAGAGTATACACATGACTGAATCTACAATACATGTGATAGATACTGCACACAGCTGCTTCAGCCAGTACACAGTTGGGTCAAACTACTAAATTCTATAGGTATAACTGACCACTATAACAGGAAGAAAGATAAGTATTTTGTTAGGACATCTGCCCTTGAGCTAGGGAGAAACTGCCCGAGACAGTGTTTTGGGGCTAGGGAGATTTGAGGCTAGGGAGAAATGTGATTTTGCAAACTGATGTTACAAACTGTGGTTCAAGCACAGGCACCCAAGCACCCCAACAGACACCCAGGTACCCCATCATGACAATATCACTCCTCCCCCAATTTAATAAACTCCAGTGGTTCCCTATTCCATTTAGGCTGAAATATAAAATCCTTTATTTGCCACTTAAAATCCTTCACAACCTGGCCCCTTCCTATCTTTCCAGTCTTCACTTCCAGAGTATACCTTATATCCTTCCACCAACTCTTCAATTCAGCTACTTGGGCCTACTTTTCCTCATACTGGGACTCTCCCACCACCTCCTCCCTCCATGCACTTGCATTGACTGGCTTCCCTGCCTGGATCGCTTTCCCCTGTCACCTCCAACTCCCAGCTCAAACCCTACTTTCTGTAGTAGATCTTTATATGGTATTTCCCTGACCTCCCCCAGTTCTGTCCCTCTAAGACTACTTTCTGTTTTCACTGTATATATGGGATATGTCCCTACTTATTTGTGTATTGTCTCCTCAAGGACTATGAACTCTTTTTTCTGTGTCCTTAGCGTTTAGTACATAGTACATAGAGTAAGCTCCTGACTGACTACAAGTCTTAAAGCAGATCCTGGGTAATCAATCACATGTCAGGGATGCTGCTGAGGCCCATTCCATCTCTGAAATTTTGTGATTCTGTATTCTCCCCTAACCCCCATTTCCCCTGCTTCCCACCTCCCTTTTATGTATTGTCTTCCCTCACTTAGAATGTAAACTCCTCGGGGGCAGAGATTGTCCTTTCTGCTTTTTAAAAAACTTCTCAGTGCAGTGGAAGTACTCTGTGAGTAGCTGTATTGGGGGCAGAAATAATCCCTCTCCTTTGGAAATATTGTAAATAAAATTTTATTATAGATTATTTCAGACATATTTGTTATAGAAAAATGGATCAGTGAATAAAGCAAACCTTGAGGGTTAAAAAATAATATTCCCAATGCCTGGCACCTGTAGCACTTGCTAAATGTTTGTTCATTAATTGTTTACTGTTCACGACATTCCATTTCTGTAATCAAGGCAGGTCAAGCTTCAATTCCAACATCCCCAACTCGTATATCCCTGACTTGGACACGGCATTGTTCTTATTGCCACTAGTGGTCGACAAAGTGCTTTTCCCATCCATGATCTCATTTGATCCTCACAATAACTGTGAGTTATGGAGGGCAGGTATGATTTCCCCCAATATTTTACATAGAAAGAAATTGAAGTTGATGGAAGTGAAATGAGCTTCTGAAGGTCCCATAGTTAATAAATGCCAAAGTTGGGAAAGAAACTGAGGCCTTTGGTCCTATGTTATTTCATAATCTGGACATCTCAACTTCAATTTCTGATGGCTTAATATGGTTTTAGAGTTAATGTTGTCACTGATAACTATGTATTGAGAACACTGAAACTTCTGAAAAACAATGTCCAGGTCCAGTAGCTCTCCTACCTGAGGGAGGATTCCTGAGCCCCCCTAGGTGGAAACAGATTACGTAAAAAATGAACTTCAACCTTTGACTCTTTTTTGCCAATAACTACAAGTTTTGAAACAAAATTGTTTCTTTTGTGTTTGTTGTTAGGTTGATATTTCCCCTTAAAGCTTTAAGACTTTTTGTTCTGTTAAAAGTGTTTCAGCTGGCCAGTGCAAAAAGAAAGATTGAAGTTGCAGCTAGAAAGTTGGTAAGTGGGTAAACCCTCTTTTGGATTTTGAAGCATGTCTGTTATTCTAGTGAGACCATGTATATAGTGTCTGCTGTGAGCCAGACACTGTGCTAAGCCCTTTACAAAAATGACTTCATTTGATCTTCACAATAACCCTGGGAGATAGGGGCTGTTATCCCTGTTTTACAGCTGAGGAAACAAACAAAAGTCAAGTGACTTGTTGAAAGTCACATAGCTATTAATTGCATGGGGCTAGATTTGAATTCAGGTCTTCCTAATTCCAGGCCTAGGACTCTATCCACTGTGTTATTTAGCTGTTTCCTAGGAGCTACTTACAAAGATGACAGATATTGAGGTAATTTATGTATGTGTTCTTTATTTTTAGGTTAGCAAATACTTAAATCTGTCATTTTTCTCTCCAAGGTTTCAGAAAACAAAAGACGTTATAGGAAAGATGGATTTGACCTGGACCTCACTTATGTTACTGGTCTGTGCAGCTTGATAAAATTATCTACAATGGCTTGTTGTTTTGCACGTACTGCCTTAAAAAAAAATTGTTCTCTTGTCAATAATTCAGTTTATACTTTGCCTTGGTTTAATCCAAACTATATTGCTTTTTAAAAACATTTTGCATCCAGAAAACTTTTCTCCTAGTTCTTACTGAGTTTCTCTTCCACTCTTGCAAATATAGAATGGAATTGGATGGGAGAATACATATACACAAGAGTGAGAGAATGATGGTAGGGTTGGAGTGGAAGGGGGAATCAATGCTATTATTTTTATCATCTCTCAGAAGATATTTGACTGTCAAACATGTTTTGTAAACTTTAGGAAGAGAATTCTTTCTACTCTCTGTGGGGATTATAATTGCCCAATTGGAAAGAAAAACCACTAGGCAGAGTTCTGAGCCAATGGCACCTTATTAAAGGGTCTATGTTTCCCTCTAATAAAGTGGACCTCAGATCTTCCTCCTAATCTGAGATGCCCCTTTCCTTCAGGGCCTTAGTTTTATAGTGCTTGATACCCGAACAATAAAGGTAGAACAGACCACAAATATAGTTGTATTGGTAGATAAACCTTGTCCTTGATCCTCTAGGAGGGTCTACACAAAATACAGAATTCCACTGGTTGGCAAACAGCTAGTGAGCAGACCTTAATAGACCTATCTTGACCTTTCAGGACATCCTACCAGGTCGATGAGCACACTCATGGGCTGGTAGAAAGGCAAGCCACAGGTGGACAACCAGGGTTACTCACTGTTTATGTGCTCATGGTCATCTCACCATGCTGGGTAATAGTGGGGTGACAAAGGATAGAAAGGTAGCAAAAATATCTGGGGGACTTTCCATGTAATTTAATCACCTTTGTCACTGTGATGAGGAAAAACAAGGGGGGGAGATCCTCTAGTTAGCTCACTATGATTAAGCAAGTAAATTTACAATCTGCAATTCACTACTCTAAGGCCTACTATCAGAGGCCTCACTTTGTGCAATCACCTGTGTAATCGTATCAAACTGATTAATATTGATTGGAATAAAATAGGTGCCGAATTAATCAGCTATCACATGTTTTCTGAGATTTACCTTACTTATCAGGGCTTGGGTTTCATTAAAGCAAGTTGAATGGATGTGCAATTGATAACTTTTTCAAAACTTATCTATTCTCTTTCAAATTTCCTAAATTTGGGTTAAGAATAGTCCAGTCCAGAATGGGGTCTATAAAAGTCAGATTGGGCTCAGGGATCCCAGAAAGACTTCATCAGTTCGAAGATTTCCCAGGAATTTTGGTCACTATTTTGGGAAGTTCCTAGATCAGTGGAAATCAAGTCAAAAAACATTTATTAAGTACCTGCTATGTGCTAGGAAAACAAAGGTAAAAACCCAGTCCCTTTCCTCAAGAAGCTCACAACAAAACGGGGTAGATAACATGAACAAAGAAGTACATACAGGATGAGTTGGAGACAATCTCAGAAGACTTAAGGAAAGTTACCAAAACCATCATTAAGGCGGAGCTCTGACTTGGTCTTCCAAAGGTCCTCGGGACCAGACATTACTGTTAGTCTAAGCCCCTTCCCCTCCCAAGGTTACTTCTGATAAAAGCAGATACAAATCCTTTTTCAGATAGCCTCAACTAAGGAACTCAATTAGAATTAGATGGCCCTGGAAACTAATGGAGCTCAGTGATTGTCCTACTCCCCAAATTTATCTGAATCTCAGTCCATATCTGGTCATGGTGTTGATTTATTTCTATTCTGTGACTCTTAATTGCCTAAAAGAAACTTTCTATTAGAAAAGGGGCTTCTGAACATAAGTGATCTGACTGTAAATACATATTAAATATGCATATATGTGTGTTTGCAAATCTTATCATTTCATAATTTTAGTGATTTCTTAATAGAAGCGATCTTTTTTTTATTTTCAGATAATGTTATTGCCATGTCCTTCCCATCATCTGGAAGTCAGTCATTCTACAGAAACCCCATTAAGGTAAGAGAGAACTTTATTTAAGGGGTACTTATTTTATAATTTTCATTGGAAATAGACTAACCAGTCCATTACAATTTCACATTTCAAGGGAGATATCAATATAGATAATCACTGACTTATGTAGACCAGCTTGTGCTGTCTCTGGGAATCATCTCTTCACTGGTATCACCAAAATGAACCCACCTTCTCTCCTTATTCATTTCTTTTTGGTCATTTCTTGGAGCACCTCTGCAATTTTCACCTCTGTAAATTTCAAGGTTTCTTCCCTTCTCCCTCTAATTTTTTTTCCCTATTCCACTAGGTGACAGTGTTCCTGACCTATTGTGATTCAGTTATACCTACTTTTCTTACATTAAGGCTCTAGGACTGGACTCTCTGGTTCCTACATACCAATGTCCTACAGCCACCATCTTTTCCTTTGTTCTTGCTTCCTCTCATCTCCCTGAAGAAGGGGGTATGGGTTTTCATTGAAGGATTTCAGATCTGCCCTACTGAGTCTGAAATTTTAAAAAAATGGTATTTCTAAGAGGTTCTTTAGAAAGCATTTTCATGCTTTCTCCTTAAAATATTAAAACATCAAAGGAAAAAGTTGCAGTTAGTGTATGTATATGTATGTATGTATATATATATGTATATACATATATATGTATTTTTTTTCTTCTTAAACACCTACTGTGTGTCCTACACTGTACTAAAACTCTGGTCATAGAACCCTTAAAAATTAACCCTAGACTTTCATGCAAATATCTAGTGGGAACAAGACAGTCTGTTGTTCAGTCCTTTTGAGTTGTTTCTGACTCTGTGACCCCATTTGGAGTTTTCTTGGCAAAGATACTGGAGTAGTTTGCCATTTCCTTCTCCAGTTCATTTTATAGATGAAGAACAGAAGCAAACAGGGCTAAGTGACTTGCCTAGGGCCACACAGCTAGAAAGTGTGCGAGGCCAGATTTGAACTCATTAAGATGAGTCTTCCTGACTCCAGGGCTGGCATCCTATCCACTGTGCCATCTAGCTGCCTGGGAACAAGACTAGTAACCCCCTATATCCTCCTGACTCAGACTTCCATATATGTTCCCCAGAATAAGGTAGACCAATCCTCTCTTTAGTATATGGGCTTTATACTCTCTTTAGCTCTTAATTTTTAGCTCTTAACTTTTCAGCCAAAGTAAATGACTTGGACTGGAACACCAGCAGACTTTTCCTAGGAAAATGAAGATAGTTTGTCATATTGGAAAGAACACTGGATTTGGAATCAGAACCTGAGTTTGAATTCCAACTCTACTACTTACTTCCTGTTTGAATTAATTTCGCTATCCGTTAGTCTCTTAGGGTTTAATTTCTTCATCTATAAAATAAAAAGGAAAGAATAGATGATTTTTAATTCCCATACAGATCTATATCCTATGACCCATGATCAGTGATTTATATCATTAAGGTTCTCAGGATTTTCAGTCTCTTAGGACCTGTTTCCCAATCCCATCTCCCTTGTGATATAAGATCTCTTATGACCCCACAAGTTGTTCAAGTTGGCCTGTTGAAGGTTCTTCCTATGGAAAAGAGAAGCATTATCTTCTTACAGAACCATCATATTTGACTGAAATATATAGAATTCATAAAACACCTCTTGTTTGAAAGGGGACTGTGATAGCCACAGAGCAATGGTTAATTGTAATTAAGGGTAACCACAGGTGCACTTTACCCTGCTTAAGATACCCCTCAAGGACTTTGTAGATACTTCTTTCATTTCCCAGCAGCTGCTCTGCTTGGTTTTGATTCACAAACAGCATGTCCCTTTGCCAGGTACCATTCATCAACCCCTCTCCTTTCAGCTTCCTTTCATGTATTGCCTCCTCTAGGTTATAAGCTCCTTGAGGGAATGGACTCCTTTTCTTTCTTATATTTCTTATTCTTGTCGTATCCTTAGCACTTAGCCTAGTGCTTAGCACATAGGTGCTTAGTAAATTTTTATCGACTTACTCTATCTTCCTTGAAGGTTTTGCAGGAGGTTGTAGTTGACCTTCTTGAAGAGTTTCCTGGACTAGAGGAATACCTCAGTACAGGTCAGAGCCAATAGTGGTTTCCTTTCTCCCTCCTTCCCTTCTTGCCTTCCCAGTCACTGCTCTGGCATCTTTGATCTTCCCCTTCCTTCTCTGAAACTACTGCTCTGACTTTCTCTAGCTTAATTATACTACTGAAACCAGTTCAGTAGGTAAATTTCACTTGCAGAATCAGATTTTACTTGATAAACAAATAAATCATTTGACGGATAACTTTGTAGACATTATGGATAGCTATATGAGTTAGGTGAACTCAACTGGGTGAATGATCTGATCAATACATCCTTACCCACTATTGTCTTCTCTTTATGTTCTCTTTGATAAGAGATTGGAAGGTTTTTGGTAATCACTCTACTCATTTCAATTCCCTTTCAGAGGACAAGTAGTGCCTAGACTTTTCTTGAAGCTAGAGTAGTGGGTACTACAGGTCCCATATTGGATGGAGAATAAAAAAAGACATCTCCCCTTTGCAAAGTATCCAACTTTCCATGCAATCAAGGTATCCCCTTTGCAGTCCTCTCCAGGGTTCCAGTGACATATTTGTGGATTTAGGAAATAGACATTAGTTTAAAGATGGTGTGGTCTATGTATCTGTTTAAAAAGTGGTTTATGTCTTTAAATATATTTTATGATGTTTAAATGAAAAAGATGTCTTTAATGGTATTATTTTAACACTATTTTAATTACAAATATACAATATTTTCTGTATTATAGGTTAAATTGACTCTTATGGTTTGAACTGTAAACCTAACTACCATTTATTGTTATGATAAGTGAACTCTTGGTCACTGAGAGTATCCTCTTCTTCTTCCAAGTGTTAAAGTGTGTCCATGCTGTATCAGATCAGTTTGTTGGTGGTGCTCAATCCAGTTCTACAGGCAGATATTAATCAATTAATAAACATTTATTAAGTACCTGCAATATGCCTGAGATTGTCTGGGAATATGGACACATATTAGCCATGTGAGGATCATCTTTCACCATTGCCTCAAAACTCTTGTCTTTTACTCTTCTAACGTCCCCTGTCCCAGAATCCCTTTTCTATCACTTCCACTCAGGCACAAATTTAGGCTGTGTTGATACTGAAACCAAGTGAAAATAGCACAATATTGGCAATCTCTGGGGAAATGGACCCCCACGACTCAGAGATCACATCCTAAACAGATGTGTCCCCTAGCTACCATTGTTTCCCTTGGATAACTTTCACATCTTTAGTTAGATGTCATAAACCTTGATGTTCCACTGCACAGTGATGTTTGAAACTGATTGGATCATCTCCCAGTGCTTTTATGAATAAATAGTTCACAACAGAAATTGCTTTTAGAACCAATTCAGCCTAAGGAACTGGGTAATAAGGGTTCACCTAGATGACCATTAGTGTACGCTCCAGGAAACTCCCAGACACCATGCCTCAAAGACTGTGGGAGTGCTGGGCCTCCAGGAAGAATCCAGTAAGAGAAAGGATACCTTTGTTTGCTCAATCACATGTGCACTCTGCATAATAACTTATTTCAACTGTTAGCAAGTGAGTGTCCCATAAGATCAAAAGGTCACAAATTTAGAGCTGGAAGGTACCTCAGAAGCCATTTAATCTAACCCCCTATTTTATGGATGAGGACACTGAAGCCTACTGAGACCAAGACTTATTCAAAGATACATAGTCAGTAGGAATTAGAGGCAAGTTTTAAACCAACATCCTTTGATTTTTGAGTCACTATTTTCCCCACTGCACCATTGCTACCTTCTGTTGGCATGTTCCTTGGTTTAACTTTTGAAGAGAGCAATTGGTTCAATTGAAGTAATCAGTATATGCATGATAGTGATGATCTCCCAAAATGCCCCAAACATCTATTCTTGACTCTATTCCAGCCAACATTTTTATCAATCATTAAAGCAAAATGAATGGCATATTTATGAAATTTGCCAGTGACACAAAATTGTACAGCTAACGTATTAAATTTCATAATGGGTGATGGGGATAGTGCAACTGTATTGGGAAAAGTTCATGACTGACTTTTGTGAGATGGGTGAGATGCAATTAAACTTTCCATCTGCAAATAGTTGATCACACACTCCTTCCAATTATTCCAGGACCTCCCACTTTTAATGGTCATGTTTGCACATAATATTGTGTTGATTGCACCAAGCCCTAGAACATTATGGGATCTCCTTGATTAGGTCCATGATCATCCAAAATAGATCAATCTGATGCTACTCAGAGGGACAACTAAATGGATGAAAAAAATAACCTAATTATTAACCATTCTAAGAGATGATGACATGTGGTTTTCTGGACAAACTTTTGAGTTAGTTCATCATCTCATCATCTGGGATGAGAGGCCCATTTGGGGCCCAGAACTCAGGAGCCAAAAAAATTTTAAATAGGCTAAAAGGATGGGCCAAACCTAATGAAGTTTAATAGGGACAAATATAAAGTCTTATATTCAGATTAATAAAATTGATAGGATAAAAGGATTTAATTAGACGACTAGAAATATGAAAGAGATCTGAGAGTTTTTACTGGATGGCCAGCTCCAGATGAGTCCCCAGTCATGACTTTAATATCTAAAGGATCTGTGATTTCATTGACATGGGTATTTTACTCCATGAATGCTGATTATACCACCTTAATGCCTTCTTGTGATATTCAGTTCTTGTCCCTCTTTTCCCATAGATCTTCCACAGAGGATGGACCCAATCTGTTAGAGGCCTTTCTCTGGGTCTTTTAACATTTCAGAACTCAAGTTTCCTGTCTGCTAGTTTTTGCCAATGTCATATAATAGGTCCACTTCCTTTTAAAGACGGCTAGGTGGTGTAATAGAGCATTGGACCTGGATTTAGGAACACTTGAGATTAAATATGACCTCAGAATGTCACTGGATGATTCTGCACAAGTCACTTAACCTCTGGCTGCCTCAGTTTCCTCAACTGTAAAATTGGGATAATTATAACACCTACATGTCAGGATTGTTAAGTGGAATCAATTGAGGTAATATTTGTTAAACATGCTTAGCATAGCCTGGCACATAGTAGGCACTTAATAAATGGTTGTTTCCTTCCTTTCTTCCTTTTCTGATTATATATTTCCTCAGGGATATCCCACACATTGCTTCTTGAGCATGGAGTAGTTATCAGAAGACACATGCTATAGCTTATATTCACCAACCATGTAAATTTTCTCTTACTTTTAGGGCATGTATAATTCCTTGCAGATTAGGGCATTCCAAGATTCATAACCAGAAAGCATCATCAGGGAAACATTGGTTTTGAAAAGATGGGGAGCAACTTGGATCATTAAAAACATAAACAATTTCCTAAATTCCATTCACCCTGCTCTCTTTGTCCTATTCAGTTCTGGGACCCAAATGGGCCTATCTTCTTGCAATGCCCATGCCAGATGGTTACTCAAAGATTTGTCAATACAACCACATGTTGCCATCACTTGGAAAATAAATATTTTTTTTTATCTATTTACAGTTATCCCTCTGAATAGTATTAGACTGATCTCTTCTGGATTACCATGGATCTCATCAAGGAGATCCCATAATGTTCTAGGAGTTGGCACAATCAGTACAACATTATGTGTAAACATCCTCTGGAATATGGTCTCTAAAATGGGAGGTCCTGGAATAATTGTAAGGAGTGTATAATCAACCATTTGCAGATGGAAAACTTATCTGCATCTCGCCCATCTCACAAAAGTCAATTATGAGCTTTTTCCAACATAGCTACACTATCCCATCACCCATTATGATACAACACTTGTCACTCCATGTCTCTCATCACTGTCCTTCTGTGTCTATGCTAGATATCAGCCCCCCAGAGTATTTATAAAGTAATAGAGACCTCAATACTTAGAGCAATTAAATAGGTAAATTTCCGTCCCCTTCCCCTAATTGTCTTTATACTCTGCCCACTAGATCACCTCATGACCACATTGGGAGTCCTTCACTGGATGGGCTCTGCATTCTGAAGAATTGGCCAATGAGAGCTTGCTGTTCAAATGCTTTGTATCTCGGATCCCACTAGATGATCTTTTCCTCAAACTCACCTCTTTTCCAAACTTCTTTATCACTACTAAAGGCATCATCATCCTTACAATTACTCAGATATACAGCCTCAGTGTTATCCTCAACTCCCCATTCTCACCTACCCCACATATCCAACATACTGCCAAATCTTGCCATTTCAATCATTCACACCCATCCCTTCTCTCTGCTCAGTCACCAGTCACCGCTACTTCAACCCCTTATCACCTCTTACCAAGATTGTTGCCACACTCTCCGAATTGTTTTCCCCACCTCAAAAATTTCTCACCACTTCAATCCACTTGATACATGACTGCCAAAGTGATATTACCTATACCTAAATCTTGATTGTATCACTCTACTATACAATCAATTCCAATGGCTTCCTATTTTTTCTGGGATGGAATATACACTTCTCTATTGAGACAAATAAAAAGTCTGAGAGACAGAGTTTCTGGGTAATTAGTAATCAATTTATTAATTACCCTAGAAATAATAAATAAATTAATGGTCAGTGGTATCTTTCAAGGTAACCAAAGACCATTCATGGAGTCTGAATGCTTAAATACTGTTGGGAAAATGTGTGTTCCCAACAAGGGGAGATCAATCCTAATTGGTGAACGATCAATGAGAGAACGAATATTATGATGAGAGGTGGGCTTTTTCTAATGAGGGGCTGAGAGGACATGACTTTGATCACGTCAGCACTCCCAGATCATTCCAACTCCAGCAATCTATATGAAAGAATCTATTCTCTACTCAGTCCTACCTAAGTTGAACAATGCTGGGGTTACAGTAAAAATTCTACCTAGATAAGATGGTCTGGGTGGGGTGAATTTGGGGGCTAGGTTAGAAATGTCATTGACAGACTGGGCTTTCAATGAGCAAGCAAAAAGAGGATCTCTGGACCCACATATAAGTTGGTTATTAATATACTAAGAAAATCATCATTTTTCTCACTGTTTAGATTTTTAAAGCTCTTAATAACCTAGCACTAACCCAGCTTTCCAGTTCATTGAGTATTATCTCCCCTCTCATATTCTACAATACAACCAAACTTACCTCTCTGTTACTCAAAGGATTCCTTGGATGAAAGTTTAAGAGCCTTATGGCACCATTTCCCTTGCTGCTCAGATGCTTTTTCCTTCAGTGAGGATGGGGGTAGTTCTGTTCTGGATAGTTGAGGTTACTCAACATACTAGAAGTATGACCACCTGGTTAAGGGAGGAGTTACACTGTATTTTTTAAAATGTCATTTTGACACTTAAGTAGTCAACAGTGTCAACCAAGTATATGAGAGTGTAGCTCAGTCAGAGATCAATCTGAATGAATTGATCAATTAAAATAAGAGCAACAGGGACCAATTTGCATAAGAAAGATGATTTACTGACTATGTTGGTAAAGCCAAATAAGCTTCTCCCTCTCCTAGCCAAAGAGGCAAGCTAACATTAAACAACCATTATAGATGACTTACTCCCTGTCAGAGGGATTAAGTGTGTGGTAAACATGAGGACACACTCTTGTTCTTTCTACTTCCTTCAAGAGACTGTCCAGAGTGCTGCACTTAAGAGTCAGGAAACTTCTTTGTGATTAGTCGTGTATTAGCTGTGCTATCACCCTGGGCAAATCGCTCAACCTGGCTAAGCCACTGTTTCCTTATCTGCAAAATGAAGGTGACTCACAAGGTACCCACTTTGTGAGGTTATTATGAGGATCGAATCACATCCTGAGTATAAAATCAAAGTCATACATAAATAGCAGTTTATTATAAAAAGTGCTAAGTGACAATCAGCATAATCATCATGTTAATCATTTAATAATATTAAATGTAATAATCATTTATTCATTTTGAAGTTAGCAAATGTTCTACATGTTGTTATGTGTATATTTGTAAAAATATACACATTTGTATATGTTTTAGGAAGTTGCAAGATTCCTGGATTTGAAACACCCAGGCCACTACAAAATCTACAACTTGTGCAGTATGTATGAATTATGTTTAGTTATTCTTCTTTGAATATAAGCACTTAGCACAAAGATTTGTGCCTGGTCCAAAATAGGAGCTTAATTAATAAACTAGTTGACAGCTTGTTGACTGAAGTCAGTGCCTTCTAGCAGGAGAGAGTCTCACATGAGGCTGGTAGAAAAGAGTAGTGGATCGAGTGCCGGACCAGGAGACAGGAAGATCTCTGAGTTCAAAATCAGTCTCAGACACTTAGCGGTTGTATGATCCTGGACAAGTCACTTAACCACTGTCTGTCTGTTTCTTCATCTGCAAAATATGGCTAAATATAGCACCTACTTCCCAAGGTTCTTACGAGGGGTTAAATGAGATACTATTTGTTAAGCACTTAGCATAGTCCCTGGTGCAAAGTAAGAACTGCCAAAATGCTTGTTCCTTCCTTCTTCATTATAATTTCATTTTCTTCCAGTGACTATTTCTGAAGGATCATTGCCCTCACTCCCATTTTAAGTTTTGTTTTTTTTTAAGAAGGAAGGTTAGTGATGAATCAAAATACTATAAAAAGGAAAGAATATAAGGGATATAAGAACAATTATCTTGTTTAAAGACTTGCAAACTGTTAAAGCTGAAGGAGACTTTAAAAATCACTAAAATGCAACACCCCTTCCTTTTTTGTTGTCCATTTTTACATCATTTGATGTTATTTCAATTTTCTAATCCCTTTTAATGAAGTTATCAGTATTTTGAGCTTCTTGGAATAGAAGAGTGCTAATATTTGAAGAGAGTGGCAAAGTATTGGCATTACTACTAATATTGCTCAAATATAATCCTCTTAAGCATCTTCTATTGGCACCATTTCAAAAACGCAAATTCCCAAAGTAAATTTCGAGCATAAAATTAAAAAAAAGATTTTGATGTGAACTTGATATGTAAGTTTGATGTATAAGTTTGACTTCTGTTATCTGTTTCAGGTGAGAGAACCTACAACCATTCACACTTCCATAACATGGTAGAAAGGTTCCCTATGGAAGATCACAACGTCCCCACCTTAACGTAGGTTGTATGCTGAGTTTACTGAGGGAGGCGGGGTACTGGGGAGAAGGAGGGGGGTCCTTGATTTTTCAAAATAATACTTCTATTCAACTAAAAATCATTTGCTTTTAACCAGTGATATGCTGAAATTTGTGGACAGTGTATTTGAATGGATGGAAAAGGATCCACAAAATGTCGTAGTAGTTCACTGTATGGGAGGCAAAGGTAATAATGTTTTCTGTCTCTTAGATTCACCTTCTTTAGCTGTACTGATCTTCAATTGAAAGAAAAAGAGGCTTCAAGTGAATTTCTATGCCATAGTCTCTTAATGTAGAATTATGAACTCAGACCAAGGAAAAACTATGCTCCTCCAGCCCCTTTTCTGTATTCTGATTAAGACATGAAATGCATCTGTAATTCTTTTTCCTAGTCAGGCAGAGGTCCAATGAGTAAGGTGGGATTTACATACAAGAAACCTGCATGTGTCCTAATATATGAAAATCAGACACTTTCTATCCCAGAGGGAACATAACAAGAGTTCTCTAAGCTGGCTAGTGTGTTTGAAATATATCTGAGAAATTTTGTTTTGTGAACATGGAGGTCTTATAGACTGATAAAAGCATTTTTAAAAAAAAAAATCACAGACAACAGAGAGGAAGAACATTGTAATGGGTAGATATCTGGTCTCCAAGCCAGGAGAACCTGTGTCCAACCCATCTCTGACACATACTGACTGTGAGAACTTGGACAAGTCTTGGACAAGTCTCATTGCTCTAAGAATGCTTCAAGGGCCTCAAATGTGGCTGAAGCAGACAACAAGGTCATCCACTGCAGCTTAGGCCATCACCAGTAGTCCTGACCTTTGGTCTTGCCACTGGACTTCAATGACTCTGGAAGAGAGAGTAAGGCTGATGATTCTGTGCAACTTTGCCTCACATGCACACACAACTCAAGATGTCACCCTGTGATATCATTGGTCCTCTTTGAAAAGCTCTAAGCAGCTCTCTAGGGCTCTAACTTGCAGAGAAGGTTTTGACTTGCGTTGGCAAAGGGAGCTCTCTACATTAATGAAATCACAATCCAGTCCTCCTCTCTATCCTCTATTGCTGACATGGACATTAACTCTCTGCTCCATTTCCCACATTTCCTATGATATATCCATTCAAGCCCTACCTGGCTCAGATTCCATAGTGGAAGGTCATACTGGCCTAAAGTGGGTTCTCTCTCTGTTGAATCCCTGTATTTTCTGGGAAGGTCATATGGCAATTACACGTATGCTATTTAAGTATTTTATTGCTTAACTTTTCACATGATAAGTTAGTTTGAGAAACTGGAAAGCAAGGTCCTTGAAGAAGGAGTTGTCCTTTGAATCTCCTATTATACATAACAGGCATTCAATAAGAGGTTTGGGGATTTTTTTTTTCTGGTTTAAATATAGCCAATGAAAAAAATGTACTACTTAGATGAAACATGGGAACCATGTGTCTATCATACTGGAACAAGGAGAACTTTGGCATGTGGTACGTAAGGAGGGTATATTCTCCCTCCATTCCATTTCTTAAAAGGTTTTGAATAACTCTTCATAGATATTTATAGGATGTTACTTGAGATGGAACCTCAACTGTGAGTCACTTAAGCTGGGTGCCAAGCATGATGTCATAGATCTCTTTGGCTGTAGATAAGAAGCTTCCTTCTATGAGATCAAACAGAAAATGGCTTTCCCTTTTTCCCAGCAGCCCCTTTTGAGCATATTGTAGAATTGAACTATATCTGACTAAGTAGGCTCATTTCAATTCATCAAACAAATATTAAGCAGCGTCCATTGAAACACGTTGCCAGTGAAACACACCGGCAAACAATGTGTTTCACAGAAAAATGAATAAGAAATGGCCTCTTTGCTCCAGGAGCTTATACCAGTAGGAAAGATATGACAAGAACACAAATGACTGTAATACAAATTGAAATACAGGGTGTCCCAAAGGTCTCAATTCAGTTTTAGGTTTTTAATAATGTAAAGGCTTAAAGTTATTAAAGCTGATTAACTTAAAGATCAAAAGTTATTAAAGCCTAAAATTGCACTGAGAACTTTGGGGCACTCTTTATAACAAATGCATAGAAAGGGTACAAAGTAGCGTAGATAATTTCCAGCAGAAGAAGCCAACGACCTTAAAAATGATAGAGACTTGATGGAGACTTAGGGCAAGGGAAAATATTGTAAAATGTTAACTGAGTCAGTTAAGTGGCACAGAGGAGAGCTAAAGCACTGGACTTGGAGTGAGGAAGACCTGAGTTCAAATCCTACAAGTTGTGTGACCCTGGACAGGTCCTGAACCTCTGTCCACCTCAGTTTCTTCCTCTATAAAATGGGGATAATAACAGTATCTGACTCCCAAGGTTGTTGAGAGCATTGAATGAGATAGCATTTGTAAAGTACTTTCTAAACCTTAAAATGCTATTGTGGTAGTTCTTCTTCTTGTTGTTAGGTCTTAATGTGGGGAAATTATGAGTTAATGGGGGCAGCTAAGTGGCGCAGGGAATAGAGCACCAGCCCTGGAGTCAGGAGGAGCTGAGTTCAAATTCGGCTTCAGACACTTGACACATTTACTAGCTGTGTGACTTTGGGCAAGTCACTTAACCCCAATTGCTCTCCAAAAAGAAAAAAAAAAGAAATTATGAGTTAGAAGGCTGAAGGCTGGTTTCAAGTTCAAGTCTGTGAAATGTTTGATTATTTCTGAAGCACATTGTCTTGGATATGCATTTTTAGGTTGAAAGAGAACAAACTCAGGTTATAATCTTTGTAAGTGGTTGGTAATAGTAAGATTGAAGATACTCTCCTGTCTATTGAGCAATGTTCACCTAATTAATTTCTTTTCTAGGTAGGACTGGAACTATGATCTGTATTTGGCTTATTGCTAGTGAACATTTTGATACCTCGAAGGTATGAAATATATTAAGTACTATATTGTTGTGCTACTTATTTAGATAGAACTTAACGGGGCTGAAAAATCATTGATAGAGATTAGACACTATTAAGATTATTACTTGAGTTATAATAGTACTTAGGTGGGAAGTTGAATATGTGATGTCTAAGGCACCTTTCAACTCTTAAGATCCTTGAAAAAAAACTACACCTATAATTTCACTGGTACAAGGATTTCCTAGTTAAGCAATTCTATCTACCAATGAAAACCGGTACCTGCTCTGCAATTCATAGTCTTAAAGATTTGTCTGGGACACAGAAATTAAGTGACTTGTCCAGGGTCATACAGCCAATATGTGTCATGGGCAGGTCTTGAGCCCACATCATCATGGTGATCATCATCGTTGCTATCATTTAAATAGCGCCAACTATATGCCAGGCACCGTGCTAAACATTTTATATTAGTCTTAATGTCATCTTTTAATCTTTGGAGGTAGATGAGTCATTATCCTCATCTGACTGGAGAAGGGAACATGCTAATGTGTCTAAATTCAACAGACAAATAGCAGGATTGAGGCTATAAACCACATGTCTTGGCAATTGATTACAAAATCACCTCATTTTGTCCTCACAACAAACTGAGAGGTGTTACTACTCTCCTCACTTACAGATGAGGAAACAGAAGCTAAGTTAGTTGCCTAAGGTAACATAGCCAGTAAGTGTCTGAGGCCAAATCTGAATGCAGTTTTTCCTTCGTCCAGGCCCAGTGCTTTGTGCACTTTGGTACCACCTTATTGTCACATCTTACTGACACTGAGGCCACCTCTCTAGGATTGTATGTCCTGCTGCCTGCCTCTATGCTGCTATGTTCTATGGTCTTGAAAGAGGCTTGTATTTAGAGAGACCAATGCCTCTCTCTAAGTGAGGCAAACAATTGCTGGGATCTGTGGGTTATATTCTAAATTCTGCTGTTATTTGTTGAAGTTAGACACATTAGTGCTTCCCCCTCTCCAGTAAAATGCCAATAACAGTTCATATTCTTTATAGAACAAAAATGACATTAAAACCATTTAAATACAAAATTAAATCTATGAAGATCTATCGGTATTCTTACAGGTATTACATAAACCAGTGCTATTGCTACCCACTTTCAAATTAACTCTTCTCCTAAGATTCTTATTGTGACATTTACAGAAATATATGGATTAAATGGTTTCTAAATGAGACTGAGAAAGTGAGAAGAAGGATAAGGATTTAGTGTGCCCCATCAAACATAAGTGTTCAGGAACTCCAAATTCAGATAGTCTCAGCCCAAACAACACCGACAAGCATTAACAGAGGTGTCATTAGTTCCATTAGAAACCTTAAGTAATAAAAAAAAGAAAGAAAAGAAAAAGAAAAAAAAAGAAACCTTCAGTGTTTTTTGATAAGAAAATTAAGTAAAAAACAATTGAGACTTGTTTGAATTTTTTTTTTTCCTGAAGGACAGCCTGGAATATTTTGGAAATAGAAGAACAGATACAGCTTCTAGCTCCAAATATCAGGGAGTAGAAACTCCTTCACAGGTAGGCTTTTAAAACAAAGGATAAGCCTTCTAGGAAAGTGGCTATGAAAAGTAACTAGTTGGGTTTTTTTTAGACTGCTACTATCCCTTAGAAATTCAACATTATTAGTGAATTCAATCATCCCTTGATAGATAATAGGTAACAGTGGTCTTTACCCTTTTGCATGTGACAAGATAGAGAGCTCTTAAGGTTTTTTAAACCTATTTTTGATGACTTCTGTGACCAAGTTTTCCCCTAAATACCTACTCCGTCTTCCACATTCCAAGAATTACATTTTAAAGTATTATGGTTAGGTTATCATCCCAAAAGAAGACAGGGTAAATTCTAAAGATTTCATATCTCACTGGACATGACTGTACAATTGCTGTGGCTCCTACTGCTGGGGAGGCTGAGGCTAGTAGATCACTAGAGCTTGAAAATTCTGAGTTGTGGTAGGACTAAAACCAATCAGGTGTTCACACGTAAGTCCAGCACCAATATGGTGAGCCCCTAGGAGCTGCCTAAGGAGGGACAAATCACCTCAAGTCAGAAACGTGGAGTAAACGTGGTCAAAGCTTCTATGTTGACCTTTATGGGGATTAAGACCAAGAGTGGCCATGAGGTCAGGGGTGGGGAATCTGCCACCTTGAGGTCATATGTGGCCTTTTAGGTCCTTGGGTATGGCCTTTTGACTGAGTCAAAGTTTTATGGAACAGATCCTTTCATTAAGGGGATTTGTTCTGAGAAGTTTGGATTCGGCCGAAGGACTGCACTTGAGGACCTAGAGGGTCACATGTGGCCTCAAGGCAGTAAGTTGTCCACCCCTGCACTGTATCTTCAACCTGAGTGAGACAAGGAGATCCCAAGTAAAAATAACAACAATAAAGATTGTAGGCCTCTAAGAGGATTGCCCAGGGGCTAGAATTCTGCCTGTTGGGATTTGCTCTCTGAAATAGTCCATCCCTGTCATAATGGTGCTAGGATTATTGCTATATAGCCAGATCAGTCAGTCAATCAAGAGAAAGATGAAGAGATAAGAGAAGGTGAAAGACTGCAGAAAGTGGATTTTAAGCTTTACCTTAAAGGTTAGCAAGGAAGCCATGATGAAGTGAATGGTGAATGATGGATGAAGTGAGAATGAAGAACATTCCAGGCCTCGGGAATAGCCAGTATAATTTGGTAGAGTTGGAAAATGAGGTATCATGTGAGAGTTACAGCAATTAGGCCAGTACTAGTAGCTGAATTATGGAGCACATGTAGGGGAGTAAAGTGTAAGAAAACTAGGAAGGTAGGTGACCAGGCTGTGAAGGACTTTAAATTCCAAACAAAGAGTTTTGCTGCTCCTGGAGGTAATAGGAAGCCATGGAAGTTTATTGAGCAAGGGGGTGACACAGTCAGTCCTGAGCTTTGGAAAGTTCACTTTGACATTTCAATGGAAGATGATACGATTGAAGAGAGACTTGAGTGAGGGAAAACAAGCCCCCAGATTATTGCAATGGCCCAGGTGTGAGATGAAGAGGGTCTGCATCCAGGTGGTGGGTGGCATTATGCTGGGGTCTGCTACTTATAGCCCTGCTTTCTCAGTATCACAACATAGGCTGGTACCAAATGCAGAAGCAGGATGTGCTGCTACTTGGGCTAATACTGAAAGCAATTACAGTTATCCCTTCCACATTGTGACTTTCCTCATCCTGGTTTTGATATGTTGTGGATCAGCATAACAAATAAAATGGTAATTTAGGGGGAGTTTGTGGAAGCCACAGATGACACACAAAGGCCAGCAGATAACAAAGAAAAAGTTTAGAAACTCAGAAATACATAAAATCTATGTATAGTATAGTATAATATCAACATATTTTACCATTTAATATCATAATAATTTAAAATTCTTTTCTGGAACAAAAGGAGGGCCAAAAATTTCATGAGGATTTTCCAAATCATGGGGACACCATCCCCCTAACTCCCATGATGCAGAAGGGCTAACTGTAAATAAATGGATTTCTGCTCGTGCTCCCTCACATGAATGCTGGGAGCTCTGTGATTAAATGGATCCTCCTATACTTATCAGTGGTAGAACAATCACTGCAGGTGAAAGGAGGACTCAGGGAGAGGGAGAGAATGTCTGTCCATGCTTGACTGACAGAATGAAATCACAGTTGGGTTGGAACAGTAGAAACACTGTAGACAGGGGGAAGAATTAGTAAGCGACATTAGCCTTTTTCATCTCTTTTTCTGAATTTTTATTATATAGTTTCATATTCCTGGGATACTTTTCTATTCTTTACCTAAGCATCCCTTCTTCTCTAAAACTTTGCTTACCATTTAGCTGGCAAAGGAGTTTTTAGCCTAATCCACCAGCCTTCCATCATTTCAGGTACTTTAGTAAGCCTGAGGCATCATGTATTTAGTTATGCATGCACTTCCATGTTTCTTTTGATATTGTGTGGAGCTACTTGACTAGCCTTTAAACCCAAATCACTCTGGTTTTCATTTAATGGCCAGTAATAGGCCTAGCCCAAGCCTGTAAGACTTATTGTTTAGGTTTTGATGGTTTAGAATGAGTGTAAATGGCAACTGTTTTCTGTTCTGACCAAAAACTCTGAGGGTCTTCTCCTCCCAGACTGATATTTTTGTGATGGTAAATTTGGCCATCTTTTGTCTAAATTCTTACCTCGTCTTTAGTCATTGAATGGGTATTGGCACAGATAAACTGAGGCCTGGGAAAGGCCTTAATTTAAAAAGACCGATACCATCGCCTGCATCAAGGGCCATCTCCAGTTGTCTAGTCTTAGGTCTTGCCACTGGACTCTGATGACTCTGGAGGAGATAGTGAGGCTGATGACTTTGTACAACTCAGCCTCACTTAAATCCAATTCATGGGTAAATCAATATATCACCCTCATGATGCCATTAGTTCTCTTTGAGAACAAAGAATGAATAACAACATGTTACATATATTTTTCACTTATGTTTATTCTTCCTTGTTATCTCTCCCATTGATCGTAAATCTCTTGAAAGGCAAAGGCTATCTTCTTCCTTGCAGCATCCCATTGCCCTTACCCAAAATTTCAAGGCGTTTACTCTATAAATGTTTGCTTGCTGAGACTTAAGTTACTTGTAGAGACACTGGGAATGACTATTTCAGACTTTCTTCACTTACGTGGATTTGTCTCTTGTATTACAGAGCAGATATGTTGAATATTTTGCCCAGATAAAGAACAAATACCATTGGGCTATCCCTCAAAGCAAAAGACTCAGGATAAAATCCATCACTATTTATTCAATTCGAGGCAAGTATGCTTAATATAACTGCAGGTTGAGAAAGAGAAAAATCTTATTGTTTGAATTTGGTTACAAATATGTTCTGTATCTATATACATGTTCATGTATGTATGTGTGTGTATATATTTATATACGTGTGTGCACATATACTATACCTAGTGTACATAGCTAAATAAATATTAGTTAAGGAGCAGCTAGATGGCACAATAGACAGAGCACTGACCTTGGCATCAGAAGGACCTGAGTTCAAATCCAGCCTCGGACACATGACACTTACTAGCTGTGTGACACTGGGCAAGTCACTTAACTCCAGTTGCCTCACCGAAAAATAAAATAATTATTAATTAATTGATTTTGTTTGTGTAGAGAATTCATGGTAAGAAAACGCCTTCTACCAGTGTATATGGACTCATTTGCCACTTACAGTGTGCCTGGAGTTAAGGAGTTCAAAGGATTAAATAATTTTCCCATGGTCACAGCTAATTATGTGTCAGTGACCACACTTGAACACTGGTCTTGAGAACTCCCAAGGCTAGCCATATATCTGTTATGCTACTCTATAGTACATGCAGACACAAAATGATTTCTAGCAGCTCTTTATGTTGTACCAAAGAACTAGAAACAAAGGGAGTGCTCATGAATTGAGGAATGACTGATCAAATTATGGTAATGGGTATAAAGGAATTTTACTGTGCCTTAGAAACTGTGAAAGAGATGATTTTAGAAAAACCTGGGAAGATCCATATTGACCTGACCTAACGTCAGTGGGCAGCCAGTCTTATCCTTTTTTCTGGGTCTTCAGTTACATCTGGAAATGTGACCAGCACATTCAAAAAAGCAGAGTCAGGAGCCAGAAGATTGAGTGATCAGCAGACAGCTTTATTTTTCTCCATCCATCTTTCATCCCTGGGGCTTCTCCTCTTTTATCCCCCTTACTGAGCCCCTTTGGCAAATAGCCCACCTCCCCTGTAATCACCTCTGACACCACAAGGGTTGGGTAAACATGTAAAGGAAGGACGGAGCTCACATCCCCGGAACAGAGCATATCAACAGAACATCTGGGTTGTGAAATGCAGAATAAAGCAGGACACACTGACTCAGAGGCATAACTGCCATCATGACTCTGTGTTTATGGTGTTTCTGTCCTTCTGTATTCTCAGCATATTCTGGTGCTCATGTTCCCGGGCAGAACTACACATCCCCCATCTCCATATGAACAAAATGAAGTCAACAGAACCAAGAGAACAACATATACAATAACAACAACATGGAAAATGTGACTCCCTTTCTGAATTCCTTCTTCCCAACACCCATTTCCATTGGAAAGTTGGGTCCCCAAAGTGGGGGCTGACTACTACTCCCCTCAGGGTCCCCCCCAAAGAGCTGATGTATTTTCTAGTACTGCTGCTCACAATCCCCCTTTCAGTGTGCCCCCCAATATTAATCAATCAGCTGATATCAATTAACTATGGCAAAAGGATATTTACTGAGAAGGTGTAATAGAAGTACAAAAGTACCTGCTCCCACAAACTGGATGGCACATTCTCCAGGGAGGATAATTGGTTTCAATTTAAAGGAATGGGTATAAGATATTCTTCTCTGGCCTTGGAGAAAACAATCCCCACTCCCACCCAGTTCATTTATGATGTGGCATAGGGGATTGATATATGGAAATTTTTTTTGTTATTTGTTAAGTTTAGAATTTTTAAATTAGCTTTTCAAATTTTTATAGATTTGTTTTGCATCACTTTTATTTTTGAATATACCTTGTCTTCCTCTCATACCCAGCAAACCATTTCTTGTAGCGAAGAATAGAAATGAAAGAGAAACCCAAAGGGAAAAAAATGAAGCTAATCAACACACCAAGTCTGAATATTCCATGCCCATAGAACCCCACTACTGGGTCATCTTTCCTTCAGGACCAAGTTTGGTCTTTATAACTATGGAATGTTCAGTTTCATTTAGGGCAGTTGTTTGCTTTGGGCTGTTTGATGGGCTTACTAATCTACTTAGCCTGGGTAGGGCTGCAGGGTAGGAATTCTAGAGGTGAGGAAGTTAAGTCCCTGAGAGCAAGATCTCTGGTGGTCCTGTGGTACAGAGGGTGTAGCAGCAAGAAAGGCAGTGGCTAGGAGTTGGTATCAAATCTCTCCATACTCCAGTCTGTCCTCCATACACTGCCAAAGAGATTTTCCTAAAGCATTAGTCTGACCATGTTGCTGCCCCATCCCCAAGAAAACCCCTAAGGTAAAAAAAAAAAAAGCTCTTAACAACTGAGTTCCTTTACCTTTTCCAGCTTTAGTACATAATGATCCTCTCCATATACTCTACATTCCAGTAAACCTTGCTGTTCCTTACATCAATACTCCATCTCCGGTCTCTGTGCCTTTGCCTTGGCTGTGCCCTATGGCTGGAATGCACTCCTCCCTCACTTCAGCCTCTTCTAATCCCTGGGTGGCTTCAGATCTCGGCTCAAATGCCACCTTCTACATGAGGCTTCCTTTGATCACCCCCATCCCCCACCCCTACCATCAAACAGTTATTACCCTCCATGTTGGTGCTCATTCAAACTCCCTAACCTCCCATTTTCTCAGCCCCCTTAAGTCCCATTACCTACTCCTTCACTCCACCTCAGCCACACACAGGGATGGGCACATACTAGGTGTTGCCACTACCCATAAGTGGTCTTCTTCCCTAATTAGAAGCTCTTGATATTTTCTGATTTGATCATAATGTCCTATCATTACATCTCTCCCTATGCTTCACCATCCCTATATCTGTTCTTTGCCCTTGAGACATCCATTCCATCCATTCCCCTGTGCTTTCTAAGATCATCACCCCTGTTCTGACTCTGCTTTCTCTTTGAGCGTACAACCTCAACTCAGTACTTAGACATTTCAACTCAGATTTCTTGCCACCTTGTCCTGTTGCTGCTCTTCTCTTGCTAAACTTCAGCCATAAATTACTCTTAGCATCCACCTTCTCCCTTTCTACTCATGAGCAGTTGAATGAAAGTACAGGAAGTCCCATGGCCCTACTGACTGGGTATGTTATCCTTGTTATCATGTTATCCAACCTCACCTGGGCCCTCACTACAGCAAGGAAGTAACTAATTTTCTATCTTACTCCTTATAGAAACCATTCTAAACCTTCTCTTCCTTCCTCAAGTTTCCCATACTTCCTCCTTTTTTTTCAACTGAGGAAGTTGTCTTTTAATTATGGAAAAAATTGAGGTTATTCGACATAAACTCTCTCTTCTCCCATCCTCTTCATCTCAAAAACACTTTGACATCCTCTTGCCCTCTCGCTTCCTTTCCTCCAGTCTCTGATAATGATACGGCCTTTCTCTTTGCCAAGGACAAACCTCCTACATGTGCACTTGATACCCTCTAATCATTCCCCTCTGTTTTCAATTTTCCACAGCTCTCTATCAACTGATTCCTTCCCTTCTGACTTTAAACACTCCTATGACTAGGAAAGTGTGAAAGCATCATCCATTATCCAGAACCTGTGCAAGCATGCCATCATGCAAGTGGTATACAATACTGACGAACTTCTTTGGACTACATACTTTGCCATGATTTTCCACAAGCTCTCATGACTGACAGCTTTAAAGGTCTTAGTCAGATTGATAAATGTTGTATATAGACCTCTGTTTTTTTCCTGGTATTTTTCCAGGAGTTGTTGGGCAGCAAACACCATATTGACCATTCCTTGGCCCTTGCTGAAGCCATACCAGATCTCAGGTAGATGTCCATCTTCCAGGTGAAAGATCAGCCCATTAAGGAGGACACTGGCAAAAATCCTGTTGGCAATGACTAAGAGAGAGACCTGCCTGTGATTGTCACAGGACAATCTATTTTATTTTCTTTTATAGAGACAAACAATGGAGGCATTCTTGAACTTCTGGGTGATAACCTTCTCTTGCCATATAACCCAGAAGACTTCAGTCAGCTTCTGTTTCATCAATGGGCCCTATGCCTTATAAATTTCTGCTAGAATAGACACATCTCCCTCCCAAATGGTCATAGAAACTATTTGTGTCTGACTTGTGGTAGAGCCTTCCGACTTAATATTGGTATGATTTGCCACAGCCAGATGTACTGTATATTGACCCCAATACCATGATGCCATTTTGGTCCTCTTTGAGCACTAAGGACACAAAACAATAAACTCCCAGGCTCTCCTCTCCTTAAAAACAAGAATAACAACAACAACTAGGCTTTACCATCCCCTCATGATATTGTCCTACATCTCTCCTCCCTTTTTCAGCCAAACTCTTTGTAGGAAATTCATCTATATTCACTGCCTACATATTCTTGCTGTTTTGTAATCTGGCTTTCAACCTCATTAGTGAACTAAAACTTCTCTCTCCAAAATTATCAGAAATTTCCCAATTGCCAATATGAGTCTTTTCTCAGTCTTCATTCTTCTCAACCCATTTCATTTAATAGTCTTTCCTCTCTGGGTTTTTATGACACAATTCTCTTCTGGTTCACCTTCTACTTATCTGACTGTTCTTTCTCAATCTCATTTGCTAACTAACACTTTAACCATGGTTATTCCCAAAGATACTGTCTTGGGCCCTCTTCTCTCTCTCTTTATTTTCTCTCTTATTAGCTCTTTTGGGTTTAACCATCTTCTCTATGCAGATAACTCATAGATAGCCACACAGATATACAGGTACATATACATATACATATACATCTATATATGTGTATGTTGTTGTCCAGTCTTTTCAGTCATGTCTGACTCTTTGTGACCTCATTTGGAATTTTCTTGGCAAAGATATTGGAATGGTTTGTCATTTCCTTCTTCATCTCATTTTATAGATAAGGAAACTGAGGCAAATAGGGTTAAGTGACTTGCCCAGGGTCACACAGTAAGCATCTGAGGCCAATATGAACTCAGGAAGAGGAATCTTTCTGACTCCAGTCCTGGCACTCTATCCACTGCGCCACCTACCTGCCTTCATATATGTGTATATATATGTATGTTTGCAAGACACAGGAGACGCTGGCACAGGACCACCCAGCATGGCATGCCCACATCAAAGAAGGTGCTGTGCTCTATGAGCAAAGCAGAACTGCAGTAGCTCAAAAGAAATGTGAAATGTTAAAATTTAGAAGCATCTCCACTGCACATGTTAGTATGGAATATTTGTGCCTGACGTGTGGTAGATCATTTTGAGCTCACATTGGTTTGAGCAACCACAGTCAGACATACTGTATCTTGACTCCAACATAGCAATGTCGTTATGGTCCTCTTTCAGAATGAAGGACAATTAATTAACACTTTAACATGTACGCATGTATAAACACACACATATATGTATATGTATACATGTTTGTTTTATCTATGTGTCTACATGTGGTTTATATGTATTGTGCATGTGTGTTGTCTCTGTGTGTGTCTGTGTGTGTATGTGTACACATACACTATAATCAGACTCAGTCTCTAATCTGGGTTTGTCTCAGATTACCAATTGTCTATTAGACATTACAGACTAGTTCCAGAGTCATCTTTAAACTCAACATCTGAAAACTGAGCTCAGTATTCTCCTCCTAATTGTTTTACTCTTCCAAAGTCCCTATTTCTGTCAAAGGTAATACCATTCCTTAGATATTCTCTCAGCTCACACACCTCTACCACCTTAGTTCAGGCCCTCATCAGCTCTCACCTGGATTGTCACAACTCCCCTGACTCCAAATTGGCATCCAGTCTCAAGGCCATTCCTTCTCTAGATGATTCTACAAGTTACTGCCAAAGTAAATTTCCTTAAATAGAGATCTGACCACGTGATTCCTCTACTCACCTAACTCAAGTGTCTTCCTACTGCCTCTAGAATAAAATATAAGCTCCTCTTTTTAACTTTTAATGCCCTACACAACTTGACCCCAAACTATCTTTCCAGCCCAATTGAGAAATCTTAGGACCCTGAATCCAAGAGTGTTGGGAATAGCAGTGTCCCCCAAATCATTGGAACAGCTTCCAACCAGCACAGCCCCTATAGCCATCATGTGAGGGGCTGGGAGTGTGGCACGAGTCAATTATCAAGAGACAGATAAACTCAGAAAACCTGGGAGTAGCAGAACCTTACAGACCACCATTGGCACTTCCAGCCCATCCCTCATAGCCATCTTCTAAGGAAGCAACTCCGTTGGAGTAGAAAACAGGACCATCCCAGCCATTGCCCACCAACCCCCACTCACAGGACAGACAAGTTTTAGCACTGTCAGATGGTACAGTATCAGAAATTGATATGGTTTTATCCATGGAAAGGACAAGAAGAGACACCACCATCTATTGTCACTGCACCCTAAGGACGAAGGAACCTTCCCGGCTGATTTGCTATTGAAGCCTTCCACATGTGTTGTTTCCCTCATTCAAATGTGAACTACCAGAGAGCAATGACCATCTCACTTTTTCTATGTATATCTCCAGGGGTTTGCTGCACAATGCTTTTCTCATAGTAAGTGCTCCATTAATGTGGAATTCATTCATTCAGCCTCATTAGACACGATTCCTCTTTGTCATACTCTGCATTCCAGTCAAACTTGCTTTACACACTCTGTTGCCCACACACAGGGCTCCATTTAACTTCTCCATATCTTTGCTTTGGTTATCTCACTTTCCTGGAATGTACCCCCTTCCTCTGCCTCATAGAATTTCTCTCTTCCTTCACACCCAAGCTCAAGCATTATTTCCACATGAAGTCTTTTTTTTATCTGCTCAATTGCAAGTACCCTCCATCCTAAACTACCTTGCACTTAACTACTTTGTATATATTTGTATTTTTAAATTTATACTTATAAAATATATTTGATTTGTTTAAATGTGCTTACTGTCTCCCTCATTAAAATGCAAATTCTTTGAGAGTAGGAATTATTTTATTCTTTGTATCTATATTCCCTGCACAAAGCATAATTCCTGGCACATATTAGGTACTTAATATATTCTAATTGATTAATTTATTCCCCATAAGATTTCCTTAAATGTTTATATAAAGCATAAACGTATACATAGGCTTATTGTCTTCCTCTTTAGTATATAAACCAGGGTGGGGACCCTGCAGTCTTGAGGTCACATGTGACCCTCTGGGTCCTCAAGATTGGTCCTTTGGCTGAATCCAAATTTTACAGAACAAATCCTTTTATTAAGTTCCCCACCCCTGATATAAACTCCTTGAAGTTAGGGACAATCTTTTCTCTTTGAATCTTCAAAGCCTAGTCCAATATTTTGCTATATTCACGTACCACAGTTCATTCAGCTATTTCTCAATCAGTGGGTACCTACTTTGTCTCCAGTGTTTTGTTAATGCTAAGAATATTGCTATGAATATTTTGGCAAATATGGGACTTTTGTTTCTCTGTTTTATACTCCAGGCATATCATATCGCTGGGTATGAACTTTTCTTTCAAAATTTCACATTGATATCTAATACAATTGTACCAATTCAGTTTTTAAAAAAATTAACTTCTGTGTTTATTTTTAGTTTACATCATTTATTTCCACAAGATTTTGAGTTACAAATTTTCTCCCTATCTTTTCTCTACTCACCACCCCAAAACAGTGATCCCACTGTATACCCCCTCCCCCAATCTGCTTTCTCCTATATTCTCCTGTATCCTCCCTCCAACTTTCTGGTAGGGCAAGATGCATCTCCATACCCAAGTGCCTGGATATTTTATTTCCCAGTTGCATGTAAATAATAATAATATATTTTTTTAACATTGGATATTAAAACTTTAAATTCCAGATTTTTTCCCTTCCTCTCTTATCTCCCACCCTTACTGGGAAGATAAACAATTCAATATAGGTTGTATATGTGTAGTTATGCAAAACATTTCCTTAGTGGATATATTGTGAAAGACTGACTATATTCCTTCCATCCTATCTCCCCCCCCCAATTTGTTCTATTCTCTACTTTGTCCCTGTCCCTTTACAAAAGTGTGTG
>CM053588.1:86011909-86030165 GCA_028646515.1 Pseudochirops corinnae | reverse complement strand
GTTTTGGGGCGGTGGGTGGGGGAAAGAAGGGGAGAAAATATGTAACTCAAAATCTTGTGGAAATGAATGATGCAAACTATAATAAAATTTAAAAAAATACTACAAAAAAATACATTAGTTTATTATTTGAGTTTTGCTATCTGATAAGTTTCCTTCCTTCTCTTTCTTCCTTCTTTCTTTCCTTTCTTTATTTCTTTCTTCCTTCCTTCCTCCTTCTCTCTCTTCTTCCTTCCTTTCTTTCCTTCCTTCATCTCTTTCTTCCTATCTTTTGTCTTTCTATTTTCCTTCCTCCCTTTTCTCCTTTTCCTTCCTTCCTTCCTTCCTTCTTTCCCCACTCCTTCCTTCACATCTCTGCTCTCAAAAATTTCTTCTACCCTTAAATCTGGTCAGAAATGTGATTAAATGTGAATGTGGTAATATTCCAAAGTGCTGGCTTGATTCCAGGAAGTTTCTGTGAAGCAAGATTTTGTCATACTATTTTTTACCTATAAAATCTGGAGAAATACGCATTTATTGCACATGAAACTAAACAATATAATTTTTTTCTCTTGCTGGATATAATGTCACTGATTTTTTGGCAATGTGTACAACACACACGTATACATATGTGTATCCGTGTATCTATATACACACATGTATGTACATATCTATATGTGTGACTTGAAAGTAGTTTTTAGGAGCCAGAACATGCAAGGTTGTATATGTACATATATAATCTATCTATCTGTCTTATTTTAATCATCATCCTTCCAACCCTCTATATAGGAATTCTTTCCTTCTCCTTTATCTCCACCGGATATTTTTCCCTTTGTCAATAAACCTGTTCGGGATCCCTGTATGGTTAAAAAAGAACAAAACAAAACAAAAAAATAACCACTGTTCCATTTCCTTTCCTTCACTGTCAAACTCCTCAAAAAGAGTGTTCTCAAAAGTTTTCCTACAATCCTTGCTTCCACATCACTGCCTATTCACTCCAAACCTTAAAATCTATTTTCATCCTCCCCAGCTCCTGATACTAATTTCAAAGTCACCAGTGATCAGTAGATCAATGACATTTCTGATGTGTCCTCTTTGACCCTTTTCATGCTATATGACCTTGTTGTAACTCTCCTCCTTTGCTTTTTCTGACTTTATACTTTCATGGATTCTCTCTGCCTATTCTGATCTCTCCTTTTCTATTCCTGACCCCTAAATATTGATGTGTATTTATATATATATATATATATATAAATATATATACATATTAAGAGGAATCTGGTCTCTCCTTTGATAGCACATTCTACTATTTTTGGATAGCTACAAGTGTTAGCTAGAAAATATTGACTTTAGGGGTGACTAGGTGGCACAGTAAATAGAGCACTGGCCCTGGAGTCAGGAGGACTTGAGTTCAAATTCAGCCTCAGACACTTAACAAAAACTAGCCTTGTGACCTTGGGCAAGTCACTTAACCCCAGTTACCCCCTCAAAAAAATTTTAAAAAAAGAAAAGAATAATTGACTTTATATCAAACCCAAATATGCCTCTGAAAATTCTTGTTATCTCTCCTTTGCAGTTAAGTAGAACAGTGCCCCCCTCACTTAATAGATTTTATTTTTTCCAATTACATGTAAAGATAGTTTTCAACATTCATTTCTGTAAGATTGAGTTCCAAATTTTTCTCCCTCTCTTTCCTCCCCCCTCCCCAAGACAGCAAGTTTTAACTGACTTCCACATGACAGACCTATAGATATTGGAATACATGTAGCAAGTGCCATGTCATATTTTTTTATTCTTGGTCTCAAAGATCTCTGCAGACAGTGACTCCAGCTATGAAATTAAGGCACTCGTGCCTTAAAGGAATGCTATGGCAAATCCAGTCAGTGTACTAAAAAGCTGACAAAGGTCTGCATAGTCAAGGCGATGGTTTTTCCAGTGGTAATATATGGCAGTGAGAGTTGGGCTATGAGGAATGGTGAGTGCCACAGAATCGACACTTTTGAATTGTGGAGCTGGAGAAGACTTTTGAGGGTCCTTGCACATCAAGGAGGTTAAATCAGTCAACACTTAAAGAAATTAATTCAGGCTATTCATTGGAAGGTTGAATCCTAAAGCTGAAGCTTAAATACTTTGGTCACATATTGAGAAAGACAGGACTCATTGGAAGAGACCCTGATACTGGGAAGGACTAAAGGCAAAAGAAAAAGAAGAGGGCAAAGGATGAGATGGCCTAGATAGCGTCACGGAAGTGACAAACGAGCTTGGACAGACTTCAGGAGATAGTGGAGGCTGGAAGGCCTTGGTACATTATGGTCCTTTTGACATGAAAACAACAACAGCAGCAAAACCAAGCCCTCTGCTACCTCCTGTTGCCACCAGGGTCTTTTCCAGGCCAAACATCCCCGTTTTCTTCACTCCATATGGCATAAACTTGAGGTCCTTCACCATCCTGGTGGTTCTCCTTTGGACACACTTCAACTTAATTACCCGTGTCTTTCCTACTTTGTGGCCCCGGAAATTGAACCTACCATTCTAGACATCCAGACCAGGGCTGGATTTGCATCCAGCTTTTACTGACCCTAAGATGACAGACCACCTCCCCGCACAGCCAACCAATGGAAATAAAGGATATTTTTGATAGCGTCCTTCCTATGAACCTGCCAGGAATAGCACTGGTCCAGATTCTTGGAATTTCTGCCTCTTAATACAGTCCAAGGTTACGTTTCCCTTTTTGGCTGCCATCTCATACTATTGATTAAGTTCGAATTCCACTAAGACTATCTTCTCTCATAATTTTTCTGAACCCAAGTGTGAGACTTTGCATTCATTCGAATTATATTTCAGCATAATTGATCATTTAGACGGGTGGGGAACCTGTGGCCTTGAGGTCACATGTGGCCTTCTAGGTCCTTGGGTGTGGCCTTTTGACAAATCCAAGTCTTACAGAACAAATCTTTTTAGTAAGGGGATTTGTTCTGTGAAGTTGGGTTCAATCAAAGGGCTGCACTTGAGGACCTAGAGGCCATTTGTGGCCTCAAGGCCACAGGTTCCCCACCCCTGTGATCTTGCCCAATATCCTAGCCTGTCAAAATCTTTTTGAAAAGCATGCCATCTCTGCCTTTATTCAAGTGGTTAATGTTAAACTGCATGGAGTCAAGCACAGACCTCTGGGGCATGTTACTGGAGACATATTTACAAGGTGCATTATCCATGATAGAGTGAAAAGTGCTGGATTTGGATTCAAAGAGCCTTTTCATTTCCCAGCTTTTACAAATATAACTCTGAATTGGCCCATCCAACCAGTACTAAATACAACTAATTGTCTGAATTACATCTCATCATCATCACCTTTTCACAAAAAGAACATGAGATACTTTCTGAAATGCTTCACTAAAATAGATCAGTCAGTAAACATTTATTAAGCACCTACTGTGTGCCAGGCACTGGGCTAAGTACTAGAACTATAAAGAGAGCCAAAGGAGTCCCTGCTCATAAAGAGCTCACAATCTATTGGAGACAATAAGCACGTAGATATGTTAAAAACAAGCTATATACAGGAGGGAGAGGGAGAGGGAACGAGGGAGAGAGAAAGACAGAGAGAGAGAGAGAGAGAGAGAGAGAGACAGAGAGACAGAGAGACAGAGAGACAGAGAGACAGAGACAGAGAGAGAGAGAGAGAGAGAGAGAGAGAGAGAGAGAGAAAAACTAAAATCCAGAGAGATGGGGAAAGGGCTTCCTGTAAAAGATAGGATATTTGTTGAAACTTAAAGTAAGTCAGGCAAGCTAGGAGGCAGAGATGAGGAGGGAGAGGATTCCAGGAATGGGAGATAGTCAGAGAGAATACCTGGATATGAGAGATGGAGTGTCTTCTTTGTGAAACGGTAAGGGGGTTAATGTCACTGAATTGAATAGTGGGGATGGAGAGTAAGGTGAAGGAATATTGGAAAGGTAGGAGGGGGCTAGTTATGAAGGTTTTTGAATCCTAGAGGATTCCATATTTGATCTTGGAAGTAATAGGGAATGAGGTTACAGATTTTAAGGCATAAAGATAGAATGGCAATATGTTATGCTCAGATAAAGGAATTTCAGTGTTTATGAATATGGAAGTGGAACATTTATGGGTGGTGGGAAGGTCTTTTGTGTGTATCTGAGGATAAGTAAAGGAGTAGGTCATGGGAACTGAGTAGATTGAGGAATTGGAAAGTTAAAGTATTTGATTATAGCATCAATATGTATGTTAAGTCCTCTAGAATGAGGGCAGGAGTTGGGGTGCAGGGAAAGATTGTGAGCTGGGCACTGAACTCATTGAGGAAGGAAGGAGAATGCTCTGGGCATTGATAATAGCCTCCAGGATCTGCATGGAGTGATAAATCTGGATAGTGTGAACCTCAAAGGAAGAGAGGTTTGTTCAGTGATGGTAATAGAGTGTCTGGAGGGGACAATTGGGAGCAAGAAATATTTTAACTTGCCCACTGTGATGTAAAATCCGGAAGTACAGAAAAAGAGTAGCTAATATTGGAAAGAGTTGTAAGGGAAGCACTATCATCAGAACAGAGTCTGGTTTCAATGAGTTCTAGAAGATGGGAAGAATTTGAAAAAAGTGAGAGGTTTAAGATGAAAGGAATTTGTTAACTCTGGAGCAAGTGTTCCTTTTACTAGATTCTGAACTCTGTGAGGAAAGGGACCATGTCTTTTTTCTTTTCTTGTGTCTCTCTTGCAGCCCAGAGTGTTCAATTCTCATTCAAGGAGTCAAAATTAATTCCCTGCTTGGTGTTATCATTGACAGATTCCTTAGAATCACCTGTTAGCAAGTTCTATTTTAAGAGAACCATTTTAGTCAATTTATCAGTAAGAATTGTTTTTGTTTGTTTTTAGCAAATAGCCCAGCCTAATTAGTAATGCAAAAGATTGAAAATTGCCTTATGAAGAGTTGGATCAATTAAATTGGAAGAAAACAGCTGAAAAAATTTTTGAAATATATGAACACTCAAAAACAAAATAGGTCAATGATCTGTCACTGACAAAAAATTGTGCAGTGTTCTGGCATGAAGGAAAGTAACAGTGTAAATTGTAGTTTAACTTCTAACTCCAAAGAAGTAAGATTTAAATCATAGATCATAGCTTTGGTACTAGAAGGAAACTTTGGAGTTATATAGTTCATTACCCTCAGATGAAGAAACTGAAAACTGGAGAAGTTAAGCCATTGACTTAAGTTTACAGACTAAGTAGGAATCGCTTAGGATAGGGTTTAGATTTACTCTTTAGAGTAAACACATAGTCAGCTAAGTAATAATAATTAAAATAACAATAGCCCTTACGCAATGTTTTAAGACTTGCGAAGCTTTTAAATATGTTCACTCGTTTGATCCTAACAACCCTGGGAGATGAGTGCTATTATTGGTTGCTCAGTCATTTTTCAGTCACATGGGACTCTTTGTGACCCCATTTGGAATTTTCTTGGCAAAGATACTGGTGTGGTTTTTCGTTTCTTTTTCCAGCTCATTTTAGAGATGAGGAAACTGAGGCAAACAGGATTAAGTGACTCGCCCAGGGTCACATAGCTAGTAAGTGTCTGAGGCCAGATTTGAACTCAAGAAGATGAGTCTTCTTGACTCCAGGTCTGGCACTTTATCTACTTAGGTGCCCAAGTGCTATTATTATCCCCATTTTAAAGAAAAAAACCTATGTAGAGGCACAGAGGTTACACAGGTTACATAGCTAGGGAGTGTCTGAGGCAGTATTAGGACCTATTCACATCAATACTTCAAGGATATGTAATTTTAAAAGCATATTTTATTGGTGCCTTTTGTCTTAGCCATTTCCGAAAAAGCACTTCTTCCTACCGTCAGACTGAAGCCTTCCCTTGTAACCAAGAAAAACAAATAAGCCTAAGTTCCTGATATAGTGACTATATCTGACAAGGTATTCAACAGCCTGCTCTCTTAATCCCTCCACTTTATTTCATGAAGAGGGAGCTATTTCATGGTCTATTCTCAGGAACTATCATTAGGTTTTCAATTACTCAGTGTCTTTACTTCCTTTTACTGATTGGTTTAGCAGTTGTGTATATTACCCTTTTGAATCTGCTTATTATATTATGCGTCAATTCATATAAAATTTCCTATGGTTCTCTGATTTCCTCATATCATTTCTTACTACATAATAATGTTGCATTCCATTCATATGCCATACTTTTTTAGCCATTTCCCAATTGATAGGCACCCATCTTCTTTCAAGTTTTCACTACCACAAAGAATATTGCTGTGAATATTTCAGAGTTTATCACACCTCTGTTTCTGTCTTTGAACTCTGTGGGAGTATGTATGCCTAGTAGTTCATTCTCTAGGTTAAAGTATATGGACAGTTTAGTTCCTGTTCTTGCATAATCCTGAATTGATAGCCCAGAATCATAGGTCCGATTCATAACTCCACCAACAGTGTATTAGTGTACCTGTTTTCCCATAGTCCCTCCAACACTGGTCCCACTTTTTGTCATCTTCTCCAGTTTTGTTGGGTGTGAGATGAAACCTCAGAGTCATTTTTATTTCCATTTCTCATAATATTGATGATTTTGAGCATGTTCTTGAATAGTAATTTATAGTTTGAAATTTTGTTGAAAGCACTTGTGAGGTTAGTGGGAAAGTGACTATGCCTGGAAGAGAAAATGTGGGCTGATGGAGTGGGGAACCATAGACCTTGGTCTGTACCCATTCTCTATTTATTTCCACAGGTAACATGTGACACTAGATGGGAATCAATTGAGATGCTCTAGCTCCATTTGCATTGTTCTTATTGACCTATTTGACTTTCTTCTACCTGAACTTTGACCCTGGCTAACTCCCATACAATAGAGACAACCAGACCCATGCACTTTGAAGAGGCTCCTGCTTTGTGCAGGGACCTTGCTTCTGTATTTCCCCCCACATATGTCACCCTGGAACCAGTGATACTGAACAACTTTCTGTACCTGATCGAAACAAGAACAGCAGCATCCAATTCCTTCACTGTCCACTTTATATATGCTCTATAAACAGGAAAGCTTCTGAGTTGAATGAGGGATTCTGAGAGTAGGGATGGATTGTGAGCCGGTGACTGGTATGACTCCTCCCTAAAATGCATATATGCATATAAACTAAGACTCCAGGCACCCCATGCTCACCCCAGTCTTTTGTTTGTGTGGAACAGTTAGGGTTAAGTTTATTGGTTCCTGCCCCTCGATCCTTATTGGATAACTCAGAAAATACTCATCTCAATGGTCCAGTTTACCCCCCAACACTTTATGATGAGGGCAGTCTCCTATTAAAGTCATATTGGTTCCATCTTCTATGTGAGTATGAGCCCTAAGAGGCTTTGGTCTTGGAATGTAAATACTGTTATACATCTGGACCCACCCCCATTATATGCTGCCCTTGGACTGAGGGCACGAAGGCTGTGCATGGAGATTCCTACCAGCATCTATTCTCCTTCACCCTTAGGAGAAGTTGTTCTTTGTCCTTCATTCTCAAGGACCATGGCATCAGGAAGATGATGCCATGATTTGCAAGTGAATCGGATTTAGGTAAGGCAGGGCTGTGCAAGGCCACCAGACTCACTTTCTCCTCCAGAGCCATCTGGGTCCAGTGGCCAGATATTCATCAGGACAAGTGGAGATGGCCCAGGATGAGATGGGAGACCTTGGTCCTTTTAAGCTAAGGTAAACCCCATGAGAAGCAGTAAAGTTTTGCCAACTACTCTCCTTGTGTGGTGCTATTGCTATTCATCCCAGTGGTTCTCTCCCAATTTGCACTGCAATGGCTGATATTCTCTTCCCTAAAGGCAGGGACAGTAGTGATTTTGGGGTTGTTTTTGCCTTTCTTTGTATCCCCAGTCCTTAGTAGTGTCTAACACAGAGTAAATACAACTAGGTGGCTCAGTGGATAGAATGTTGGACTTGGGATCAAACATATTAGCTATATGACCTTGGGCACATCAACCTCTATATGCCTTAGTTTTCCCATTTGTAAAATAGGGATAATAATTGCACATACCTCTCAGGATTGTTGTGAGGAGCAAATGAACCAATATATGTAAAGCAATTTGCAAACCTTAAAGTGATATGTATATATATATTATATATAAATATATTATAGAATATATTATGTGCTGTAATGTTATTATATGTAAAATTATTATAGTACATGAAATTTATGGCATACTATATAAACACTGTATCTATTATATAACATTACATAATCCAGAAAATATAGAATATTTTATATTCTATATTCTATATAATATAATATATTCTACAATATACTACATTGTATATTATACCATAGATTTTGTATTTTCCTTTACATTGCATATATACATTATATGTTATAATACACAGTATCACTTTATATATAACATATTACAACCTATAATATGTATTGCTTTAAGGTTTGCAAAGTGCTTTTACTATTATCAGTAATATATGCTAGTTATTAAAAAGTGCTTAATGAGTGTCTGCTGACTGACCACTTCAATAACTCTTGGTGTTACCTACACACACACACACACACACACACACACACACACACACACACACACGTGTCATTCCCTATAGCTTGTATATTACGTTTTAATTGGTGACATCCAATGCAAACAGTGTCCCTCTCTCTAAATCTGTGTTATTTTAGCAGTTTGGTTTTTCATCCCAGACTTTTAAAACCTTCTGTAACCGAGTTGCTGTGACCAAAAAAGAATGCCTCTTGTGGCCAAACTTATAACTAGGCTGATCTTTGGACAGTAAAGCATCCAATCAATCACACAAGCCTCTCCTCCTTAGGACTGACAAAGAGCTTGGTTCCTTGGTTAGTGTCTTGAAGATTCCATGGTGGCCTGCATGCTATGGGGACATAGAACTTCAGTGGAAGGCACACTTCCCACACCCTCTGTGGCTTATTATTGCACAGTTAATAAGTCAAGTACCTGGGATTTTCTTGGTGTGAGAGCTCCAGCCATAACTGAGTAGTTAAGTCTTGGTGAGTTGCCTGAGGCACAAACATGTTACATGTCTTACCCGAGGTCATGCAGCTAGTGTCAAAGGCAAGATTTGAATCCAGGATCTCCTAATTGTATAGTTAACACTCTTTCTACTATACCAGGTTGCTTTTGTTCTAGGATTTCTTAATCTGTAAATTTTATATTTTTAATATTTCGATATTCGTATTTCAACAGAATTAATTTTCTTCCTATTGTCATGCAATTTGTTTTATCCATTTAGAAAAGCTATTCTGAGAAGGGCTCCATTGGCTTTACCAGATTAACACCCTTATTTTACAGATGAGGAAACTGTGGCTCAGAGAATTTAAGTGGCATGCCCTCAGCTAAAAAGACGCAGAACCAAGATTTGAATACAGGTCCTCTGAGTGCACACACAACCCACTTTCTAATGCAGTGCATTGTCTTGCTTTTCTTGAAAGTCCCTGTAAGAAAGTACATGACAAAGTGAGCACATGCCTTTTACCTATGATGTTTAATAGAATTCCCAAGTACATAGAATACAAATGAATACAGTAACAAAGAAACGTAGATTTAGAAGATGCCTCTATGTGGTGAGGGCTCTATAGGAACATGATTCTTATTTAATAGAAGGGAGTACCATTTCAACAAATACATGCTTCTGGAGATCATATTCTCAAACAGTTCTCAAATAGTAATTCCACTGCAAAATCTTCACGGTAAATATTCCATGTTTTTTGTTTATGGGGATTATCCAATTCATTTCTGGAAAGATAAAGCCTAAGAGGTGAGAAAAATAATACATTTGAGGTTTCCTGAGCCTTGAAAAAGTAGGACTCTATTAACTGTCTGTTGAGAATCCTCTTCCAGTCTTTTTACACTTCTTCCCTCTCCAATGAAATTCAAAGCAACAAGCAAAAATTTACATAATGTATGAATCCTCTTACTAGTTTCTAGGTGCAAACTTCTTTCCCAAGTGAATTAAAAAAAAAAAACACCTTCTTTAGTAGTACTTTAGTGTCAAACCTAAATCATCCTGAGTTTATATGTTCTTTTGTAACTAGCCCATTCCTTTTTTCTCTGCCCTCATATTTCTCTCCCTCAATGAAAAGCCAATGAATAATAATGGGGAGATATTGTTTTGGAGGAAATAACTTAGTGAAACACTTTATTGAATTCTTCTGAAACCATTTCTTTTATAGAATAAAAGAAATGCACATTTTACATCTAGAGCGTTAGACCAATTTCTGAGTATGATGAAACTTAGGCAGATTAAACCCTCAGAGTAATATTCAGCTCTTTTGTTGGAAATTTCTACTAGATACAATGCTACTGTTTCTCCAGACATGAAATTAATCTTTTAAAATCAAAGTTTTCTTTTTGTACTAAGAGTGGTACCTGAGCAATGCCAACAAATACTCCATTTGTAGGTGATCAACTTTTCCCTCACACTTTCACCAGAGGTGAATAGAACTCTAGATATACCATAGCTTAGGTTTCCCAAGATGTGGGATTCCCACACACGTTGGAAATTTCTTTGGTATATTAACCTTGAAGCTAATTTTTAACTTCCCTTTTGTCAACTTTAAGTAACTGACATTTTAGTTTTTATTCTCTGAAGCCATCAATGCTCATGTCTAAATGTGAGCTGATTGAAAAATTACTGGCTTTTTACCCAATGACGCCTTTCTTTGTTCTTCGCTTTAAAACACACACACACACACACACACACACACACACACACGCCCACGCCCATGCCCATGAACATGCACACACATACAAAACCCCTTCTAGTTTTTCATTAGGGTGAATTTAACTTAATTAATTAGGCCATACTTCATTACCTGTTGTGTTCTATGAAAGATGTGTTGAACCAAAAGAAAAATGCACACTTCTCATATAGTTTAGGAAGGGCCTAAAAATACATAAAATATATACTATGTTAAAAAGGTTATTTTTTTCTTAGCAAAATTGATTCCAAGAACTAGTTATTTCAATTCTAAAATGACTAAAGTCCCAGCCCTCACCCTTAAATTGGTCATTTTTATTAGTTTAAATTAGTTTAGACAGTACTAAACAGACTATATCAAAGACTTCATATTATACCCAAATATATCTTTGTCTATAAGAAACTATTATTAAGTTTTAAGGACAACTAATAATTATAAGTATTTGATATTTTTAAAATGCTTTTAATCTATTGTTTAATCTTAACCTTGTCAGGTTCAGAGATTTTCATACACATACATACCCTTTACAAAATTTTATTAGAGAAATTGAGGCCTACGTGGGTGAAATGTCAATGGTTATATTACTAATAAGTTATCAAATAAGGACTAATGCCCAGGTTTCCTGATATTTTGGCCAGTGTTCTTTCCATTATTCAAATACAGTAATTGAGAGTACAATTCCAGATTACTCAGTTGCATGGGGCCAGAAGAGGGTGGTCTATTCCATAAATCATCCTTAAGTGGTTCTCTTGTCTTTTACCATTTAGCGATGATTAACTCTTTCCCAATTGAGTAGAGCTAGAACTTATCAATTTAGCTGATACCAAACTATTATTGGTTAACAGTTCTAGGAAATGTTTTGGTGGCTAAGGGGATTGAACTTGTTAGAAAAATTGTGATTTGGACTTTGTTGTGGATTTCCAGGATCTATGCAATCTTTGTTTCCCACTTTCATTGAAAATTAAGAGTTGTTTAGTTCTACATTAGGAAATTGCTAGAGAAAACTTCAAGCTAAGAATTACATTGGTTGCTTCTTGTTATACTTACGGTACTGGAGAAGGTTATTTTCACATCACCACAGATTTCTGGAGGGTTTTTTAGTATGATATTTACAGAATTAGTAACATCATTATAGGATACCTGTGATTAAAAGATGCAACTTAGAAGTATTAATAATCAAGGTACACAGGGCAGAGTCAAGATGATAGAGTAGAGGCAGGAACTCACTAGAACTCACCTAAATGTTCCTCCAAATGACTTGAAAATAATGCTTCAGATAGAATTCTGGAGCAACAGAACCAGCAAAAGTTTGGGGCGAAACAATTTTCCAGTCCAAGACAACATAGGAGGTCAGCAGAAAAGGTTAATGCCAGTAGCAAATCTTGGAGGTAGTTGCATCAGTGGCAGCAGTAGTTTTGGCTGTTCTCAGCCCACAGAAGATAAAGTTGGATAACTGGTCAGAAGAGATTACAGGGGACCCTTTGCTGGCACTGGGTTCAGGACTCTGTTGCATTGCCCATATTCAGTTCCAGTTCACAGTCTCAAGGTAAATAGGAGCACTAGCATTTGTGGCTACAAGGGAGTAGGGAACCTGGTTGCAGTTGCAGGGTGGAAAAGAGCACTTGTAGTCATTCACAAGGAAACAGGGACCCTGGTCTCAGTTCCAAGGCTGAAAGGAACAATAGCATTAGCAGGAGAGCAGGCTCCTAAGTCACAGTTCCAAAGACAGAAGGAGTAATAACACTTGTGGCTGCAAGGGAACAAGGTCTCTTCCTGAATAAAGACCAGAGCACAGGCCAGGAGGGAAGTGACCACACCTCTTTTTAGATAATATCATCTTGGAAGCACTAAAAATATGTATGAAAAATCTGAAGCTTGAGACAGTGCCTTCTCCATCCTGGAAGCAAAGCCCAACTGTAGCATAAAGTTAAAAGTCAAGAAATAGGAAAATGAACAAAAACAACAATAAAAGAATTTACCACAAAAAGTTACTATGGAGATAAGGAAGATCAAGACACAAACTCAGAAGACAATGATGTCAAAACAGCTGCAAGCAAAGTCTCAAAGAACTGGACACAAGCCCAAAAGAATTGCTGGAAGAGTTTGAAAAGGATTGTAAAAATCAAATAATAGGGGTAGAAGAAAAAATAGGAAAAGAAAAGAAAGTGATGCAAGAAAATTAGTAGAAGAAACTCAATGACTTAATAAAAGAGGCACAAAAAATACTGAAGAAAATTAACACCTTAAAAAAGCAAAATTTGTCTAATGGAAAAAGAGGTACAAAAATTCACTGAAGAAAAGAACTCTATAAAAAGCAGAACTGGCCAAATGCAAAAAGAGGTATAAAAGCTCACTGAGGAAAATAATTATTTCAAGAACTGGGCAAATGGAAGTGAATGATTTCATAAAACATCAAGAAAAAATAAAACAAAATCAAAAGAATGAAAAAATAGAAGAAAGCATGAAATATCTTATTGGAAAAACAACTTATCTGAAAAACTGATAAAACTGAGATAATTTAAGTATTAATGAATCTGAAAGACATGATTTTTTTTTTTAAAAAGAGCCTGGACATCACATTTCAAGAAATTATCAAGAAAAACTGTCCTGATGTCCTAGAATCAGAAGGTAAAATAGAAATGGAAAAAAAAAAATCCAATGATCACCTCTGAAAGAGATACCAGTGAAAACTCCTAGGAATATTATAAATAGCCAAGTTCCAGACTTCCAAGGTCAAGGAGAAAATATTGCAAGCATCCGGAAAGAAACAATTCAGATTCTGTGGAGTTATAGTCAGTATCACACAAGATTTATCAGCTTCCACATTAAAGAATTGGAGGGTTTGGAACATAGCATTCTGGGAAGCAAAGGAGCTAGGATTAAAACCAAGAATCACCTATCCAGCAAAACTGAGTATAATTCTTCAGGGACACAAATATTTAATGAAATAAAGGTCTTTTGAGCATTCCTGATGAAAATATCAGAGCTGAATAGAAAATTTGACTTTCAAATACAAAATTCAAAAGAAGCATAAAAAGGTATACAGGAAAAAGAAAAAGTTTTGAATTGAGGACAAAAGAGAATGATGAACAGTAATAATGGCAGAAAAGGAATTTGAGTGAGGAAAAGGAAAAGAGTGAGGAGGAAGGATTGGTTTGGATGAAGGGATGGTAGGATAAATTTGATTTTAGACATGTTAAATTTGAGATGATAGTAAAAGGTAATAGCTGAGGACACAAGAACAGATGAGGTCTCCAAACATGAGAATATAAGATAATGAGAACAGAGGATAGAGGGAAAAACACAGTTAATGAACTCACCCATAAAATGGAAGAGGATAGCAGAATGGATTAGAAACCAGAATCTAACAATATGTTATTTATAAGGGACACACCTGAAACAAAAAAGATACATATAGAGTTAGAATAGGAGGCTGGAACAGAATCTGTTATGCTTCCACTGAAGTAAAAGAGGCAGGAGAAGTAATCATGACCTCAGGTAAAGGAAAAGAAAAAAAATAGGCCTAATTAAAAGAGATTAGCAGGGAAGCTGCATTTTGCTAAAAGGTACATGGGCAGTGAACAATCAATATCAAACATATATGCACCAAATGGCACAGAAACTAAATTTTAAAAGGAAAATTAAATTAGTTACAAGAGGAAATAGTAAAACTGTACTAGTGGGACACCTCAACTTTTCCATCTCAAAATTGGGTAAAGTTAACCATAAAATAAAGCAAGAAAGAAATTAAAGAGCTGAATGAGAATGAGAATGAGCTGAATATGGAGCTAAATCTTGGAAAAGTTAGATATGATAGACCCCTAGAGAAAACTGAACAGGAACAGAAAAGAGTATACCCTGTTCTCAACTATATTGCCCAATTATAGGTCAATAAAACTGACAATCTAAATGAAACAGATGAATAATTTTAAAAATTATAAATTACTCAGATTAACAGAATAGTAAATAGAATACTTAAACAGGTTTATCTTATGAGAAGAAATTGAACAAACCATAAATGAACTCCATAAGAAAAAAAAAATCTCAGGACCAGATAAATTTACAAGCAAATTCTACCAAACATGTAAGACTAACACTAATGTTATAGATAGACTATTTGAAAAAATAGGTAAAGGAGTCCTAACAAATTCTTTCTATGTCACAAATACAGTTTTGATACCTAAACCATAGAAAGTCAAAACAGAAAAAGAAAACTATAATTGAATTTCCCTAATGAATGTTGATGCAAAAACTTCAACTAAAATACGAGCATGAATAAGAAGTACATTGAAGAAAACAACTCCTTAAAAAGTAGAATTGGCCGATTAGGAAAGGCACAAAAACTTACTGAAGAGAATGTCTTAAAAAAATAAAATGGGCCAAATGGAAAATGAAGTACAAAAGCTAAATGAAGAAAAGAATTTCTTAAAAATTAAAACTAGTCAAGTGGAAGCTAATGACTCAATGAGACATCAAGAATTCATCAAACAAAATCAAAAGAATGAAAAAAATAGAAGAAAACATAAAATATCTCATTGGAAAAACAACTGACCTGGAAAACAGATCCAGAAGAGATCATTTAAGAATTATTGTTCTACCTGAAAGCCATGATCAAAAAAATCCTAGACAACATCTTTCAAGAAATCATCAAGGAAATCTCCCCTCCCCCCATGCCCCAGGTCCTAGAACCAGGAGGTAAAATACTCATTGAAAGAATCCACTGATCACTTCCTGAAAGAGATCCCAAATTGAAAATGCCAAGGTATACTGTAGCCAAATTCCAGAATTATCAGGTTAAGGAGAAAAGACTGCAAGTAACCAGAATAAAACAATTCAAATATCTTGGAACTACAGTCAGGATCACACAGGACCTTGCAGTTTCTACATTAAAAGATGAGAAGACATGGAATATGATATTTCATAAGGCAAAGGAGTTTGGATTATAACCAAGGATCAACTACCCAGCAAAATTGAACATAATCTTTCAGTCAAGGAGATGGATATTCAGTGAAATAAGGGACTTCTAGGCCTTCCTGAAGAAAAGGCCAGAGCTCAATGGAAAATTTGATCTTCAAATACAAGACTCAAGAGAGGAATAAAAAGGTAAAAAGAAAAAAAAACTACTTCATGTTATTCAATAAGTACAAACTGTTTATATGATTACATGAGAAGATGACACTTGCAAATCTTCAGAATTGCATCTTTATTATGACATTTAAAAAGGATATACATAGTCAGAAGGTATGGGTATAAATTAACTGATATGTTGATAAAAAGTGTAATTAAAGGGATTGTAATGGGAGAAGAGGAAAGGAGGAAGCAGAAAAGGGTAAATTACATCACATGAAAAGGCACAAAAACATGTCATAGTAGAGGGGAAGACGGAAGGGAGATGAGCGTTGTTTGAACTTTATTCTTTTCAGATTTGATTAAAAGAGGGAATAACATAATCAAATATAAAAATCTAACTTACCCATAGGAAGAAGGAGGGGAAAGGGGAAAGAAAAGGAGGGACGAATAGAAGGGAGAAAAGATGTAGTAAGGGGGAAAAAAAAGTGAGGGGCTTATGAAGTGGGGTCAAAAGCAAAACTCTAATGAGGAGAAAAAGGGAAAAAGGATAGAAAACAGCATAAATGAGGGGAAATTAAGATGGAGGGAAAGACATAGATAGTAATCATAACTGTGAATGTGAATGGGATGAACCCCCCCATAAAACAGAAGTGGATAGCAGAGTGGATTGAAAACCAGAATCCTACAATACATTGTTCAGAAGAAACACATTTGAAGCAGAGGAATACCCACAGAGGAAAGGTAAAAGGCTGGAGCAGAATATATTATGCTTCAGCTGAAGTAACAAAAAGTAAGGGTAGCAATCATGATCTCAGATAAAGCAAAAGCAAATTTAAATCTAATTAAAAGAGATAAGGAAGGAAATGACATCTTGCTAAAAGGTACTATAGAAAATGAAGTAATATCATTACTAAACATAAATGCAACAAGTGGTATAGCATCCAGACTCTTAGAGGAGAAGTTAAGGGAGTTGCAGGAAGAAATAGACAACAAAACTATACTAGTGGAGGGGATCCTAACATCCCTGTCTCAGAACTAGATAAATCTAACCACAAAATGAACAAGAAAGAAGTTAAGGAAGTGAATAGAATTTTAGAAAAGTTAGATATGTTAGACCTCGGGAGCATACTGAATGGGGATAGAAAAGAATATGCCTTTTTCTCAGCAGTACATGGCACATACAAAAAAACTGACCATGAACTAGGGCATAAAAACCTCACAATCCAATGCAGAAAGGCAGAAATATTAAATGCATCCTTTTCAGATCATGATGCAATAAAAATTACATGTAATAAAGGGCCATGGAAAGACAGATTAAAAATTAATTGGAAACTTAATAATCTAATTCTAAATGAGTGGATCAAACAACAAATCATAGAAACAATCAATAACTTCATCCAAGGGAACGACAATAATGAGACAACACACCAAAACTTATGGAATGCAGCAAAGGTGATTCTTGGGAGAAGTTTTCTATCTCTAAGTGCTTACATGAATAAAATAAAGAAAGAGGAGATGCTGAATTGGGCATGCAACTAAAAAAACTAGAAAAGAACAAAATAAAGTCCTCAATTAAATACCAAATTAGAAATTCTGAAAACAAAAGGAGAGATTATTAAAACTTAAATTAAGAAAACTATTGAATTAATAAATATAACTAAGAGCTGGTTTTATGGAAAAAAAACAATAAAATAGATAAACATTCAGTTAATTTGATTTTAAAAAAGAAAACCAAATTGACAGTGTCAAAAATGAAAAGGGTGAATTCACTACCAATGAAGAGGAAATTAAAACAATGATTAGGAAATAATTTGCCAGGGGCAAAGCCAAGATGGCGTAGGAGCAGCAAGGTACCACAGCTCCCACATAGCCACCTCAAATACCCATAAAATATGACTCTAAACAAATTTTAGGGGTCTAAAACTCACAAAAATACACCTCTCACTGAAGGTAGCTCAGCAGGAGGGATCATCAAAGCTCTAGGAGCTGAAACCAGCCCGGCCTGAAACCGTGGCATGGCCCTGAGGGTGGCCAGGATGAGCCACAGCTGGAGCCTTCAGGAGAGCAGATCAGTGGCAGCTGCAGCAGTTTCCAGAATTATCAACCCATAAGAAACAAGGACTAAGTGAAAGGTCAGTGGAACTCAGCTAAACTTGGGAGAGAAAAGCGGTCCAGCCAAACTGCCTCCAGGGCAAGGAAGTGGCAGAAGTGGCAGCCCTGCAGCTGCCTCCATGTGGCTGCTTCAGAGCTCCTGGCCTGCAGACTGCAGGGGGGCCAAGCGATTGTTCAGAGGCTAAGTACTCTTGCATTGAGTGGCCTGGATCCAGATAGTGCTCTTGAGTGGTGGTCCTGGGGTGTGTTTTTACTGAGCCAAAGCTGGTGGGGGCTGCAAAAAAAACAACAGCCCCCCCTAATACCTCTGGAAGCTGGGAAAATCCCAGCGATTTGGGACAGAGCTTTCCCCTCTGGAAGCAGAGTTCCAGAGAGCTAAAAAA
>CM053588.1:85985850-86011409 GCA_028646515.1 Pseudochirops corinnae | reverse complement strand
TTTTGCTTTTCTGCTCTGGAGACCTTTTGGCCGTACTGCTTATCTCCCCCTTCCACAATCCCCACTCGCAGCTGGTGCTAATCCGCTCACCTGAGAGGCTTCTCCCGCCCAGCCACCCCCGGGGCACAGCCGCTGGCTTCAGGCCAGGCTGGTTTCGGTTCGCAGTGCCGATATGGTTCCTCGTAGCCGAGCTGACTTTAGTGGGAAGTATCCTTGTGTGCGTTTTGGAGTTCTAGGATTGGTTTAGAGTCCTATTTTATGGGTATTTTGGGGTGGCTATGTGAGAGCTGCGATATGTTGCTGCTGCTACGCCACCATCTTGGCTCCACCCCCCTATACTAATGCATTAAAGAAATAATTTAATGATTGAAATACCAGTGATCTTTAAACATTGTATTTGAAGTTACACTTCTGTTGGAAAAAACCAATGTTAAATGGTACCAATTGTACTACAAAGTTGAACACAAATTCATCCATAGAAGTTCTGTTCTGACTTGGTTAATTTACAACTCCACCTACGGTACTTCAAATGACTCCTGTTCAATCAGGCAGTATGTTGAAAGGACATGTGTTCTACAGAAAGGCTAGGCTGAGGACAGGATTAATGGCAGGAGATTAGACAGGTTCACAGAGGCAGTAAGATCTTTGTGCACAAGACTCCTTTGAGACAGGTTAAGGTAGGTATTTTGTGTATTTTGTTTCTTTTCTTTACCTCAGTTCGTCAAAAGACAATGACTAATAATTTTAAGAGAAATACCAAAATAGTCATTCTGAACAGGGGTTCTCTTTTTCATGTGTCCTGGATCCCTTTGGCATACTTTCTGATGAAGCTTATGGACCCCTTCTCAGAATCAGAAAGTAGATCCAAATTAATTATCTAAGATAGCATTAAAACAAATGCTAAATTTCAGTTAGACTGAGGTTAATGAAAATAAAGATGTAATATTTTTCCCATCCAAGTTCATGGACCCCTAAATTTTATCTGTGAGGTTAACAGATCTCAGGTTAGAGATCTAGAGATAGTTAGATCTAGAGTTAGTTAGATCTAGAGATCTAACTCAGAGGAAGACTAAGGCCAGTCAATCTGCAGCCTCTCAGGTAGCTTGAGCCCCACCCCAGAGAATCACCAAACCTAATAGCAGCTTGTCTAATTTTAGCAAAATCACTATGTCTCCTACATCCTTATTTCTAGTTAGTGCTAGAAATGTAAGGGTGGAGATAGCTTCCTAAGTATTATTAGAATGAAAGATATTGGCATTTTTAAGGCAGAATTTTCAAATCTGCTGACAGAGACAGTAATTGCTAATCATTCATTTTTAAGGGAGATTTTGCCATTGTTTAAAAAAATAACAGCAAAAATAGTGTTGGGGAAGGAGCTAAAATAAGGATTTAAAGTATCAGCATGGAAACATCCTAAAGTGTCCATGTACAGACTGTGTAACTGCTCTTGTCCTTGGTTTCATCTTTGCATGTTGGTTGATATGTCACTTATGAGTGAGCAGTTCCTCCACCCACCCAACTCTGTGCATACAACGAATGTGCTAAAAAATGTAGCTATCACTATGACCATTGGGTGAAAGACAAAAAACAGCCATTAGCAAGAAACCAGGTAAACAGTCCTTTAAGATAAACTTACAGTAACTTTATACACACACACACATACACACTCATACGCACACACACTTAGTACATACATAGTAATGAGATCATTTTTCTTATGACTTACAGAAATCAGTTTTGCAATTTTATATGCACATCACATACACATTAAAAATCAGAAATCATTAAGCACCATTTCTAAAATTCAGCCATTCTCTGGAACAAATTTCAAAAGGATCAAACAACTTAAGAGATTAAATGGTGACATATAGACCTTTATGTGAAATTTGGGATGTGTTAACATCAACATTACTCACTACCGAGAGATTATCTTTCTATACGGTGCTATTTATGTGATTGAGCAGTGAACCTCCCACACCAGCATCAGTGGATGATTACAAGGGCTCAGGGGGATTCACTTTGTACATGTACAAAGCAGATGTCCTCCATCCTTCCCTCTTCCAAAGTTGGAGACCACAGAAAAGTGGACCAAAAGACAGCCAAAAGCAGAGTCCTCATTAGTACCCTAGATCAGGGCTTCTTAAACTTTTTCCATGAGGGATGCCTTTTTTCATGATGCCATATGGAGTCACAACCAGCAGTTTAAGAAGTGCTGCCCAAGGCTATGATGCTTTAAAATTCAATCAGCCCTATATGGTGAAGAGATCAGAAGTTTAAGAGCTGTCTCTTCAGAGTAGCACTCCAGCTCTCCTCTATGACCTCATTCAACTTAATCCAACCATGGAAACATGAACATTTTTTTTTCTGAGGAGGGGATCTAAGAGAAAAAGGAAGGTGAACAGCAATGATGTTGTCATTGGTTTTGGGATGATCTGATCTCAGACCAAATTTACCTATATAACATCAGAGCAGAAGCTTGTCCCACTTTAAAAAATAACTGTTGGGGGCTATTGCAGGTAAGACTATATTAATGAATTTTCTGGGGAAATATTATCTCTGAATTTTACCCAGTATCAGAAATATGGAAACCATGCCAATTTGGCATTTCTCCATTAAATTCTGGAGGACAGATAGGTCTGTTTCACCAGAGACAAAGAAAATTTTATTTTACAAATTGACTGCTCAGGATATTTCAATAGGTACTTTTGAAAAAGAAGCCATAAATTCAAAGTATGTTATTTAAATAATTATTTACAACTTCTTCTGATCCACTTTTAATGCTATATTAACACATGATTGGCCCTAGGTCTTTTCCAGTGAAGTCTAAGTTAAAGACAAGAAGCCAAACTACATCCTTCACTTCAAGTTTTCCCACTATTCACACTCCAAAGACAAGGACAGACAGGGGGTGCTAAGAGTCTCCATGAACCATCTGAAGCCATTTTCAAGACAGGTTCACTTGAGAAGACTTCTAGCTCACTGGATGTATTCCTGGTTAGAAGAAGAGATAGGACTTTATCTCTCATAAAAACACTAGCAGAAACTAGGGGATGGACAATTTAGGTTCTTTGGGGAAATGACAGGGGAGGTGGGTGGGAAGAGGAAGGAAAAAGTCCTATGAAGTTAGAACAATTCTGTGTTGGTCTCCATACTCAGGGAAACCTAGAGATGGACAGCAGCAGTTTTTTCATCCATTTCCACTTCCACCAAGACACTTTAGTAGGCTTCAAACTGGCTCATCATCAACTTCCTACTGTATTCATATGCCAAAAACAGGGCCCCATTGGCAGGGAAAGCTCGGATCAAAGTAGGCTTCAGTCCAGAATATAAGGCCCCTATCCCTACAAAACAAAAAAAGATCATTTGTCATTTTAACAATGAATGTGAAATTCTATATGACAAAACAAAGAAGTATAAATTATGGTTAAAAACATTTTTTTTTGAGATAGCAATAGGGGACAGAATTCATGCTTTCAGTGATATGGGCACCATCCTGGATTAGGGAACTCCCCCTCCCAAGGCAGGTCACCACCTTCTTTACAATCTAAAGGTTTAGAGACCAGCTCAGGTGTTATGGGAATGGGAATCTGAAGATCTTCCTTGCCCCTTGGCCCCTTGATAGGCTTAAGTGAATCTGAGAACCTTCCCTGATTTGAAAATATACTCTGCCCCCTAATAGGTTGAATGTGGTCACATGGAGCCTGTGTCAAGAAGCTTGTTTTTCAGGAATACCCACACCTTGTTACTTTGTGATTGGGCAATGGGTCAAGAGGGTTGTGACATTCTCTGATCCAGGAGAAGGCTATATATACCCTGATGTGAGATTTTGCTTTGGTTCTCACTTTGGGAAGAATTGTATCATTTGGCCAGATGAAACTCTGGGCAGCTGTTGAGTCCCCCTGGCTTTGAAAACCCAAATGTTGGTGCTTCCCTCTCTGGTAACTAACTAGGTATGGACATAATCGTCAGACAGCTGGAAGCCCTGTCTGCTGATCTGTTTCTCTGTCTGCTTGTAACTTCTGTTTGTATTCTCTGAAGTTCAGAGTGCTGATTTTTTTCCCTTAAACTAAGTAAATGATATATGTTTGATTAAAGTAAGATTGTTAACCTATTTTGAGTTGCTTTCCTTTAGAAAAGCAGATCTAAGAACCTATGCTAACAGCCATTCTGGGTATGCTAGGTTGCTGCTACATCAGGGCACTAGGGAGTTAAGTGACAAACCAAAGGTCACAATGGCAGTACATATCAGAGATGGAATGTGAACCCAAGTTTTCCTGGTTACAAATTTGACTATCCACTACACCATTCTGTTTCTCTGCTAAAAATGACTATAAATGCACATAAAACAACAGCTACAGGTACGATCAATGGTTTCCTCCAACCATACTAACAGAAGTCACAGGCAACTTCATTACACCCTTGAAGTAACTATGATTGATACCAGTGCTCATGTAACAAACCATCTGGGCAGTGCTGGAGAGAATATAACAAAAAGCATTCAGAATTGACAATGAGTGACTAATAAATGTGTATAGGGACCTTGCAGAGTAAACAAAACATATTTTCAAGAGCCCTGTTTTGGACAGCCAAATACTCAAACTCTGCATGTCTCTTGTTCATTTGAAATTAGAACACAAAATTCAATTGAAATGCCAAGTGGTAATTGGGACAAAGGATGTTTGTTAGAAGGATGGGCATTGGCCTCCTGAACTCACAAGAAGAGTACTCAGGAGGTTATTTGTTCAACCCTTTCATAACTTAGAAGGACCTAAAACCCATATAAAAATTTTAATAATTCTGAAAATTACCTAGTATTACTCACACTTTATGTCCGAGGTCACAATGTGCACCCCTTGGCATTAACTTCCCAAAATAGAACTGAGGAAGAGTTCAGAAAATGCTCGCTACAGGTATGTTATATGATTTAGTATCTGATACCCAACTTTTCATTACTGCTTTCTTGACTGGCATTTATGCTATGTTTTGAGGGTGGTGATGGGGGAGTCAGGGAAAGTGATACTAGGACCTAGATATCTGCCTTGAACCCTTGTAGCCTTTTAGAGTGCAGCTCATTCTGGCCAAAGTTGTCTTGGTCCTCCCTAATTCACTCTCTTCAATCCCCTCTTTCCAAACTCATTATATACTCATTCTTTCCAAGCTCCTACTTTCTTTAGGCTTCAGGGATACAATCTGCATATTCTGTGAGTAGCAAATACTCAGGCTGCTAGATGACTCCAAGCCTGGAGTCAGGAAGATTCATCTTGAGTTCAAATCTGGCCTCAGATATTTATTAGCTGTGTGAACCTGGGCAAGTCACTTAACCCTGCTTGCCTCAGTTTCCTCATCTATAAAACAAGCTGGATAAGGAAATGGCAAACCACTCCAGTATCTTTGCCAAGAAAACCCCAAAAGGACTCGTGAAGAATTGGACATGACTCAACACCAACAGCAACAATATAGCACATACTCTGTTTAAGCTTTTTACTTCATCATTCCCCTCTCCACTCAGGCTAGTGTCTCAAACTCCAAGGACCAAATACCAGCCCTGGTACTAAATCCTCTCACTTAACCTCTAGGCAGCCAGAAATTGCAAACACCTGCTTCCCCATCCCTACCATTAGACCCATAACTGCACATCTAGTCCCTTCCATTGCTCCTGATGCACTAGTGATGAAGAGGCTTTCTTCGATATTAGACATCGGTAAATGACCAGTTATGGAAAAGCCACAGTCACTAATGTTCACTGTCATTTTTAAGGGACTTGAAATTGATTATCACTTGAAAAGATGTGCAAGAACTTGTTTAGATACAATGGGATGTGTTGAACTCAAAGTCTTTCTGCCAACCAAAGTCCTCTGATCACTCAAGTGTTAATCAAACCGCAGCTAACAGGCCAAGGTTCTGTAATGCCAGTTTTAGAACTGCTCCTAGTGAACAACTTGGAGACAACAAAGAGGGAATGTAGCAAGGACGAATGAGTGTAGCAACAGCTACAATGCTGGTAATCAGTCATGTCTATCAATCATCAATCAGCATCTCCCATGGTGCCAGGCATTGTGGTAAGTGCTAGGGATACAAAAACAAAAAATGTAACAATCCCTGACCTCAAAGAGCTTAGAGATCAAGAAAAAAGATGCAGATCAAGAGAAAGAAGAGGGTAGAGGTTTAAACTCCCCCATCAAAATTTGGTCCTCAGGCAAAAAAAATTTTTTTAAAGGAACTCTGGAAGCATTACCTAGTGCCAGTCACCACACAAGCTTTGCATTCTATTTTGACATTCACAGACTCACCTTCATTTTTCAAAACACTTGCAAATGTCCCCACAAAGCCAGCCTGTTTTCCAGACATGGAAAGAACTTGGATTCTTGATTTTATACAGTCCACTGGATACACAGCAATCCAGAGGCAGATACCTCCAAAGCCACCACTTAACATCAAAGGGATAGGCCCTGAAAAGGAAAGCCAGAAAAACACCATTTTACCAGAAGTAGAGGGCAACTCATATCATCATCTCAATACCTGGGAAAGATTTCTCAAGAAAAAATGAGAGTTTCTCAAGAAAAAATCTTATTCCAAAGAATACAATCCCAGGAGGGGACTCTTAAGGGGACAAATGTCACCCTGTCACCTACAGCCAGAAGCACAAGACTTTTTTTCCAGCTTCTGGACCCTTGGCTTTTCTTGTATCTTTTAGGACAAGAAGACCCAAATTCATTGGAAAGCTCTTGTTCTACAGAGTTCTTCATCACAGCCTTATAACATAATTACTTTGTCCCAGAGACTGGGGAAAGCAGATTAATGTGACCAAGTCTTCCCCAAAACATCTAGCAGGAAATAAAGCTTTAATTTGTCACCACCTCCCCCAAATCCTATAATCCATCCTTTCTCCTAATACTTTCCCCTAATCCAGGGGTGAGGAACCTGTGACTTTGAGGCCACATGTGGCCCTCTAGGTCTTCAAGGGAGGTCCTTTGACCGTAAGTTTGGATTCAAAGGGCTACCCTTGAGCACCCAGAAGGCCATATGTGGCCTCAAGGCTGCAGATTCCGCACCTCTGCTACTTTTGATTAAAAGACAATAGCCATGTAAGTTCAAGAAGGGTTAGCCTAAACTATACACAGCACTAGCAATATCCTAATGAAAATCAAATGTGAAAGACTTAGCTACTCTGACCAATACCATGATCCCCAAAGGATTCATGATGAAAAATGCCATCTGCTTCCAGACAGAGAACTGATGAACTGAGTACTGAAGCACAATTTTTTCACTTTATTTTTTTTCCCTTCCCTTCCCCACCCCACTACAACATGGCTAATGTGGAGATATGTTTTACATGACTTCATACATAAAATGGGCATCATATTTCCTGCATCCTCAATGGATGGCGAAGAAGGTAGAGAGAGAGAGAGAATTTGGAGCTGAAAATCAAAATCTAAAATAAATCGACCTTACTGTCAAAAAACAAACAAAAAAAGAAGAGTTGTCCTAACCATAGAAGAGATGAAAAGACACACTCTTTACTCCCTAGGAAAACAAGAATCCAGTCACACATCAGGGGATTATACTGAACTGAGAGATAACTCAGGTTATTCAATGGACGCATCAAATCCTGTATTATCTAGAACTTTTTATAACTTGGTACTGAAGTTTCTCCCAAGGTTATTTTTCTACCATATATAGAAATCCCATGCAAATATTTTCTTCCATTTCTCCCCTTCCTCAAATAGACACTAACTCCCCAGAAAGCTTAACTGAGTTAATGATGAAATGCTATACTGAGGAAGATGACTTAGAATGCATCCTTCAAACCTCTACCAAGAAGAGGTTTACCTAACCTTAGGACAAGACTAAGAACATCTGTCAATACATACTTTATCTTCATCCAAAGGCACCATACCGTATCTCATGGATGCCTGTGATATGTTCAAAAAATGAAGTACATACCTAATTCATCTTTTGATCTTCCTGATGCAAAAAATGATCGGCTCAGTTCATAGCCACCAAAGAAGAAGAAATATCCAGGTACTTCCCTAAGTAAAGTGCTGGAGAGTCCATGGTAGAAACCTAGAGGGCCATCCTTTCGAAGAATGCCCTTTACTACTGACCATACTGTACTGGGAGAAAAGACAACATAAATACATATTAGCTTGCAAATGACAAAGGAATAAGAGAGTGACCCTGAAACCATCTATTACCAATTTTGGCTGTGGTGGCACAGGCCCAATCCATTAAGGGTTCTGGCTGCCTCCTAGCAATAAAGAAGATGGTCTTGTATCAGTCAGAATAATGAGCCATCATCTCTGAATAAATCCCTTTCTCAGAACCTAGGAAGGATTTGGGACTCCAGCTCTGGAGGTAACTCTCTTCTAGGGAACTTGGCCATCAGACCCAGGGCTCTTGCCCTTTGCAATTCTGACTAAACTTCCCTGGTCTCTAATCCCTAGCTAGGAGTTATCCGAGTTCCTGGACTTTTCCTGGCCCTTGATACCAGCTTGGCTCCCTGAATTCAAACATCTGAGGATTGTACCTCAACCCTAATTACCTGTCCCCCTACCTAGCTGGTAGAATAATCTGGTTGGTTATTCTAACGCATCCTGTTCTTAGCTCCCTCTTTCTGCTAATCACCTTCCAATCAGCCTTCTCCCTCTAGGGAGAAATACAAGAGTGTATTTTCTAGGATTTATCGACAAAGAAGGGGCAGGTAAGTGGCACAGTAGAGAGAGTCAGGTCTGGAGTCAGGAAGATTCATCTTCCTGAATTCAAATCCAGCCTCAGACTCTTAATAGCTGGGTGACCCTGGGCAAGTCACTTAACCCTGTTTGTGTCTGTTTCTTCATCTGTAAAATGACCTGAAGAAAGAAATAGCAAACCACTCCAGTATTTTTGAGAATAAAATCCAAATGGGGTCATTTAGAGTTGGATACAACTAAACAAGAACAGACTTGACAAAAAGGAAAGAGAATATATATGCCAGCAATTCTATATTAGCATAACATAATTAAATCTACTCAGTCCCAGAGAAGGAGGCCCTAAACTCCCCAGGCCCATAATAACACACTGAAAGGCAAACAGATCTTTGCCTTAGAAAACCACAAATTAACATTGTCTATATTGTATCATATTTTCATTTACTTTGTTAAATATTTCCCAAAGACATTGTAATCTGGCTCTGGCCCTACCAGTTGCCACCCCTGCTCTAGGCTTCCCTGTGCTTAAATTCCCCTCACAGCCTATCTAGAATCACGAGACCACAAATTTAAAACTGGAAGAGACCTTAGAGGTCATCTAGTTCAATGCCATCACTTATCAGCTGAAGCCCAGAAAAGTTAAGTAACTTGCCCAAGGCTACAGGCACACTCAGAAGCAGAGCTGACATTAGATGCCAGGTTCTCTGATTCCAAATACCATATTCTCCCTGTCCCACTGGGCTTTCCGGCATTTGCTTCTCTTGCAACCCCAGACAGGAATAGCCTTTCCTTTAGAACACAAACAAGATGAATCTAGCATATGTTTGATGGTGAGTTTTTTGGACCAAGCTCACCATTCCTTTCTTCCAACCACAGGTTTCTTCTCAGCCCACCAGGAAGCCTCCTGATAGCAAGATCGGGCTTGTGATACTCCAGTCTCCAGCCTCCGCACTACAAAATCTCTTAGCTGTCTAAATCTCTAACTTCATCTCTTCCCGCCCCTCCCCTCTCCTCTCCCCCAACTTTGTGCCTCCAGAAAGGGAAAAGGGCAAATTTCCTCAATTCAATTTCAGTCCAACACACAGCTTATCCTTTAAAGTTCATGACAGACAACCCCATTCTTTACACAGCCTTTTTGTGGCGGATTGACAAAAATTACAATTTTATTTGGCTGTTTCAAAAGTTCTCTCGTTCCTATCTCCTCAGTTTTGATTTCTATATGTTGTGTTTTGGCAGGCAGCAAGTGGATTTTGTTCAGGTGGCTAGATGACTAAAACAAGGAGGAGGGGGTTAAACTGAAGGGTGAATGTTATTTGTAGACAGTTCAAAAGATCAGCGACTGAAAGGGCGTCAAACTCAAGGCTTGCCAGCCTCAAGCAATGTGCAAAACTCCCCAGCAGCTGACAGAACCGGATTAAAATGTAACTGGGATTACTAGCTGTGTGATTCCAGGCAAATTACTTAATCCTAATTGCCACAGTTGTTCGTGTGTGTGTGTGTATGTGTGTGTGTATATGTGTGTGTGTGTATGTACATACATATATATGGAATATGTGGAAATATATATAAAATATGGAATATATGGAAATGTTTACTAAAATAAATAAAAATACAATACAAAAGTATAATACAACATAGGTGATGTTATTTTGTGGTTTTTCTAAGTTAATAAGCTGCCCGCTATTTGAGTTTGATACCAGTGAGTTATAGCTAAACTTTCCTATACTGAAAAAAAGCAGAGAGATAAGGATTGCAACAGGTATAAAGAACTCCCAGGTGAAGTAATTCCTTCTGCCAGTGCAGGTCAGTGTCTTCTCCACAACTTAAAAGCCTAGAGTTGCTTAAAATACTGAGATGCTGGTGGCTTTGCCCCAGGTTGCACAGCCAATATGTGTCAGAAGTCAGACTTGAATCTAGGTGTTCCTGGTCCTAAGGCCCAGTCTCTATCCCATGATGTCAAGCAGAAACTGAATTACTTTATTAAAGACAAATAAAGAAGAGAAGCAGAGAAAGCACTTGAATAGAGCTGCTTGTTATAAGCACACCTAAAAAGCATTTTGCCAGGCCATTGTCATACAGAGGTATAGCCCTGCTCTAGTGACAAGAACACCAAATTTGAGGTTAGAAGACCTGGACTGGACTAGGTGTGCCCAGCCCTAATGCTAAAATCCTCTGAATGTTCCTTTGTACTGATACTTTCTTAATACTAAACCAATCCTATGTTCCTGGTACAAATCCAACCTGGTCATAATGTAGCCTTTTTTAAATATGTTGCTGCAGTCTCTTTGCCACATTTTTATTTCCCATTTTTGCATCAGAGTTCACTGGGACATTGGTCTATGGTTATTGCAAAGAGCCTTGTTTCTGTTTTGTTCCTTTTCTGAATTGAGGACTGGGTAGAGGCTATTTCCCAAGTAGCAAATAAAAATTCACCCCTCACCTCACTCTGGCAATGGCCCGGGAGGACCCGCCCCCCCCCCCCCAAGGTAATTAACATAACTTGCATCTGATGCCTTCCTTTGAGAAGTTCAAAGGGTTTAACCAGACATTAGCTCATTGCCAGGTTCCTCCAGTGTAGCCAGGAAGTCAAAATCAGTTCCATTTTGGAAAGGGCAACTATAATAAAGAGACTTACATGATTTGCCCAAGGTTGTTCCGGGGACCGATAGCAAAGATACAATAGCAACTAGGCCCAATGTTATGTCACCTTTCATGGTTGGGACATTTCCAAGATACAAAAGATTTCAATTCCTATCACCCAGCATTCCCTTTTTTCTCTTTGGTATGGTGTTGCTGTTTGTCCTTTGTTCTTGAAGAGAACCAAAACATCAGAAAAGTGATGCCATGATGTGCAAAGTGAACTGGGTTTAAGTGAGCCAGGGCTGTGCAAAGTCACCAGCCTCACTTTCTCATCTGGAGACACTTGGGTCCAGTGGCAAGATATAGATCAGGATGACTAGAGATGCCCTCCCCCCCCTAATATTACACATAAGGAGAAAGAAAAGACTACTCTTTTAGCTGGATTATTTAAATCACTTTTCAAAAAATAATTACCTTGAAATTAAAGTAATTTGAAGAAATTATTTTCATTAACTTTTTCTTTTATATCAGTCATCCTCATCAATACCTTCTTCTATAGCACCTTAAATCACTTTCTTTAAAAACATCTTAGATTCTTGAGAATGCTTAAGCCAGGGGTGGGGAACCTTCTACCTTGAGGCCACATGTGGCCTTATAGGTCTTTGGGTGCAGCCTTTTGACTGAGTCCAAGTTTTACCGAACAAATCCTTTTATTAAGGGGATTTGTTCTGTGAAGTTTGGATTCAGTCAAAGGGTCACACTTGAAGACCTAGAGGGCCACATGCGGCCTCAAGGATGCAGGTTCTCCACTCCTGGTCTAAGTTTTTTCTAGCAGCAAGGCAGATTAAATGCCTTAAAGAATACAGAAAATAAGGTTGTTTCAACAAATCTCATTGAGAGAACGCTGGTGGCTCTCCAAATAAATTAGTATATTTTAGAGTGGGCAAATTAGGATAAAGTAGGCTTGTTTCTGTGTTTAACATTCACTCTTTGATTCCATCTATTTGCAGCAAACTCCAGAGACTTTCATCCTCCTTCCCACCAGCATACAGAGCACCCAATGCACAAGCTCCCCAGCGTGACAAGGGAGTGCTATGGATTCGCACTAATGGGACTTACTTCTGGCCTTCTGCTATCTTCCCTGATGTCTGCATTTCGTACATGGTCTGTAGTCGACACTTCACCAGTTCTGTGGGGCACAGCACCAGGGCAGCAAAAGCGGAAGCAAAAGACCCAGCAGCTGCATTCTGCACATCACTGAATGAGAACACAATAGAACAACAATCAATGCATTTGGCCACATTTATTAAGCATCTACTGTTTGCAGCTGGCAGTATGGCACAGGTGATTAGAGAATTGAACTTGTAGTCAAGAAGACCTGAATTCAAATGCTCCTCTGACACACACACACTTAATCTGTGTGATCCTGAGCAAATCACAAGCTCTGGGTTGTTTCAGGTGACTTCCTAATCCATAAATTGCAAAGAAGGTACTGACCTACAAGTTGAGGGAATTTCCTTACCTATGGGTTCCCAATATCAAGGAAATCACTGGTAGGGTCCTTACTCTATCCCTATTTGCAACAGATTCTGCTAGGGGCCAAGGGGGGGGGGGGTGTAGGCTGTGTGCCGGGCCTGGAGTCAGGACTCAAGCAATAAATAAACATTTATTAAGCAACAGGCACTGTGCTGACCAGCCAGAGATACAAAAAAAGGCAAAAGACAGTCCCTGCCCTCAAGGAGCCCACAATCTAATAGGGGAAGCAACATACAAGCAAACAGGTTAAACAGAAAATAATTAGAATATTGGAAAGCACTAGATTTAAGAGGGGTTAAGGAACGCTTTTTTATAGAAGGTGAGATTTAAGCTGGGACTTAAAAAAGTCAGGGAGATCACTAGTTGGAGCAGAGGAGGGAGAGTATTCTAGGCATGAAGGACAGAAAGAAAAATGCCCAGAGCCAAGAGATGGAGGGTCTTGTTTGTGGAAGAGCCAGGAGGCCAGAGTCATTGGATTGAAGAACACGCGTTGGGGACTAAGAAGTAAGAAGACTGGAAAGGTGGGAGGGGGCTAGGTTATGAAGGGCTCTGAATGCCAACACAGCATTTTGTATTTGTTCTTGGAGTCAAGAGGAAGCTGCTGGAGTCTGTTGAGTATGGAGGTAACATGATCAGATCTTTGATTTAGGAAAATCACTTTAGTGGCTAAGTGGAGGATAGACTGGAGTGCGGAGAGATTGGAGACAGGCAGAGCCACCAGCAGGCTAGCACAATGATCTAGGCATGGGGGGATGAGGGTCTGCCCAAGAGTGGTGTCTGTTGCATGCTAGGTTGATTCCCATCTCTCTACTGATTTGCCTATAGATTAGGAGTTCTTAATCTGGGTGAACTGGGTTTGGTTTTTGTTAGCCTTAATAACTATGTTTAATGTAACTGCTTTTCTTTGTTATCTGATGTACTCAGCCAGGTGGCATATTGGACAAAGGGTTGGTCTGAAGTCAGAAAGACCTGAGTTCAAATCCTACTTCCGATATTTACTAGTTGTATGACACTGAGGAAGTCACTTGACCTCTCCTCCACTATAAAATGGCAACTATCTCCCAAGATGTCTTGAGGATTAAATGAGATAACACATGCAAAGTGCTTTGTAAACATTAAAACTCTCTATAAAAACAATTGTGTTGCTGCTGTTATTATTTCAAAACTATTATTCTGAGAAAGGGTCATTTGTCTTCATCAGAATGTCAAAGGGGTCCATAACATGGGGGAAATAGTTAAAGTTCACTTTTATAGTGTATTCTGGTAAAAGGGAGGGGGGGTGGAGAAGAGAGAGGGGGGAAGGTATTGCGTGCTCCTTTCAGGGAACCAGGAAAATGTGCAGCTAATATATGAGGGAGGGGTGGAGAGAAGGAGATGAAACCAAGGAGAGGCCATAGGAACAGTCTATGAAGTCAAAGCCTGGAGATCAGATTTAGACTTGGGGGTTGTCTAATCCAATCCCCTCATCTTACAGAGGAATAAATGGAACCCCAGAAAAGTTTAAGTGATTTATCTAAGGTTATACAGGGCCAGGATCTAAAACTCAATCATTCAACAAGTATTTATTCAGCACCTACTACATACCAGGCATCGTGTGTATAGAGACAAGTATAGAGACAAAAATGAGACTCCTTGCCCTAGTGGGCTTTACACTCTAAAGGGAGAAAGAACACAGACACACAAAATATATACTGAAGGTATACAGAATGAACACAAGAGCTTCAGGAGGTAGGGTTCAAGAACCGGGGGAAGGGGAGGCTGGAGGGCTGGAGTTGTCCGGAAAGAAATTCTTCTTCCTCACATTCATCTCCACAGGACTTTGTTTACCAGGTCATAGAAACTTCTTCCTCTTAGAAGCTCACTCAACCCTTGAACTAGTTCTCACACTGGAAGTAATCTCTGCCTCAGAGGCCCCATATTCTGACTGACTAGTTCCTACCAGAACCTCCAATTCAAGATCCTTGTCAAAGATGTCTTTGTTCCTCTCCAGCCTGCATTGTTGACTCAGGTCCAAAGGACTTTTTTTTTTACCATGACCCTACCCATCAGTTACCTTCCCCCTTTGCCTATCTTGCCCTCCACCTCCCACACCCATGTGCTTCTGTGCTTCTGCCTTCCCCACTACAATGACCTTTCAAATTTTCATATTCATTTTCTTTCTCTCTTTCCCCCCTACCCTCATAGAGAAATATATACATACATGTACATACGGATGTATATATATTTATACACACAGATATAGACAGATAGATATGTATCTATACATACATATATACATATACACACACACACACACACACACACACACACACATATACCTACATACACTTGTTTGCACTTTCTCCCCCATTAGAATGTGAACTCCTTGACATCAGCCGCCATATTTCTGTCTTTCTTTGTAGCCCCAGCATTTAGTAAAGTGCCAGACACGTAGTGAATGCTTAACGAAAGGTTGTTGAATGTGAGCAGCAAAACTAGTAGGGTCATTTAATAAAAAATATTTGCTATGTCCAAAGCACTGTGCTAGGGCCTTGAGACAGAAAAAGGGAAACACAGTCTCTGCCTTCAAGGAACCACACTCCAATGAAGATGATTAGCAATAGTGATTATTGCTATTAAGTAAATAATAAACAGGAATAAAGCAAAATGAGCAGTAGCTAATGCATGTATTCCCAGTCTAAGGTTTACTATACAGACATTATCTCATCTGAGCCCCACAAAAACCCAGTGCTAGGTCCTGCTGGAGGTTGTTTGTTGTTGTTGTCATTTCAGTCATGTCCACCTTTCCTGACCCCGCTGCTCCTACTGGTATTATTTTTAAATAAGATTATTGATGTCTTTTTTTTACATCATCACAGTTTTCCCCAAAACCTTTTTATTTCTCCAGAGCCACCCCATATAATAATTAGCATTTTTTAAATAGGGGAAAAAAATCAACACAACCAATCAATACATTTTTAAAAAATCAGAAAACATATGCAATGTGTAGCACCTGTGGACCTCCTATTTCCATGAAGGGGTAAGCTGGGGGTGTCCTCTCACATTCCTTCATTTGAATCATGCTTGATTTTTGTAATTTTGCTACATTCATTTTTTATTTTTTGCTATATGGTTATTTTTCTAGTCATTATGTATTCAGCCTTCCTTGGCTCTGCTTACTTCATTCTTCATCAGTTCATGTAAATCATTACACGCTTCTCTGTTCATCTCACACATCATTTCTTTTTTACTATTATTCAATTCCAAATTCTCACCCTCTCTCCCCTGCCCATTAAGAAGGCTTTTAAAAAATATGATGCCTATTATACATATGAAGTCAGGCAAAACATTTTTACATTAGCCAGGTTCTAGAGAGATAAAAGGCAAGAAAAACAAAGGGGAAAAACATGTTGTCATCTGCAATCTGAGTTCATCAATTATCTTACTCAATGGTTCGCAACATTCCTAATGCCGTGACCCTTTAATACAGTTCCTCATGTTGTGGTGGCCCCCAACCATAAAATTATTTTCGTTGCTACTTCATAACTGTAATTTTGCTACTGTCATGAATTGTAATGAAAATATCTGATATGCAGGATGTATTTTCATCGTTACAAATTGAACATAACCCACAGGTTGAGAACCGCTGAACTGTAGGTGGATAGCATTTTTCATCATGAGTCCTTTGGAACTCTGGTAGATCACAGTATTGATCAGAGTTACAAAATCTTTCTTGGTTTAGTATCCTTATATTGCTGTTACTATTCTGAAACCATCCCCTTCATCATTTCTTACAGCACAATACTATGCGTGTGTGTGTGTATATGTATATATATACATATATATACATACACACACACACACACACACACACACACCATCACAATCATATGCCATATTGTTCAGTCATTTCCTGATTGACGAGCATCCTTTCAATTCCCAATTCTTTGCCACCACAAAAAGAACTACTATAAATATTTTTGTAAATATGGGTCATTTCATTTTTCTTCAATCTCCTTGGGTTATAGACCTACTACTGGTACTGCTGAGTCAAAGACTACGCATAACTTTATAGATCTTTGGGCAGAATTCCAACTTGTCCTCCAGCATGGCTGAACTAGTTCTCAGCTCCACCAACAGTGCGCCACTGTACCTACTTTCCCACATCCCTCCTAGCTTTTGTCATTTTCCTTTTCTGTCATCTTAGTCAATTTGATGGGTGGGATGTGATACCTCAGAGTTGTTTTAATTTGCATTTTCATAATTATTAGTAATTTAGAACATGTTTTTACATGATTATTGATAGCTTTTCTTCCTGTCTGTCCATTTTGCCATTTATCAATTATAGAATAGCTCTTGTTTTTATAAATTTCACTCAGTTCTCTATATATTTGAGAAATGAGACCTTTATCAGAAAAACTTAGAGTAAAAAAATTTTTCCCTCAGTTTCCTGCTTTTCTTATAACTTTGCACAAAAACTTTTTGATTTTATGTGATCAAAATTATCTATTTTACTTCCTAGGAACCTCTCTATCTCTTGCTGTTAATGAAGTCTTTCTATATCAATAGATCTAACAGGTAATTTTGTTCATCCTCCCCTAATTTCCTCATATCATCCTTTAAATCATGGATTCATTTTGAACTTGGCTTGGTATACAGTTTGAGACATTGGTCTCAACCTAGTTTCTGCCATACTGTTTCCCAGTTTTCCCAGCAGTTTTTGTCAAATAGTGAGTTCTTGCTCCAAGAGCCGGGATCTCTGGGTTTATCAAAAGCTAAATCACTGTGCTCATTTGTTTCTGTATATTGTGTACCTAATCTATTCCATTGATCAAGCACTCTATTTCTTATGCAGTACCAAATTGTTCTGATGATTAGCAGTTTGTAATATGATTTAAGATCTGCTACTCTAAGCCCCCTTCCTTTGAACTTTTTTCAATGATTCCCTCGATATTCTTGATCTTCTGCTTCTCTCCAAAGGAATTTTGTTATTTTTTTTTCTATCTCTATAAAATAATTCTTTGGTAATTTTATTGATATAGCACTGAATAAGTAAATTAATTTAGGTAGCATTGTCATTTTTATTACACTGACTTGGCCCACCCGTGAGCAATTAATATTTCTCCAGTTATTTGGATCGATCTTCATTAGTGTGGTGAAGGTTTTGTAATTGTGTTCATCAAGTTCCCATGTCTTTGCAGGGAGAATCCCAAGGGTTTTTTTTTTTAACTGTCTGCAATTACTTTAAATGGAATCTCTCTTTCCATCTCTTCCTGTGAGAGTTAATATAGAGAAATACTTATGATTTGTATTGGCTTATTTTACATCCTGCAACTTTGGTAAAGTTGTTAATTGCTTTGATTAGGTTTTTAGTTGGCTCTCAAGAGTTACACAAGTAAATCATCATATCACCTGAAAAAACTGAGAGTTTTGTTTCCTCATTGTCTATTCTTATTTCTTTGATTTCTTTTTCTTCTGAAATTGCTATCAGTAGCATGTCTAGTATAAGTATTAAATAATAATGGTGAAAATGAACATCCTTGGTTCACCTTCGACCTTATTGGACAGGATTCTAGTTTATTTCTAGTATATAGATAATGTTTGCTCTTGGTTGTTAGATAAACCCTACTTATCATTTGAAGAAAAGTTCCATTTATTCCTACTTTTTCTAATATTTTTCACAGGAATGGATGTTGTATTTTGTTTAAAATTAGTTCTACATCTATTGATATAATCATTTAATTTTTGTTGGTTTTGTTACTAACATGACCAATATTGCTTATAGTTTTCCTAATATTGAATCTACCCTACCTTGCTGATGTACATCTAGCCTGGTGATGGTGTCTGATAAATTACTGTAATACCCTTGCTGATAATTTAATCTATTTTTTTTTAGTCTATGTAATATTGTAATTAATTATTCTTTATATATTTGGTAGAAAGTTTTGGTAGAATTTGCTGGCAAATTCATCTGGTCCTGGGTTATTTTGGAGGGGAGTATATTTTGAGAACTTAGCAAAATGCTGCTTTCATACTTCCATCTTGACTCTGCCACCTATATTATTTCTTACAACACAATATCATCTATTGTTACCTTCATGTTCCACAATTTGTTTAGCCATTCCCCAATTGATGGACATCTACTTTGTTTCCAATTCTCTGTAATCACAAAAAGTGCTATCATAAATATTTTGATGTATATGAGAATTTTTTTCTTATCATTGAGTGCCTTGGAGTTTCTGTGGGGTATTGTTACCACCATTTTACAGATGAAGAAAAGGAATATTAAATCACTTGCAAAAGGTCACACCAACTAGTAAATATCACAGCCAAGTAACTCCAAGTCCTGTGTTCTTTCTCTTAGTCCAGGTTCCTAAAGGTGGATGATTTGAACGACAGGAAACCCAAGCACCTAACAATATATTTCCATTTAAGGAAGGAACCTTAAAGAACATAGAGTCCAACTCCCAATTGTATAGATGAGGAAGCTGAAACTCCAAAGAGATCAGTTGGTCTCCCCAACTGATCAGTTGGTCACACAGCTAGTTAGGAGCAAAGGTGGAACAAACTCAAGATTTCTGAGCCCTAATCTAGTGATCCATCTCCAACACCAATGAGAATACACTTGTGCATGCGTACATACACACACATTCACAAATACACACACACAACACATGCACCCAAATGCATATGGCACACAACTTGGACCAGTGAACCAGGGCTGGAAATTTTCTGGCAAGCCATATCTAGCAAGCCATGGATTTTCTAAGTTACGTTAATATTCTACAGCACCAGCAGGTCAGCAGTCTGGTGCAGGCATGCCCAAGTTCTCAGCACTGATAATGATAAACTCATTACAATAACCAAGTGATCCAGGCTCCCGGCTGCAAAAGAAAATTAATTCAGAAAACACCAGCCCTGGGTAGTAGGGCAGTTAATGTCAACTGAAAATGCAGCAGGCCTCATACTTTGGCTTATATGTGGAGAGGGCAAGAGGAAGTACCTGGTGAACACGTTCCTGACAATTGATCCTCAGAGGGGTTTTCTTTCACAAGGAGAATACACTGTTTGGGGCACAAGTTTCCTTTTGGAATTTACTTTTAGGGGCTCAATGAATAGAGCACTGGCTCTGGAGTCAGGAGGACCTGAGTTCAAATCTGGCCTCAGACACCTGACACATACAAAAAACTAGCTGTGTGACCTTGGGCAAGTTACTTAACCCCAACTGCCCTGCCTTCTCCCTCCAAAAAAAAAAAAAGGAATTTACTTTTAAATTTTTAAAAAGACAAACATACAAATGTTTGCATGTGTAATTGATTTGTGGACATGTAAACATACTCACATGCATTGTATTATTCTTTCAAACTCTATTGCCCAGTTCATAATCTTCCTCTCACTCCCCTCCAACTATCACAAAGCAAAAATCTTTGCTTTCCTAATTCTGCTAAAACCCAAACTTTAACCCGGGGTGGGGAATCTGCAGCCTCGAGGCCACATGTGGCCTCCTAGGTCCTTGGCTGCAACCTTTTGACTGAGTCCAAGTTTTGCAGAACAAATCTTTTTCTTAAGGGGATTTGTTCTGTGAAGTTTGGAGCCAGTCAGAGCCAAAGCTGAGGACCTAGAGGGACACGTGTGGCATCGAGGCTGAAGGTTCCCCACCCCTGTTGTAAACTTTTCCATTCTCTCTCTTCAAGTCAGGTTTGCCTTTTCTCAGGGCCGTCCAGTCAGTCAGGTGACTGGGATTTATCAGTTGAAGTCATTAAGTAGTTATTATCTAGCTTTTGGGAGCAAAGGTCAACAGTCTGTAAATACAGACAGGTTTAGGACATTACAGTGCAGGACCTTCAGAGGCAGGTTTCCAAGTGAGACCGGGGCTGGATTTTTAGAGACAATGGTATCATAAAGTGGACAAATATGTTGGGACAGCTGGAGGGGTAGAAAGGAGCCAGAAAACTGATTTGATTTGTCAAAATCTTGGTGAAGCCAGGCCAGGAGTAGGGACTGGTATTAAATGGGCTTCTCAAGAGCCCATTTCTTTCTCCTTCTCCCTCTGCCATACTCAGGTTTAACTATGTATCTTAAAGGTGGCTAGTTTAAATGACAGGAAACCTGGGCACCTAAGAATATATTGGCATCTTGACACGCCTATCCTCAGTTCACTCTGAATGAAAGATCTAATGGAAATCTAAGTGAGTAGTAAATGCTGACTAGACTATTCCAGATTCAATGTGGACTTTAAGTCTCTAATAAATGCTTTCATCTCCCTGTATAAGCACCTAGGGTGCACAAGTCCCATTTTATGACTGTAATATAAGGGGTTAGGAAAAGCATTAAACTCACAAGGAACATAAGCTTAGCTTGTTTAAAACATGCATGCATGCACACACACACGGGCACACACAGACCGTGCAGCTAAAAGTCAAACTCTGGATAATACTGTCGACTAGAGAACATACTTCCAATATAGTCATTCCTTTTACTTTTATTCATTCCCTTCCTCTCCCTCTCTCCCTCCCCATCCCTTTTGTTCCTCCTATTCCCTCTCCCTTCTTTGAAATTTTTTCTAGCATTTCTAGCATTTATTAGAGACTTGTTCTCTCTGCCTCACACTGGGTTTGCCATGGAAGGGGAAAAGAGAAAGAGAAATGAGACAGTTTAAAGGTGACAGGTTTACTAGCCCTATCCCCAAGTTCCTACTAAGGCCCACAGAGGGTTCTTGGTATGCTAGCGATGGCCAAGAGATTAGGTTGAGGTCAGTGTGAAGAGTGGCTTTTTCCCAGTCCTTGAATACAGCAAACTATTTGACAGAGCCTGCATTCCAAAGTGGGAGATAGGAGAAGAGGAATTCTTTGCATCTCTCCATGGCTGCCAAAGATAGCCAATAACACTGGTGAGAGGAAGGTAAAGCTCTTTTATAATCTCCTCTTAATAGCCCTCCCACCCCTGGCATCTGTCCCCTGACCCCAAACACAACCAAGGAAGCCTGAGAGGAACAAGCTTCCAACTGCACTTAAGCAGAGGACATTGTCTGTCCCTGAAGAAGGAGAAAAGGTAGAAATTTGCAAACTCTTTCCTTACTACAGTATTACAAATATTTCCGCTGTCCCTAAGATTAAACATTATCCAGGTACCCTTAATACTATTCAGAAGTTAGTATCAAATTAGTTCATATACGTAAAGTGCTTTGCAAACCTTAAAGCACTGTAGAAATGATAGTCAAAATGATTATCAAATATGTGTTAGTATGTAAGTGTGAAATACTTATGATCGTTATTTTTTATTGCTAACAAATGAGTGAAGTGAAGTTGGTCAAAGGAATTGGGTAACATGGTTCAGTGGAACTCAGCCTGGATTTGAAGTCAGAGGACAAAGGTCTGATTCTCAATTTTGCTTCTTACTAGCTCTGTGGACAACTCACTGTTAACCTCTTGGGGCCTCAGTTCCTTCATCTATAAAATAAAGGGGTTTAAGATGCCATATGAAGTCCCTTCCAACTCTACATCTACAATCCTATCATATTATTAGTAGCAATTACATTTATGATGTTTTATAAGTTATGCAGATGTTACATAGGTAATTATTAATAATAAAGAGAAACAATGTTGCTTAGTGGATAGAGGGCTAGTCTCAAAATTAGGAATTTTATCTGGATTCAAGTGTCCTGTCTCTGATACAGATATGCTAGGCAATCCTGGCAAATCACTAGGTCTTTGACTCCTCACTCTCACTCACTCCTCATGGCCAATCTGCTGCCAAATCTTGACATTTCTACTTCGACAGCATCTCTCTTATATATCCTCTCCTCTTCATTCAGATAGCCTGAATCTTAATTCAAGCCCTAATTACCTCTTGCCTGGACTACTGCAGCACCCTCCTAATTGGTCTCCCTGACTCAAGGCTCTCTCCAGTCCAATGTATCCTCCCTTTGGCAGCCAGGGTGATTTGTCTGAAGTTTACATATGACATCATCATCCCTCTATTCAAGGAGCTCCAGGGGTTTCCTAGTAGCTCCACAACCAAATTTGGCATTTAAAATTCTTCACAATCTGGCCTTTCTGACTCTTCTAGTCTTTTTTAAACTTCTCTCCCCTCCAAGTGACCTATGATCCAGCCATGCTAGCCTCTTCAGTTCCTCAAACCCAACATTCCATCTCTCATCTCCAAGCCTTCATATGAGCCAAACACTCTCCCACATCTGGAATTCTCTGCTCCCTCATTTCCACATCTTAGTTTCCCTGACTTTCGTCAAGACTAAGATAAAAATCCCATCTTCTATAGGAGGTCTTCCCTAGTCTCCTCACAGCTGCTAATGCCTTCCTTTCCCAGGGTCCTGTTCATCTACTCTGTATTCCTTGTATCTACCTAGTTGTCTCCATATACTCTCCCCTTTTAGAATGGAAGTTTCTTGAGGGCAGAGTCTATTTTATTTTATTCGTTCATTCGTTTGTTCATTCATTCATCCATCCATCCATCCATCCATCTATCCACATCCATTTTGACCTTTTAATCTCCAGCAGTAAACACAGTGTCTGGCACTTAATAAATGCTTGTTGACTGACTAGACTTCTTGGTGTTCTCTCTAAAACTGTAAATTACAAACAAATTGATGAGTCTGCATAGCTGGCAGACGTTTCCACATAATAGTTCTCTGTGGAAAGGGAAGGGAAAGAGAAAGTGAAAAGAAAAAACCCCCACTTATTCACCATCATAACACTGTTTCACCCACAGCATGGGTTCCATAAGGACAACATTATAACAAAGTTCTCCCGGTATCAAGAACAAACCAGGAACAAGATTTGTTCTCCTCATTCAATTACAGTAAAATTTCAGCTGTCTAGAACACTCAGGATAACCAACTTCTCTGAAAAGTTGTCGCTGCACACCTTTAAACATAAAAACAGTTTTTATTGGGAACGTTTTAGATGGAGACCAGCTATTTGCCTCAGATGCATTCACCAAGGTGTACGATGGGAAGTAATGGGAATGGCTGTTGATAGGAAGGTGAGAACCTCACCAATCTTTTTTTTTTTAAAAGCCAGTGGTAGTGTGGCATATGAATGTAATGAAATGATGAACAGGCAGATTTTTAGAAAAACCTGGAAGACTTACATGCATGAAGATGCAAAGACTGATGCTGAGTGAACTGAGAAGAACCAGGAGAACATTGTACACAATAATAGCAACATTGTTTGATGACCAACCTTGTGAGACACCTAGCTCTTCCCAACATTGCATCGATCTAGGTCAATTCCAAAAGAGTTATGATGAAAAATGCTATCCACACCCAGAGAAAGAACTACAGAGTCTGAATGCAGATTGAAGCAGACTATTTTCTTTTTTTGTTTGTTTGTTTTGTCTTTTCTTTCTCATGGTTTTCCCCTTTTGTTCTGATTCTTCTTTCACAACATGACCAATGTGGAAATATGTTTAATATGATTGTACAAGTATAGCCTATATCAGATTGCATGCCATCTTGAGGGAGAAATTTAGAACTCAAAATCTTATAAAAGTAAATGTTGAAAACTGGAAAAAAAAAAAAGCCAGTGGTAAAGCGTGAATTTAAACTCAGTCTGCTAGTATTTGTTGTAGACCATGCTAAAAGCCAAGGTGTTTCTGGTTTGGTTTAGATAAGACAATCAAACACCCACAGATGCACAACCTTTGTACCCCTGAGGTATTCTTTTCCTCTTGCTTGGCCTCTAGGAGCAGAAATTGCAGAGGCAGTTTTCTTGACAGAATAGAAGAAAAGCCTTCCTAACAATTAGACCTGCCCTACCTTAAGGCATGGTGGGTTTCTAGTCACTGGTGGTCTTCAAGAGGAATACAAGTGACTACTTATCAGAGAGCTAGTAGAAGGGAGTTCTTACTCAGGAATGGATTAGACTAGAATATTATCTAGGTCTCTTCCCACTCCAAGATTCTATGACTATATTCTCCAACATGGATAAATCAGCATCAGTCCCTGAAATAGTGAGACCATAGTTCTGTTTTCCCAAACACATATTATGTGGCTTACTTTTCCATAATCAAAAACTCCTGAAGCAAGGAGTTTGCTTGCATGCTATGCATGCCTAAGAGATATTTGAACACCCCTACCATCTCCTCGGCTATTCATGAGGAGCACACATCAGGGGCTGATAAAAAATAAATAAACAAGTAAATTATTAAGACTGTATTTACTGTCCATACCCTTTGAATTAGAAATTCCACTGCTGGGTATATATCTCAAGAAGATTAAGGGAAAAAGAAAAGAGCCATAAATGCTAAAATATTCATAACAGCACTTTTTGTGGTGGCAAAGAACTAGAAATGAAGCAGATGCCCACAGATTAAGAAATGGTTGTAAGGTACCTGATGTAATGAAATGTGATTGCTCTTTAGGAAATAGCTAATATAAAGAATTCAGAGAAGTATGGGAAGATTTATATTAACTGGTGTAGACTGAAGTAAGCAGAACCAGGAGAACAACATACACAATGACAATAATAATGAAAACAGGAAAAAATAATAAAATAAACCTGAATATTGTGGAATTATAATGGCAAAGCTTGATCCTAGGAAAGAGTTATGAAAAGGTAACATCTGCCTTTCAACTGTGGTAGCAGGGTAAGTAGAAGGATCATAGTTATCAATAATGATGCACATGGCTATAAGAAATGGGAAGGAGATGGACTTCATAATTACCTGGAGAGGCTTATATGGACTGATGCTAAGTGAGAAGAGCAGAACCAGACAAAACCTGTACACAATCACAGACACATTGTACATATGATGACC
>CM053588.1:85953636-85985350 GCA_028646515.1 Pseudochirops corinnae | reverse complement strand
TGAAAGTATTTGCAGATCCTATACATGATTGCACGCCACCATGGAGGGGGGGGGGAAGGAGGGGAGAAAATCTGAAACTCAAGTGAATTTGGAACTGAATCTTGTAAATTAAAAGTAAATAAACAAGTCATTTAAAAGAAAAAAAATAATGATGCACATGCTATCAGATGTATTCAATGTGACAACTGGTGGGTGGCTAGGTGGCACAGTGAATAGAGCACTGGTCCTGGAGTCAGGAGGACCGAGTTCAAATCTGACCTCAGACACTTAACACTTACTAGCTGTGTGATTTTGGGCAAGTCACTTAACCTCAATTGTCCTGTCTTCCCCCCTCCAAAAAGCAAACAACAACAACAACAACAACAAAACCCCAATGTGACAGTTGGTTTGGTTGAACTGTGATTTTTATCCTTCTCTTAAAGTATTTGTTACAAGTGAAGTCTCCCTCAATGGGAAGAGGCAGGGAAGGTGATTATTTGGAAATGAACATGATGTAAAAACAAAAGTCATCAACAAAAGAAAAAAAAAAGGACTACTGACAAACCTTAGCTTTGAATTCTTCTCCAATCCAACTATTTTCCTCACGATTTGTTGGCAGAAACCATAGCACATGAAGAGGACAGAGTTCTCTGCAATGTTGGCAATTAGTGCAGGGGTGGTCCCCTTGTAGAAGCCTCGAAAGCCCACTTGGGTATATGTCTTTATGCAGCAGTTTATGAGTCCCCTGTACAAATTGGGAAAGGTCTGCATCTTCACTTTCACTGTGTCAAAAGGCTGCCCGGTCATCACACACGCGGTCCCTCCTAGAATATGGAGCAGAAAGTCAGAACTCCTCCACCTACCCAATATGTTCAGCCAAAGAATACTTCTCTTATTTTTTTTAAAAAAAAGCATGAAAGCTGACTTGGCCTAATGCCAGTGGGCACCCGGTAATGTGGCCAGCGCATTCAACAAAGTAGAGTCAGGAGGCAGAAGAGTAAGTGATCAGCAGACAGTTTTATTTCTCTCCATCCATCTTTCATCCCCGGGGCTTCTCCTCTTTTATCCCCCTACTGAGCCCCTTTGGCAAATAGCCCACCTCCCCTGTAATCACCTCTGATGCCAAAAGGGTCAGGTAAATATGAAAAGGAAGGACAGGACAGAGCTCACGTCTCCAGAACAGAGCATATCAACAGAACATCTAGGTCGTGAAATGCAGAATAAAACAGAACACACTGACCCAGAGGCATAACTGTCGTCATGACTCTGTGTTTATGTTGTTACTGTCCTTCTGCATTCTCAGCGTATTCTGGCACTCATGTTTCCAGGCAGAACTACACATCCCTCATCAAAAACTTTGTATTAGAGCCAGTTCTCAATTATCCATAAGAAAAGAAAGGAAATCAGCATTTATTGAACATCTCCTGTGTGTCAGGAACTGCATTAATCACTTCACCAATATTATTTTATATCCACAAAAGCTCTGGGAGGCAGGTACTATTATGATTCCCATTTTACAGTTGAGGAAACTGAGGCAAAGGTTAAGTGACTTGCCCAAGAACACACAGGTATTAAATACCTGAGCCTGGATTTGCCTCAGGTCTTCCTGACTCCAGGGCACTACCCACAACGTAATAATGGGGGAGAAGTTGAATGTGCCCTTTTTTGCTTAGTACCAACCCTATTCTGATAGGCAGTACAAAATGACAAGAGTAGAATTATAGGAAAATAGTTAAAATTAAATAATAATATCTGATATTTGTGGGCTACTTTAACAGAAACATTGAGTTATAGGAAAAAAGAGAATGTAACAACCCAAGTCCCTCCAACATCCATATGTTGGAAGTAGCTCCTCAAGCTACAGTAACTTTTCACCAGTGAACACGAAAAGCTGCCTTTTTACATGAATAAAATTTGCTGTCTAGTAAGCTCAACAATTTAAACAGAGGTTGCTTCTGTTTGATCACTTAATAACAACTAACAATATCTAACATACAATATGCCAAGCACTGGGCTAAGTGCTTTGCAATTATATTATTTTCCCTTCACAACAACCCTGGGAAGTATTTTACCGTCAAGGAAACAGAACCAGACAGAGATTAAGTGACTTGCCTATTTAAATAATGAAAGGGGAAAAAAGGAAGGAACATGACACAGTGGAAAGAGTGTTGGATTTGGGGTCAAATCCCAGCTGTGCCATTTAGTAACCATGTGATGATGACAGGACTAATAGTGATGATGATGATGATGATGATGATGATGATGATAAAAGCTAGCATTTACATGGCATCTACTATATGCCGGATATTATGTTAACTAAGCACTTTACAAATACTATCTCATTTAACCCTCACAACAACCCTGGGAGGTAAGTGCTATTATTATCCCCATTTCACAATTGAGGAAACTGAGGCAGAGAGAGGTTAAGTGACATGCGCAGGGTCATACAGCTGGTAAGTGCCTAAGACCAAATTTGAACTCGGGTTTTCCTGACTCCAGGCCTTGCACCCTATCCACTGTGCTACCAAGCTGCCTGAAACTAATGTAAGCACTGGCAAATCATTTAACCCCTCTGGGCCTCAGTTTCCTCATTTGTAAATAAGGTTGGAGTAAATGACCTCTAAGGTCTCTTCCAGTTCCAAATTTAGGATAGTATGAAACGGAGGTGTGCCAAACAATACATCTAATAAGAAGTCCCTTAGCAGAGGTACCAGGCCCCTGGGACCAGCACCCCTATGAACAATCTAGATTGTGTCAAGGGCTCTCCACCCTGCCAGTGATATAAGTATGTCTATCCTACAGGGAATACAAGGGACAGAGTTTGAAGGTTCTTGAGTCTAACCAACTCTACCAGAAATCTCAGGTCTTCCCTCCAACCCCTAATACCAAGCTTGGTTTCTCTACCACCACCGATCCCAACTTAACTGCAACCTCAGGGTTATTACTGGATTTCTCTATCACTAATGTACAGATTTGGCAGGAAGGATGAAGTCAATAGCTGCTCACTCTCATAGAATCTCTACACCCATCACTGGTGCCCCTCTGGTTATGCTACTAATTCCCAGAACCTCTCACCAGAAAGGAGGCTTTGCATCTGTTTTTTTTTTTGGTTTTTAGAGAGGAAGAGTACAATTTTTAAAAAAAATCAACCCTAACTACATGTAAAGAATAACTCAAAACCGAGTCCTACAAAATTATTATGAACAAGTTTGGCCCCAAAGAAGGCTTATGAGGATGTCGGTCCCCCTTCCCTAATATCTTCTTAGAGGTAGAATACTACAGAAGAGGTGGAACATTAAATATGAGGTCCAACTTTTCTGACATGTTGGTTAGTTTTTCCAAACTGGGTTTCCCTCCTCTTTTAAATTTTGTTCTAAGGGATGTCTCTCTCAGAGGGAGAGGAGGAAGGAATATACTGGGAAATATAGGTGACATAAAAACAAAAGATATTAATAAAAATTATTTTAAAAAAAAACCTGACATCTTCTGCTTTAAGAAGTGGTGAGTGTAGATTTCAGTACCTCCTGCTCAAAGCTGAGAGCCACGCCATGACATCCTCATTCTTAAAGACTATTAGATGCTTTGAGAGGAAGAGTCTACATTTTCTGTTAGGTCTACTGACCTCTGCCTTCTGTTTTTTGCCTCTATTGAACAAGGATGTCCTTCCACAGGATTCAGTTTTCAGGAAAGGGTTAAAGCTACTGGGATAAACCCTTGGAAGAAATGCTAGATAGGTAAGAGTTTAAGCATCTGGGCAAAACTCAGCATCCTATCATAGTCAGCAAAGAATTATAAAAGTATGAAGGTAAGCATTTGGAGAGCTCGAGGACAAAATAAGGCTTATATTTGTGAGAGAAACAACTGCAAAATTAGAATCTCAGTACATTTTTGCTTTTTTTATAATCTTGAGAATTAAAAGAAAACTCTGAAGTTATCTAACGAAGTCCCTTAACTTTATGGATATAGAAAAAATGATTTTGTCCAAGTTCCCACAACCAATTCATGGCAAAGCCAAAGCTAGAACCCAAGGCTCCTGAACCCCAGAGTTCAGTGTTCTTTCTACTATACCATACACTCACTGCTTTCCCTTTGGATTTACTAAAAGCAAACTTGAAGAATCAAGAAGGCTTTCTCTCACTATTTATGTGTGGGGGAGTAAGAATAAAAGAGGAGAATTGGGGGAAATAAATAATTGTAATTTTCTTATTTTAAGAGGGAACAGTATCTAATAATGCTTCTCAAAACCTTTCAAAATCATGCAGTCATGGCATTTTTTTTTTTAGAGCTAGAAGACACTTAAGAGGTTATTTAATCCTATCCCTTTATCTTATCAATGGAGTGGATGACTAACTTGACCAAGATCACATGGATATAAATATCAGACAAAATCAAAACTCAAGTCTCTTGATCACCAGTACTGGATATCTTACCCACAAAATTAGAAGTAGGCCATTTTTTTGTGAACAAGTCCTGTGATCTTATTAGTATGGGGAATTCCTGATGCGGAAAACTTCCACCAACGAAAATCAGCATCTACTCTTCATCTTATAGCTTTAGAGGCGTTGGTCAATGACTTGACCAAGGTCATACATATTGAGAGGATAAATGACTTGACCAAGGTCAATATGTGTCAGTAAATATGGTGACTTGAATTCAAGTCTTCCTTATTCTGAGATCTTCTCTCTAGCCACACTGTTTCTTATGGCTTTATGGAAGTAGAACACATTCACTCTTATCTAAAATGCTCACATTTAATTTTATTTGGATCCTTGGAATACAAGACATTCAATTTAAAAAGAGATTAAATTCAAAAGTTGTTTAAACAATCAAGGAAGCCTTACATTAAAACCAAAATACCTCCAGCAGATGGACCCCCTTTTGGAGAGATCTTTAAATAAACTGATATTGAGACATAAGGTTAATTATATGACAAGATTTATATTGGCTCTGAAGCCAATCAAATTATTCTCGTATTTTTGTGCTATGGGGATTAGAAATGTCTTTTTTCTTTATATTATCAACCAACTCCCTCACCTTCCAAGTTGACCCTCCCCACCTATGATAAGGTTCTGTTTTTAAGACCCACAAAATATTAACTTCAGTTCCAGTATCTCATTTTAGGAAACAATGATCTACCACTACACCATGACCAGATACTCACAATATGTATATAAATTTCCAGGAGCCCAGGAGGACAAAATGCTGTGGTTGCCTAATACTTTATCTTATCCAGTGGGACTTGCAAGGTCAACAAACCAAAACCTGTTAGAAGCCCTTCCCCCATCTACTTCAAAATAAATAAATCGATCCCTGTTCAGAGAGGAACAAAGTATTTTTCCACAAGACTAAAAGGTCACCTAATGTGAAATACTGAAAAAGGCTCATGATAGGGGATTGTGTCTTGATAGACAGCATGGAGCAATAGAGGCCTTTAGTTGATGACTACAGGACACATTGTGGCAACAGGGTCTAAGGAGCAAAGATGACAGCATCCCATGATTTAAGTACAAGGCCAGGTTGGCTCTAAGGGCTACTACGTTTGGGCTGATCACTTTTCAACAATTTTCCTTCTTGTATGCTCATGAGCTTTCCCCTCTCTATTTAGGGGACACTCTTAGTAAAAATGAATGGAGTCGGTTTTTTCTATTTACCTATGTATAGTCAATATTGAAAAAAGTGAATTGTTTATTGTTTATTTATGTGGCACTTTTAAATTACAAAGCATCTTCCTATGTACTCCTTCCCAGATCCTGAACACCCTGTGGGATAGGCAGGGCAGCACCATTATCTCCATATTACACAAAAAACTTGTGATTTACCAAAAGTTACAGTGAATTCATAAAATAGCCAGGATTAAAACTCAGTTTTCCTGTTTCCAGCACTCTATCTACTAAACAAGTTATTTCCAAGATTAGCAATCACTTTGCTATTAAAACAATTAAAATAACAACTACAAATGACCCATCTCGCTCCTAGGAAACAAATGAGAACTGGGTAGCCCTAGTCCAGGGGACTATAGATGGAAACTGTTGCTTATGCTGTGAGATGTGCAAGTCCTTTTCTGGTACTTCATCATGGCACAGGAGGGACCCAGGTTCATAAAGGCTGTGCCAATGGAATTTAAATTCTGAAAGGTCTTACTTAAAGTGAAAAGGCTTCAAGTACCATCCAAGTAAACGACCAGCCTGACTAAGTCCAGAAGGTATAACTACCAAAGGGCTAGCTATCAGACACTCAATTTTTGACAACTCATGAAATCTTCTATTACGGGGTAAAAGGCTACCATCTATATTAAGGGAAACAGAACCTGGGGAAAACCACAAGTCTTTGATAATTTCTCTATATAATGATTAAATATCTAATAAAGGTATTAAAAGTCATTGTTCATGTAGATATAGCACTTTGAATTTCCAAGAAGAAAGGACCTGTGTGAATAAGAGTAAATAATCAACATGCTTTGGTAAAATCACTCTGACAATTTATAAACCAATGAGGTTAGGTTTACTAATGGTGGGGAGGGGAAGAATTCATTGAGAATCAAAATATTAATTAGGGAAGAAGGGGGGGAAGAAGAGGGGTAAGGCAAAAGGACAGGGAGGGGAAGAAGAGAGAGGGAGAGTGAAAGAGGAGGAGGAGCGCTAGTATTTATAAAGGCCTTTAAGCTTTGCAAAGTACTTTACAATTATTACTTCACTGGATCTTCACAACAACTCTGGGAGGTAGGTGCTATCATTTTCCTCAATTTACAGATGAAGAAACTGAGGCAAACTGAGGTTAAGTGGCTTGCCCAGGAACACACAGCTGGCAAATATCTGGGGGTAGATTTTGAACTCAGATCCTCCTGATTCTAAGCCTGGTACTCTGCCATTTAATCAAATAAAGAATTCATCTCCCTTTCAAATTTCCTTTCCTCCATATGGAGCATGTGAAAGACAAGCGATATCTAAAATTCAGTGTAACAGATCAGCATTGTGCAGCAGAAAAAGCTCTTGCTCACTAGAAGATGTGGGTTCAAATTCTATCTCTGACCCTTACTACCAGTGTGACCTTGGACAAGTCATTTATTTCAGTTTCTTCATCTTAGCTGTACCTTCAGACCCCAACTGACACTTGGGGCTTAAGGAGATACTAAACTTATTTCTATGTAATTCCAAATAAACCACTCAAAAGTTTCCAATGCCTAACTCTAGGTCCCCTATTTCCAACTACCTACAAGATATGCCCATTTCAATGTCATCCCCTCAAACTCTGGGTCCACAATGTAAGTCATTCTTTTCTCAATCCCCCCAAAAGAACAGGTCCCTTTCCTGATTCGCCCATGTCTGCCAAGGGCACCAACATTCTTCTACCCTCTCAGTCCACAAAACTTTGGAGATTTCTCTTTAATCATTTCTTCACCTTCATCCCCTAGTCAATCTCCTACCAAATCTTGTGATTTCTTCTTTTGAACTTTCTCTCCATAACCACTCCCATCACCTCAGCACAAAGTCTCAATCCCTACAATTGCCTTCTAGCTGGTCTCCCTGCCTCCAACAACTCTGCCCTCTAATATTCAGTACAAGATTGCCAGATTGATCTTCCCAATATACCACTTAGAATCCTTCACAATGGCTTCTCCTCGATACCTCTAGTCAAGGTCCTGCATTATCTGCCTCCAAATCTACCCAAGTTCATTTTGCCCTGTTCCCTGGGAGGCATCTACTCTTAGAGACTCTACCCTGCAGCTTACAGGGAATAGCATAAGTCTTCCAAGAACCAAGATCCTCCAAGAATCTTTCAGGCCAGAAATAGTGGGGTTCTCTTAAATAGACCGTAAGCTCTTTGAATGTCTAAATGGAAAAACAAACCAAAAACAAACAAACAAAAATACCAACATTTACTGAGTGCTTACAATATAAAAAACATTGTGCTTATTTAAAAAAATTATTTTTAGTTCCAAATTTTCTCCTTTCTCCGCCCATTGAGAAGGCAAGAAATAATACCCATTATATATATGAAGTCATGCAAAGCATATTTCCACATTAGCCATGTCGTTAAAAAAAAAGGGGGGGGGGAAATAAATTTAAAATATGTAAAGTACTGTGATAAGTGCTAAGGAACCCCACAGAAAAATAACAAGACAATTCCTAATCACAAGGAGATTACATTCTAACGGAGGAGACAACACACAGAGATTTCATGGGCAAGTCAGCTAGAAAGGCCCCATTTTTCTTAGGGTTCAGTGACAAAATGAAGGACAATGCATCTTCTTTAAAGTCATTTCCATTCATTAAAACCATTATCCATTGCTGATGCTAACCATTTGATAATGCCAAGACCTTTGGCAGTGAGAAATTTCTTTTCTAGGGTATTGGTAGCTCAGGCTGATGAGAGGCCAGGGACTATCGCCCTGAAAAGGCAATTGATAAGCCCCACCCCTATAAGAGCTGCTTGCTTGGACTATGGCTATGGGGGCTTGACTGGAAGTACAGTGAGGTTGGGAATGGGGGAGGGTATTATTCCCAGGCCTCTTAGATTTATTTGCCCATTGGTGGTATTTGACTGTGGGTAGTAGTAGTGGGAGGGAAACTAGGGAGCACAGCAGATAGAGTTCTAGGCCTGGAGTCAGGAAGACTTGAGTCCAAATCCAGCCTCAGGCACTTACTAGTTATGTTACTCTGGGCAAGTGACTTAATCCTCTTTGCCTCAGTTTCCTCACCTGTAAAATGAGCTGGAGAGGGAAATGGCAACTCACTCCAGTATCTTTGCTAAGAAAACCCCAAATGGGATCAGGAAGAGCTGGATACAAATGAAATGACTGAACAACAACAACAAAATAGTAGTGGGGATGATGGGCCCTTTCTCCATAAGAATCACTCCTCTCAATAATGGCTGCAAAGTTGATGTGGAAGCAGGGTTGATGGTCTGGGTAGCACTGATATTCCCAAGGTTCTTGGGCTCAGAGCCCTGGACTGCCTTCCCTAAGGTATGAGGAAAAGGTATGGTCCAGGGGTTTTCACCTGCTCAACACCTGACACTTTCTATTTCTCCCTCACGGTCAGTTGCTTTTTAAACTAGGCTTGCTGGTCTGTCCATCAGTGGCAAATCATATGTTATACATCTGTGTGTCTTACACAGCACTTAGCAAAGTGCCATACAGCAGACACCCAGTATATGTTTAGCTGATAAAGGCTTTATGGAGATTGACTGGAAACAATGGGTGTACCTTGTGGCTACATATTTTTGCTCTCAAATACTACATATTGGTCAAAGCAAAAAGTTGTGATCTATGATAAGAAGCATCCCAGTAACTAAATCCAGAATGAAATATTGTCCTTTAAATATATAAAATACAGTATCCAAAGGGAATATCATTCACCTGGTCTCACATGGAACCTTAACACTGGAAGGGACCTTGAGGTTTCTGTAGTACAAACCCCTCATTTTAATAGATGAAGAAACTAAGTTCAGATAGGGTGAGTGACTCACCTTTGGTCATAGAAAGAAATTACAATTACAGTAATTTAAAAAGAAATTCTTTGTCAGAGCAAATACTCATGGGATAAAACCTGTAATGAGAATCTTGAAGCTTCTGAACATGAATAAATACAAAAGCATTACCCAAAATGACTGAGGAAAGAAAAATACATATATTCACACCCAGGGACACTAAATTTCATTAATTTTTGCTTAAGAGATGCAGGTACAGCAGTAACAATATCTGAATGAAGGACATTAGCCCACCTTCTCAGCCTTCATTAGGAGAGATATAAGAAAAAAAAACCTTCTGAGTCTGTAAAGACATTTCAGAGATTTATACAGCCTACATTTTATGGAACTAAGACAAATCTGTAGAATTAGGAAACCATAAGGCAGCCATTTACTTAGGACAGGGATTCCCAACTTGAGGCAAGAATATTCCCAGGTCATAGAGAAACTTGTCAAGGAGTTTTGGGGATTATGTAGTATATAACTATATTATTTTGTTGAAATTAATCTCTTTGTTTTATTTCTTATATGGATATACACAGTAAACTCTAGACAGAGATTCTTAGATTGGGGCCAAACTTATCTTTTAAATATTCTGATAATTATATTTCAGCATAATTAGTTTTCTTTGTAATTCTATATATTTTATTTTATGAATTTAAAAACATTATTCTGGGGGCAGCTAGGTGGCACAGTGAATAGAGCACTGACCCTGAAGTCAGAAGAACCTGAGTTCCAATCTGACCTCAGACACTTAACATAAAACTAGCTGTGTGACCTTGGGCAAGTCACTTAACTCCAGCTGTCCCCTCCAAAAAAAAGCAACAACAACAAAAAATTTTAAAAAGAAAGATAATAAAGTGACATCAATTCTTAAAAAAAAAACACACCATTATTCTGAGTAGTCTAGACTTCACTAGACTGTCAAAGGAAGATCTATCACAAATGAAAAAGTATTTAAGCACCTGCCACACACCGAGCACTGTGCTTTAGATAGGCAGAAGGGAGCTGAGGGGAACAGAATAGTCCTTACTCTTAAGGTGAGAGCAAACTAGTATTTGCTTTTCTGGCTTCTCTGAATAGTCCAGTAGATCTCAAAAGGAAACATTATAAAATGGTAGCGAGAAAGTGATAGAAAGAATATATTACTTCTGTAATGTTCTAAGAACATAGGTTAAATTCTCTAGAATGGATCTGTTACATAGTAACAGGGAGGCTTCTCCAGGGAGGCTTCTCCAGGGAGGCTTCTCCAGGGAAACTGGAAGCACCTTAACAGGCTTTCACCAGTCTCATCCTGAGATGATATAGAGAGAACCAGAGGAATTGACTGTTGTCTGGGATTACCTGCAGCCCCTGCAGTGAGGTCAATGGCAGCTTGTATGGCAGGATTGGACTTCATGTTGTCCCACCTGTTTGCCTTCCTCTTGGAACGGAAATATGCAGAGCTTATGGTTGCTAATGCATATCCTTGAGAAGAAAGAAAAACCAATGTTAACCAAACCTTTAGCAGTACCCAGTTTGATTATAATAGACTTGACAACTAATTTACTATCTCTCACATAATGAGGACTTACTACATACTTTGTATCCCTGGAAAGCTGGGATACATTAAAAAAGGATTGTAGTGGTATCAGTGAACCTCACTCTTCAAAAAAAAAATCACAGATTTTTTTAATTGCAAAGTTACAACATTATAGATTTAAGTCAATGAAGAATCAAGAGCCCCGGCAATCAATATACAATCTACATAAAATCTAATGGTGTTGCTTGACAAGAACTCTGATGACTTACTAGAAACTAGGACAGAAGAATTAACTAAGCCACAAATTATCAACTATAAATGAGACAGTTTAGTTGTCCCATGGTCCAAGTTAAAGTTCTAAAGCCATATAACAGATCAGTTCCAAACCTCATGCAATGGCCAGGGCTCCTAAGAAGCAGTAACAAAAATAAGAAATCTGAAAACAAAACAAACTGCTCTATCCCATTGTTTCTAATAAATTCAGTTTTGCATTTAGGGAGGAGAGGAGTAGGAAGAAAAGGGACAAACAGGGGATTGAGAATCTAAAAATGTCTGAGAAAGGACCTCAACAATCATCTAGTCCAGTACAAACAAGAATCGATCTTCATCTCTGAGGAGTGATAGCAATGCAGGTTTTCCAATGCATGTCTTCCCTCAAAGCGACCTCCAGTCCAGGCAACAGGGTTTAATGAAAACTCATATTCATTAATATGTTAAACTATCACTATATTGATATTGTACTGTTTTGGAAAAGTCTGATTAATAGCAGATAACAATAACTTTGTGACATCTTTATGAATGGGGGAGGACAGAAGGTGTGATGGTAGAGAAATGCGAAGCTAGTTTAGAGCGACATTCTGTTAAATGCGCCTTTTGAGTATGACCGGATCCCAAGAATGAGCCCTGCTTCAAAAGGAATACAGTTGAGCATAACTCTGCTGAAGCAAGTAAGTTAAAGCTTTTGTTAGTCAGACTAAGGAACTTGGTAAAAATGTCTACCAGGATATAATGGTAATTATTTTCAAGTCCAAAACAAGGAGAAATGGTAGTTATTGCTGACAACTCTGAATTGGTGAAGGCTGGAAAGGGAAAGGCCATGCTTGGACATAAGAAAGCGGATTTGTGAACTTTCAGCTGCTAGTACAAAAGCCAAGGTTTGATGCTAACTACTCCCACCACCCCACTTTGTTTTTAATCAATTTCTACTATGGAGGATGTGATCTCAGAAAGAAGAAACAAAGAAGCTACCTTTCAGGTGGCAACAGTTTTCAACAGGAGGCACCTTTCTCAAATAGGCGTCTTAGACTACGGATTTGGGGCGAGGGTGGGTACATTTTCCTCCAAAGAACTGCACCGGTTAAAAAATAAAAAAGTTGCAAATTCGAAAACTGCCTCCCGCCCACCTTACAATGTACCCGGCATAAGAAGGGCATCATCCCATTCATAAAACCGCTCGGCTTCTCCGAGCAGAGACTGTAGCACAACTAAGGTCAGCGACCAAATGACACCACTCAGGACGTAACTCAGGGGACGAAAGGATACCGTGACTGACAGTTGCAGGAACAAGGCTAGGGGGCCCGCGGAGGGGAAACAACTGGCTTCCAGCTGTTATTGGCATATTATTCTCAAATCTCTGGGGCACAAAACCGTCCAACGAAATTCCTGCAGCTCTCCCTCTCACCCGCCCGGAGTTATAGTTGGGGGGGACAAAGCATGGAGGGGGGTCCCTCTCGCCCACTAGTCCCCAGGAGCGCTGCAGGTACCGTTTGCACGTGTCAGGGGCAGAGAGACGTCAGAGCCAGTTCCCAGGAAAGCGCAGGAAACCAAGCGGGAAGAGGAAACTAGAAGATTCGCCTTCCCTACTCTCCCCCAGAGTACAGGGTTCCCCCTCCTTTCCCCGAGGTGCCCCAAGCACATTGCAAAGACCCGGGCCTGCGCCGTGCGCTGCTCACCAATGCGCCGGGCGCAGAGGAACGGCCGCCTTTTTCTCCTCCTCCTCCGCCGCCTCTACGCGGTGTGAGAGTGCTAGAGGCGGTAGCTGTACTCACTCCAAGGCCCTGACCGGGCCGAGTAACCCGGGGTACGTGTTACACCCTCACCGCCCCGCCCCCGCAGACTTATATAGACGCACGACTGTAGCGCGCCCCACAGTGCAGCCCTTCTCCCCTGCCCGCTCGCCCCGGCCATCCTGCCCCCTCTAAGCCTTCTTCCCCAGCTCCGCCAGCTAGCCGGGAAAGCGGAAGTCAGCGAACAGCCTCGGCTGAGCTGGACTGCACTCCGTCCCCGAGCCAGTGGCCTCTAGAGCTCCTACCACGCAGCTTGTCTCTCCAAAGAGCGCTGCGCGTCCCCTTCGTAGGGACCCCAGCGCATCCGCGGCTTCCTGCGCCCCTGCCGCCGTCGCTGCCGTCCCGGGCGTGCAGGCGGGAAGCAGTGGAATGGACCTTCTCTAATTGGTTTTCAGTGGAATCACTCGTTATCCCTATTCTAATCCGGTTTTCCTGCCCACCCCTCAACCCCCACCCCCAACCCCCACCGGCTTCTGGACTTCAGTTTTGAGATGTAATGAAAGCAGGAAGGGGACAGAGGACCATCCAATCTAGTAGCCTAGGTTTGTGCTTGGCCCTAGAAGACTTTGGGCTTATAAAGTGACTTTCAGTTCCTGGGCCTAGGTTTTAATGGGATCATATTTGGAAATGAATTATTTTGTGACTTCTCGTGGATAATAGGTATCCTGTTGCCTTCTCAATGCATGGGATAAGGGTTGGAAGGGGAAAGAGAATTTGAAACTCAGATTTAAAAAATGAATGTTGAATTTTTTTTTAAGTCGATCGCTTTGACGGAAGACATTAGTTGTATCTCAAGGAGCATGGGACTAAGGAAAAGTAAAGACGAGCACTTTGGGATGTAATGTTGGGAAATGAATGCAAAACCATTACCTGAGGAAAGGCTTTCTTCTGCCTCTCCACCCCCCCCCCCCCATCCCTGGCCTGGCCCCGGTCCTGGCCCCGCCCCGAAAGGGGGCTTGAGAGAAAGCCATTTCTCCTTGGAAACGGGAATTCATGATATTATTCCAAATTAGAAGCATGTATATTGAATGCTCACTATGACGGTTACAAATACTTGATTGATCTATTTATTTCTCATAGACAAGACTCTGTCTCTGTGCTAGACACTCCAGGGATGCCACATCAGTAAGACCAAAGCCTCAGCTTTTCAAGAGCTAAGTAACTGTTGAAGTCTTTTAATGACTGCTATGACGTTTTCCTTTAGGATTGCATTTTTAAAAAAATATCTACGTATTCTTGGTGTTGGAGAGCTCCTAATAGAAAAAGGATCTACTTTACAAATACAGTACCCTACGGGGAAGTGGAGGGAGAAGAGTTGTGGGACGGCAGGGGGGGTGGGGAGAGGGGAGAGGGGGGGAGGGGAGAGGGGGGGAGGGGAAAGTATAGGGGAAAGTAGACATCCCTTCCATACTCGGATAACACAGAAGCCCACGGCAGTCTAGAGTAATACTCAGGAAGTAACGTTCCTATTCAAAGTGCTTTGGCTCAGATACTATGTTTCTAATTTCATTTCCTCCAACAAGGTTTCTTTCTTAAAGTTTAATACCATTCTCTCTATTACCTAGAGCATTTTTTCCATGTGGTGTTGTACCATTGCATCATAGAAAATACATTTTAACATTCTGTCACCCGCAGCAAGATGTTATTGGCAACTTAACCCTAAAGTCTATTGAAACTCAGCAGACTTACTACTTAAATAATTTGACAGTAGCAATTTACCCTGAGTATGAAGCTGAACCCCCACAGAATATAAGAATCTCACATGAATATAGTTGATTTAAAAGTTGAGTATGACTTTTAAATTGTCTTTTAACAGAATTGTAACACTACAGAGCTTCTACCTCTAAAGAGCTCTTATAGATTATCCAATCCAACCCTCTTATTTTAAGGCTCAGGGACGTTGGCATTTGCACATGGCCAAGAAGCTAATAATAACTATTTTATAGCTATAGATACAGAAGTTATCTCATTGGATTCTCACACCATCCCTTTGAGGAAGGTGCTACTATTGGCGACAGTTTACAGATGAAGAGACTGAGGGAGTTGCCCCAGAGACGACACAGCAAGTAAATGTCTAAGGCAGTGTTTGAAGTCAAGTATTTCTGACTCCTGACCTAGATGGTTGCTATTACCTACTGTGCCACCTAGGGGGCTAGTTAAGTAATGGATTTTGTAAATAGTAATAATGAATCTTATCAAGAACCTGTCCCTTTTCCTCTGGTGAGATAAACATACATAAAGGAATTCAAAAATCTCAATGTATTATCTAATGAAAAGCTCTTCTTCCTCTTTCTGTTATCTTCAGTCTCCCTATCTACTAGCTCCTTTTCTGTTGTCAGCGAACATTTGTCTTGATCCTACTATCTCTACCAGTTATCATCTTTCATCTCTCCTCTCCTTCATGAAATCCTTAAGAACGAAATTTAAGCTAGATGCTTCTATTTCCTCTCCTCTCCTTTTCTTCCAAACCCTCAGCAATTTGGCTCCTGACTCTGTCATACAATCGAAAATGTCAGTGACCTCTTAATTGCCAAATCTAACCCAATTTTTTCAATCCTGATCCTTCCTGAGCTCTCTGAAACACTTGACTCTGTTGATCACCCTCTCCTCCTGAATATTCTCCACAAGGGGTTTTGGGACTCTTTTCTGGTTCTCCTCTCTGTCAAACAACTTAACCATCAGTCTCCTTTGTTCTTCAGTTTTTTGCTTTTCAGTTATTCATCCATATTAACCATCCATGTCCCCTATGGTTCTGTCCTGAGCCTTCTCCTCTTTTCCCTAGAAGGTCTCACCTGTTGATTTCATCAGCTTCTATAGGTTCAATTATCATCTAGATTAGCGGTTCTCAACCTGTGGGTTATGTTCAGTTTGTAACAATGAAAATACATCCTGCATATCAGATAGATTCATAACAGTAGCAAAATTACAATTGTGAAGTAGCAACAAAAATAATTTTATGGTTGGGGGTCACCACAACATGAGGAACTGTATTAAAGGGTCGCAGCATTAGGAAGGTTGAGAACCACCGATCTGGACAGATAGATATTCCCTGGTCTTTCTCTGCAGGTCCAGCCCCTCATCACCAATGGCCTTTTAGATATATCTAATGGGATGTCCCATGGGCATTTCAAAATCCACACATCCAACGTATAACTCAGCTTTACCCCAAAACCATCCTGTCTTTCCAGCTTCCCCCGTACTGTCTAGACTGTAGACAGTTTGGCCTCAGATGAAGAGGTAGCTCTTCTCTTTGCCAAAGCCAAGCCCTCTATGTACACCCTTCCTTGTCTCCTGAAGATTGCCGCCTCCATGCTGCAACGATATTACTGACACATCAAATAGCCATAAGAACACCTATCTCCCATAGTTGGTATGGGAATGAGATAATATTTGTAAAGGTCTCCACAAGCCATAGAATGCTATATAAATGTTACCTTTTATTGTTATTGTTATTATTACAGCTGACATTTATGGAGAGTTTTAAGACGTGCAAAATGCTCAGCATGGATTCTTGTGTAATAGTCACAAATATTCATGGTATTATTCTATCCATTTTACAAATGAAGAAACAAGGTTCAGAGAGGTTATGTGATTTGGCCTGGGTCACAGTTACCAAGTGTCTGAGTTGGGATTTAAACTTAAGTCTTCCTGTGTCCAAATCTAGCTTTCTACCCACTACTACATGCACTTTAAATTATGTTTCAAGTAATAGTGAGATGGATCTACATCAAGTATCCATATTTTCCCTATTCCCCTTGTGTTCAGTGGTAGGTATTTACAATACAGGTCAAGGTTAGGGGTTTAGTCTTCCACCAGGAGACAGTTTGTCTTTATGTGAAGCAACCAGCCTATAAAAGGATTGAGCACAGGACCTGACTTTGTTAACACTATCCTCTAACCATAGTTTTCCATGTTTTCAACTTTAACGTCTTATCTGGAATGTGTAGTGTCTTTTAAAAGAAATGAGGGATTCCTTCCAATAGGGTACTCCATTTTAAGAGTATTTGGTAATAATAGCACCTTTTTAGAATCTTGGATACTTTAAAAAATATTTACTTCAATGGAGAGAAAATCTGGAACTCAGTATCTTGTGGAAAGGAATGTTGAAAACTAAAAATAAATAAATTCTGAAAAAAAATTTAAAAATAAAAAAAAATTTACTCCAAAACGTCCTTTTGAACTGCTGACTGCTTCCATTATTTCTAGTTTACAAAAGGGAAGATAAATAAAGGGGGTTCAAATTGCTTAATTAGGATCATATGGACCCTTAGAGAGAGAGGTACAGGCATCAGTTGTCTGAGTGCCCATCCATTCTGCTTAGCTTTGGTATTATTTTTAACCAAGATCTTGCAGAATTAAATCTCCAATGCCTTTGTACTAAGGATGACTCCACATCATCTCCAATTGCCCGGGGTTGGACAGAAGTTAGAGACACAAGGTTTTGCTTTTAAATGTGGATTTAAAGCAAGAAAACAAGTTTGCATGTTTTCCCCGATTTTTTCATGGCTTCTGCTGTTTGTCTGTGTTGGGATTGCACAACCATCACTTGTAACTGGCTATCTTTGTTCTAAAGCAGTCAGTGTGACGTTGGTGAGGATTAGGGGCAGAATGATCGGTCTTGAAAAATGGGAAAAAGTGAACAGATTGTTGTTTCTAAGAGATTTCCCAACATGCTGGTTAATGATACTTTTTAAAAAAGGGAATAATTCCACGAAAACAGGATACCTGCTTACAACAGCCGTGAGGTAGTTTATACAAAGGATGTCATTGTTTCTTTTAAAAGTGAACAAATTGTGACCTGAACGTGCACAGAAAATGAAAATGTGTGTCATCCCTACTTTAAATTTTCTAAATGAGCAAAAGGATGTTTTTCTATTTCAATTCAACATCCTTCTTTTCTCCTCATTTGTTTTTGGTCTCAGATTAGGTGGTAGATAGGGTTTCTCTCCCCTTTTTTGTAAAACGGGAAAAAATTTGTACCCTGCAAGAGTCCTTAAAATACCCAGATAGCTTGTGGCTGGATCATGAGTGGCCAAGATTCAAAGGATGGGCCTCCTTTCAGCTTTGACTCGAGGCCTGGTCTGAGGGGCAGACAGAATGAGCAAATGGACAAGCAAGTGAGGCCCCTGAACCTTCTACAAAGGTCAAGGAGCCAAGTTTACTGACTTTTCTTCAGGTGGGAAATTTGTGAAGGTGAAGGAAATGGTCCCTGAGTTTGTGGTTCCAGATTTGACAGGCTTCAAACTCAAGCCATATGTGTCCTATCGAGCTCCAATTGACATAGAGGAACCACTGACAGTCAAGCAACTCTTTTTGGAAGCTGTAGCTCCTCTGATTGAAAAAGACTTTAAAGAAGGAACTTTTAGGGGTGGCTAGGTGGTACAGTGAATAGAGCACTGGCCCTGGAGACAGGAGGACCTGAGTTCAAATTGGGCCTCAGACACTTAACACTAAATAGCCATGTGACCTTGGGCAAGTCACCTAACCTCAATTGCCCTGCCTTCCCCCCTCCAAAGAAAAGAAGGAACTTTTGACCCTAAAACCTAGAAAAGTATGGCTTTGAACCCACCCGAGAAAGCAAGCTCTTCCAGCTATATCCTAAAAACTAAGTGCCGTAAGAATAAAGAACTGTCCAGCCAGTAGGGAAAAAATACTGGGATAGTGTTACAAAAGGAGACAACTTATTTTATAGGACTTTACATTGGAAACAAGTATAAGAATAATTCAACTAATTACCTCAACAATATTAAGTACCTATGTGAAAAGCATTGTGCTTTTTAGTTCATAAATAATAAGAAAAAATAAAAGGATTAGCTGCATTAAACATTAAGTGAACTTTAGATGTTTGTCTTTGGCTAATATACCTAGATTTGGTGTCAGAGAACCAGTTCAAATCCTAGCTCTGCCACTTGCTACCTATGTGACCTTGGGTTGTTTTCTTTATCTGTAAAATGAAGAATATGGAAGAAAAGTCACTTACTATATACCAGATACAGTTCCAAGTGCTGGAGAAACAAATAAGGGCAAAAATGTGATCCTACCCTCAAAGAGCTTTCTTTCTAATAGGGAGACCTCTAATAAGGTAAATAACTATGGAAGATATTCTGAGAGGGGAAGGCCTTAGCAGCTGAGGGGACTAGGAAAGACCTGCATAAGGAGAGAATTGAGTTGAGTCTTGAAGGAAGTCAGAGAAACTAAAAGGTAAAGGAGAAGGGGCAACACATTCCAAAGATAAAGTATAGTTAGAGAAGAGAGATGGGATGTCATGCCTAATGAACCTCAAATAGACCAATATAATTGGCTTGTTGTTGTCCTTTCTCAAAGAGGACCAGTGACATCATGAGAGTGATGTCTTGACTTACCCATAAGTTGGATTTAAGTGAAGAAGAGCTGTGCAGTCATCAGCCTCACTGTCTCCTCCGGAGTCATGAGGGTCCAGTAGCAAGACCTAAGACTAGACAATTGGAGATGGCCCTGGATGCAGGGGATGGCCTTGGTCTTTCTAAATTAAGGTCTTTCCCCAACCATGCCTATTCAATGACTATGGGCTAGGTAAGAATTGAGACAAAAGATGGTCATCACAAAAACATCAGTCTGGGAGGGGAAGACCTTCAAAGTCTCTGACCAAAATAGAAGACATTTTCTATTTACACTAATTCTAAGCCATCAAAACCTAAACAACAAGCCATTGAGGCTTGGGCTAAAAGATCTTGGTCATTCAATGAAAGTCAGAGCGATGTGGGTTTAAAGGGTAGTCAAGTAGTTCCATTTGAAACACAACCAGGCTGGTCCAGAGAATTATTGAACTCCTTTAAAACCACTATTTTTTTCTCCCCAAAAAAACCTGTTATTGTTTTTCAGAGCAATATTTCAAGAAATAGTAAATAAAAACTGCACAGAACAAAAACTAGGTTGTTCCAACTTTTAGGGAAAAACTTTTTTTTTTGTAATTGGATTATACATTAAATATAATGGAGTAGGGCATAAGGAGGTTGGAAAGATAGGAAGATGCCAGTTATAAAGACCTTTAAAGGCTAAAGGAGTTGATATTTTATTCTGGAGGGCTGACATGATCAGATCTATGCTTTAGAAAAGTTATCTTGGCAGATAAGTAAAGGATAGATTAAGAAGGAAAGAGATTTGAGGCAAAGAGACCCATTAGGAAGATATTACAATAGTCCGGTCAATAGGTAATTAGAACTTGAGTTAGAATTATGGTTGTCTTCAGTGGAAAGAAGGGAACATATATATAAGAAAGGTTGTGAATGTAGAGGTGAAAAGATTTGGCAATTTATTAGATATCTGAGGAGAGTATAAATAAGAAGGTAAGGATGACATCAAGGTTACATGCTGTAGACCAGGGGTGGGGCCCCTGTGGCCTTGTGGCCACATGTAACCCTCTAGGTCCTCAAGTGTAGCCCTTTGACTAAATCCAAACTTCACAGAACAAATTCTCTTAATAAAAGGATCTGTTCTGTAAAATTTGGACTTGGTCAAAAGGCCATACCCGAGCACCTAGAAGGCTACATGTGACCTGGAGGCCACAGGTTCCCCACCCCTGCTCTAGACAGTTCTAGGGAAGTTAGGAAGACAGGAGGGTTTGGGGGTAAAGCTGAGTTTTGCTTTGAATGTGTGGAGTTTGAAATGCCCATGAATCCCATTAGAAAAATCCAAAAAGCCATTGCTGGAACTCCAGAGAAAGACCGGGGATGGATATATAGACCTGGGAATCAACTCCATGGAGATAATAACTGAACCTATGGGAACTGATGGAATCATGAAGTGAGACTCTATAAGGAGGGAAAAGAGGAGAAAGCCCAGGAGAGAACCACTGGGGCCATGGACGGTTAACATGGATGAATAACTGAAAAGTAAAAAACTGAAGAACAAAGGAGACTGATGGTTAAGTAGTTTGACAAATAGGAGAAGCAGAAGAGAGCGCTTGTCTCTCCAAAAAACCTAATGTGGAGAGAGTATCCAGGAGGAGAGGGTGATCAATAGAGTCAAATGTTTCAGAGAGGTCAAGAATGATCAAGACTGAAAAAAGACTGTTAGATTTGGCAATTAAGAGGTCACTAACATTTTCAGTTGTATGATAGAGTCAGGAACCAGATTCCTGAGGGCTTAGAAGAAAATGTGAGGAGAGGAAATGGAAGCATCTGGTGTAGATTGCTTTCTCAAGAAGTTCATAAGGGAGAGAAGACATAGAGTATGATAACTAGTGGAAATGGTAAGATCAAGAGAAATGTTTGTAGATAGCCGAAAAGGAGTTAGAATATAGGGAGAGACTGAAGATAACAGAAAGAATAAGGATGATGAAGGGGGAAATTTGCAGAAGACAGGAAGGGTGCATGTAGAAGAGTTGACTTTGGTTACCTGTCCATTTAATATAAAAGTAAAGGAAGTATTAGTGGGAGGAGATGAGAAGAAGAGAAGAGAAAGCACTTGGCAGTTGTCCTTAATTTTTTTTTTTTGATGAATTATAGGGCAAAGTCTTTTACTAAGAGGATAAACATGTAGGTGATGCTGTGAGAGGCTTGAGGAGAGATAAGGTTTAGAACAGCGACTCTAGCTAGTGGGATAATGAATCAATTAGGGAAGAATAAATTGTTTGTTTTGTTGCAGTGAGGGCCCAGTTAAGATTAGACAATATGACTTTGTAGTAGACCAAAAAAAGCTTCAATAATTTTAATGAAAGTTTCATGATTTTCTCTAGTTCTATTCAGCAGTATGTGAATAGAGATGAAAGAGGAAAAGGATGGGAGTAATCTGGGGGAGGGGATTGGAAAAGCATGATAGGTGATAGAACAATGGAGCAAGTGATTTGAGAATGGAAGATAATGTACAGTTGAGTTGGTTCACAAAAAGGTCAAGAGAGGGAGAGAGTGTGTAATCAGTGCAGAGAATAGTAGCTTGATAAGAAATGAGGACTCACAGTGAGTACAAAGTACAAAATTAGGAATCATAAGACATAGCAAAAGGTGAAACAATAAAAGATCATGATCAGTTAAAGAATTTTCCAAGTTTATGAAGAAGGAAATGGATCACTTGTGAGTGATGGCAAGACCAAGGGAATGACCCTCTCTGTGTATTGGTGAGGTAGACTGAAGGGCTAGGTCATGATTATCAAGGAGATTGAGAAACTGGCCTTTTAGCCCCAAACTGTTTTAGACAATTTATTAGCACATAAGTATCTCTGCTTGGAGAGAGATTCAGTCAAGCAAAGTTATCTTGCTAACTCTTTCTGACCCGAGAAACTTCCAACTTTGATTTTATAGTATGAAACAAAAAAAAAATCCACATCCAAGCTATACAAAGACATAAAGCTTAGAATTTTTTATTTACTAAACCAAACAATAGTAATATTAATGTGGGACACCTTTCAAGAAAATATCTTCAAGAAAAAAAATTATTCTTTCTAAAAATTCCCCTTTCACTAGACCTATAACCCCCAAAGAAATAAAAAGATGAAAGAATATGCATGTAGATGACTAATATGGCAATATGTTTTGCATGACTGAATATGTATAACCCGTAACCAATTGTTTACTGTCTTAGGGAAGGAGATGATAACGGAGGGAGAGAAAAAATTTGAAACTCAAAAAATTTTTAAATGAATGTTAAGAATTGTCTTCACATGTAACTGAAGAAAAATAAAATATTATTTTCAAATTTTATAAAAAGAATATGCATGTAGAAAATAGTCATAGAAGTTCTTTTCTTTGGCTGATTGGTTGTTGTCCTTTGTTCTCAAAAAAGACCAAAATGACATCACTATGCTAAAGTCAAGTTTCAAAGTGTCAAACTGTGGCTGATCAGACCAATATGAACTCGAAATGCTCTATCATAGGTTGGGCAAAAATAGTTCAGGTGAACATTTGGGGCACATACTCTAAACTTGCACAACCTGCATTACCTTTGAGTTGTTTCAATTCCACTTTGCTCATAGAACACAGCACCTTCTCTGATGTGAGCATGCCATGCTGAGCTGTCCTGTGCCAGTATCTTCCATGTCACACAATCAATTCCAAAATTCTTCAGAGAGACCTTGAGAGTGTCCTTGTATAGCATCTTCTGACTACCATATGAATGCTTGCCTGTGTGAGTTCTCCATAATATAGGTTTTTGGCAAGCTTATGTTTTGCATTTGAACAACATGGCCAGCCCATCGGAGCTGCACTCTCTGAAGGAGAGTTTGAATGCTTGGCAGTTTAGTTTGAGTAAGGACCTCAGTGTCTGGTACCTTATCCTGCCAGGTGATCTTCAGAATCCCCTTGAGACAATCCAAATGGAAGTGATTCACTTTCCTGGCATGGCACTGGTATACTGTTCAGATTTCACAGGCATACAATGAGGTCAGCACAACAGCTCTTCAGTTTGGTAGTCCCTCTAATACCTCTTCTCTCCCATACTTTCCTTCAGAGCCTCCCAAACACTGAGCTAACTCTGGCAATGTGTGTGTCAACCTCATTATCAATGTGTACATACCTGGAAAGTACACTACCAAGGTGAATCCCAGAAGTTCAAAGATACCTCCATATAAAGATAAAGGAAATAAATTGTCCTATGACAATTGCAGGGAAATCTCTCTCTTAGTCACTGTTAGCAAAATTCTTGCCAGAGTCCTCCTTAATAGGCTGATCATTTACCTGGAAGAGATCATCTACCTGAGAGCCAATGTGGCTTCAGAAAGGTCAAAGGAACAGTGAATATGATGTTTGCTGCCTGACAACTCCAGGAGAAATGAAAGGAACAGAATGGAGGTCTGAATACAACATTTGTAGATTTGACCAAGGCCTTTGATACTGTTAGTTATGAGTGCTTATGGAAAATTATGTCAAAATTTGGTTGCCTGGAGCTCATCAGCATCGCACATCAATGTCATGATGGCATGCTTGTCCAGATTCTAGATAATGAACAATGCTCTTGTGCCTTCTCTGTCACCAGTGGAGTGAAACAAGACTATGTGCTTGCTCCCATGCTTTTTAGCATGATATTTTCAGCCTTGTTGTCAAATGCATTCAATGAGGATGAACATGACATCAAGGTCATCTACTGCACTGATGGTAAATTCTTCAATTTGAAAAGGCTACAAGCCAAGACCAAAATGGAGGCAGTATTGGTACATGACTTTCTGTTTGCAGATAATTGTGCAGTCAATGCAGTCTCTGAAGCTGAGATGCAACAAAGTCTGCATCAGTTCTCTGCTGCTTGTGCTAATTTTGGCCAAACAATTAACACCACGAAAACACAGGTGCTCCATCAGCCACCATCCCACCATCCATATGTGGAACCATCAGTTACGGAGAATGGAGAAGTTTTGAATGTTGTGGATAAGTTCACTTACCTTTTCTTTGGTGGCAAAGAACTGGAAGCTAAGGGGGTATCTTGTTTTTGGGGAATGGCTGAACAAATTTTGGTATATGAATGTAATAAAATATTATTGTGCCACAAGGAAAGATGAACAATTTCACAGTAAAATGAGTAATCTATATGAATTGATACATAGTGAAGTGAACAGAACTAGGAAAATAAGTTATATAATAATAACATCATAGAGAAAGACAGCTTTGAAAGACTTTAGAAAGCTGATCAATAAAATGATAAACCAGAAGTCTAAAATAATAAAGATGAAACACACCATTCGCCTCTTGATAGAAAGGTAATGAACTGAACATGAGGAAGAGACATACGTTGTCAGACATTGCTAATGTAGGAATTTGTTTTGCCAGACTATGCACATATGTATATATTTAAGTTGGTTTTTTAAAAAATTTGCTCAATTTGGGGAGGGGCACTGGGGGAAGAGGTTAATTTTAATTTTATTTTTTATTCACTTTTTAAAAACTATATCTATTTTTTCAATTAGCAAAAACCCTCCTCTCCCTCCTACTCCCCTCCCCTCCATTGAGATTGAAAAACAAAACTCATGTTACAAACATTTATTGTCAAATAAAACAAATTTCTTCATTAACCATGTGTAAAGTGTATGTATGTATGTGTGTATGTGCACGTGCACACATGTGTATGTGTGTGTGTGTGTGTGTGTGTGCGTGCTTATGTGTTCTTCCCTCCTTAGACCAGTTCATATGAGGGGACATTTGGGGGAAATTATCTTACATTGTCATGATGTGCAAGTAGATGACCATACAAACAAGGAAGAATGGATGGAGGGAGTAGCTGCTGATACTTAAACCAACTTAAGAATGGAGTAGATCCCGGAACTTCAGCTGAGTGACTCAGCAAAGAACTACACATAAGAGGAGTTATGTGAGAAGCATATAAAAACAAAAAGAATTTCTAGTGCCAGTAATTGTTAAGAGACCTCTTTGCAACACGTCTTTCCTATATATTTGTTTTATCACCATTATTCTTTAATCTGAACCTATTTGTACCATCAACCTGTATATAGAAGAATATATCTTAAGCTTATGAATATTTCATACCAATTCTTCCTATACCATCTTGGTAAATGCTTTTTGTGAAAGAGCTAAGTCTATTGACTGATTATTAAAAAGGAAGCACACCAGTGTGGGCTCAGGAGCTACAATAAAAGGAATAGCCATATAAAGGGTTACTGCTAAAATCTGAGGTAGCAGTTTATCTCCCTGGAAGTTTAATATTTTTAGTTATAGTGCAAGTTGGAGCAATATCTCACATATATAATATAGGTATGTATGTACACACATATATAAAATGTATATGTATATGTGTGTATATATATGTATATGTACATTCACACACATATATGCATATACATAATTTATACTAAATTACTATTAGATAGTTTGGGGAGGGAGTGCACAAGCATATGAAGAGGGGCAGAAAAGTCTGTATGTAGAAAATGTTTCTTGAATCTTAAAAGAAATCAGGGGTTGCCAAGAGGTGGTAATAAGGAAGAAATACATTCTAGCCATAGGGGGGAGGGCAGCATTAGGGACAAAGAATTCAGTGCTGAAACATAGGCACAGGAGGTGGAGTATTGTGAGTGAAGAATAGCAAGTAAACCAGTGTAACTAGATCGCATAGTGATTAGATGGTAGTGAATTGTAAGAAGACTGGAAAAGTAGATAGAATCCTGGTTGTAAAGATATTTAAATGCTAAATAGAGGAATTTGTGTTTGATCTGTCAGGTATCAAGGAACCACTGGAACTTATTGAGTAGAAATGACACAGTCAGACCTACTCTTTAGGAAAGTTATTTTGGCAAATAGTAGGCTAATATCTTCAGGATATTAGGTTATTGAGAAGGGGTAACAGTTCCTTGCTTTCTTCTTGACAGGAGTCTTTCAAATAGTGTTCCTTTTTCATCACAAAGATTGTCTCTTTTAACACTGTTCAAAATCTTGTAGAAAGCTGAACTCGAGCTAGTCTTCATCCTCCTGTTGTCCCTGGCTATTTTCTTCCTTGCTTGCTCCCGACATGGCAACCACTCAGCTCTGTACTCCCAGGAACTCTGTATCTTTATCTTTACTCTGACTATTTTTCGCCCTGTTGCTCTTGACAGAAGAACCAGTGTATGCAATAGTCTATATCCTTAATTTCCCATCTCTTTACAGAGAAAATGGATGTGTGTTTTATCATATATCCTTTGAGAATAAAACTGATCATTACATTTAATTCAGTCAGTCTGCAAGGTCATTTTCAGTGTTATTTTCATTTACATGATTGTAGTCGTATGTGTTGTTCTCTTGATTCTATTAGCTTTGCTCTTCATCATCTTATAAATCTTCCCATTCTTCTCCAAAATCTTCATTTTTGTCATTTTTTGGAGCTGTAATATTTTTATATTTATGTGCCACAATTTTCTTTTGAGTAATTCTTTAGTTGAAGGAGATTTATTTTGTTTCCAGTTGTTTTTCTACCACAAAAATTGTAACTACAAACATTTTAATATGTATGGAGCCTTTCTTTTTGTCTTTGACTTCCTTAGAAAATATACCCAGTTGTCAGATCAGTGAGTCAAAGGATATGTACACTTGATATGTATTTCACACATGGTTCCTAAGATAGGTAGGTGGTATAGGAGATAGATTATTGCCCTTGGAGTCAGGAAAACCTGCATTTTAACCCTGCCTTAGATACTAGCTATATAAATCTAGGCATTAAAAAACAACTCTCTCAGCCTTAGTTTTCTCATCCATAAAATCAGAATAATAATAGCACCTAGCTCATAGGGTTGTTATGAACAACAAATGAGAGAACAAGTGCTGTGTAAATGTTAAAGTGCTATATAAATGTTATCTATTATTATAATTATTATATTATCTGTAACATACATTATATATGTATTATAATTATATATATAATTATAATTAAAAATTGTTTTCTGGAACTATTGGGCCAATTCATGGTTCTATTGACAGTGTACTAGTGTGACTATCTTCTTATGGCCCTTCCATATAGTTTCTCATGTTTAATGGGTGTGAGATGAAATTTCAGAGTTGTTTTAATTTGTATTTCTCATGCTATCTGAGCAATATTTACAACAACTACTTCTTGCTGTGACCAGCACAGTAATATGGCCCAGCAACCAGCTGAATGAAAGAGAGAGACAGGGATGTATTCAATAGTCTGTTTATTACAGAACCATTTCATACAGAGCCAAGATACAAGAAAAATCACAGGGTTTATATACCTTATAGCAGAGACTGAGGTAATTGAAATGCAAGGACCCTTCTTTAGTCCTGACCACCCCCTACCCTAGCCCAAGGCTAGTTATACATTAAGACTTAATCCTAGGACTATGTCCAGAGGCAAAAACAAACAGGGAGTCACAAACAAGACTTGCAAATTAACTACCCTGTACTTTCTTTAGTCCTTCATAGATCCAGTGAAAGCATCTACCCAACAAGATTATACTTTCTGCATATCTGCCTCATAGAAAAGGGGGAGCAGGAAAGTCTGGTCTACTACAACTTCTACTACTATTAATAATACTACTATTTGTATAACACTTTAAGATTTGCAAAGCATATTATACAACAACCCTGGGAGGTAGGTACTATGATTATACTCACAGTTGAAGAAATTAAGATAGAGGTTAATTACTACTACTACTACTATCAATAATAATAGTTAATATTTATATAGTACCTTCTATATGCCAGGCACTGTGCTCAGCACTTTACAATTACTATCTCATTGGATCCTCATAGCAACCCCGGGAGGCAGGTGCTATTATTATCTTCACTTAACAGATGGGGAAACTGAGGTAAGCAGAGGTTAAGTGATCTGTCCAGAGTCTCACAGCTAGTAAGTGGGCGAGAGTTGAACTTGGGTTTTCCTAACTCTGAGGTCAACACTCTAACTACTATACCACCTCACTGCAGTTTTCCCCTTAATCAAATATCATTTATTGAGGAATCCTTTGATGCACAGCCCTAGAGGTGTGAAAGGCAGCTTTACCAATAGCCACCATCCAAAGGAATCTTCTTTAATCCTTTTTTAACGCGCATTTTCAGCCTTCACCTACCATATTCTTATATGGTTACTGCCTCATCAGGGTTTTGAGAGTTAATGAACATTTAAATTCTGCTCAGGCTTCCAAAGAAATAATTCCATGAAGTTAGGAATATTAAAACATAATTTCACCATAACAATCTAGAGCAATAGATTCTGTCCCAGTGTTTGGCATTGTCAATTTCAGCTGTGGTTCACTTTCAATTACAGCCTACCAAATGACAGTGATAATCGTATATACACATACATGCGTACACATACATAAGCACACATACATATACATGTGTTTGTATGTGTGGGTATTACTTTAGCACTATTTTAAAATTCCTCTTTTAAGAAAATAGATAACAACAAAATATTCATTATTTATCACAGTGTTTGCTTACTTATAGTCACAATGGTGAAGATCTCAAGCTTAAACTCTATTCCCTTGACACCACCAGAAAAATGAAACAACTTTGTTAAGTTCAAAGAGCAGGGATTTTATTACTAGCAAGAAAGTAGGACAAAGTTCACCAGTCCAACCAATTCCCCTTCAATCTTGTTAGGTGAAGTCCTAGAGTGATTTTCATGGTCCATAATTGTCAAGATAAGAGTAGAGAGGAATTTTCTTTAGCATGAAGTATCAAGGGAAAAAATGCTGACTGAACATCCCAACTCCATTAGCAGGAGCCTTTGGTAGAAATAGTTCAAAAGACAAACAATGCCTAAGGGTTTCTCTAACAGATTGGATTGACCAGGGCTCTGAATCTCAAAAAGGGTAGGAAAGCCCTTGGAGCTATGAGCTTAAATAAAAAAAAAAAACAAAAAACAAAAAACCTTATAGGCTCTGTCCCAATGGGGAATTTTGTAGTCCTTGAATCATCATTGAACCAGAAGATGGCAGTACAGCAGAAAATATGAAAAAGAGGTCTGACCTCAGCAGTGGGTGGCAGTGGAGAAAGCTACTCATAGCCAGATTGTGTCACCATAGAAAGATGAGGTCAATTGAATCACTCTCCCCTCCCCCTGAAAGTACCTCAGTCAGCCAATGAACTTTTATTAAGTGCCTATTATGTGCCAAGCACTGTGCTAAGCCATGGGGATACAAAAAGAGGCAATGTCCTTTCTCCCAAGGAGCTTACAATCTAATGGGGACACAACATGTAAACAAGTATGTACCAACAGGCTATATGCAGGATAAATAGGAAACGATTAAAAGAGAGAAAGCACTAAAATTAAGAAGTCTTGAGAAAGATAAGATGTTCTATGACCAGGGTAAATAAACTATTTTCTAGGGGCAGCTAGGTGTTACAGTGAGTAAAGCACCAGCCCTGGAGTCAGTAGGACCTGAATTCAAATCCGGCCTCAGACACTTAATACTTCTTAGTTGTATGACCTTGGGCAAGTCACTTAGCCCCAATTATCCTGCCTTTCCCCCTCCAAAAGAAAAAAAAAAGCAAAAAAATAAATAAATAAACTATTTCCTGAGGGCCAAATCTAGCCCATCTTGTCTTTGTATTACCCACAAGCTAGAAATAATATTTACTTTTTAAAATATGACAAAATTGTATTTTGAAATGTTGAAACAAACAAACATTCTTAGTTCAAGAGTGGTACAAAACCAGACAGACTTAATTTGGCACTCTGATGGTGGTCCCTAGTTTTCTGGCCACTTTTCTATACTCTGATACCTTTATCAGGTAAGAATATCCCTATTAAATCAATTAATCAAAGTCATTAAACTGGATGTAGAGAAGTCCTTAACCAATTTGGAAGGCATGAAATCCATCACATAACATGAAATGATGCTATACAGGAAGTATATTAGAATTGATTGAGGAGACTCGGTTTTTCCCCATGAGTCTTGGATCAAATTGCAAGCCAGTTCAGGACTCAGCATTTTAGTGTCCAGCCAGTCCAGTGGTAGAAGTAGTTACAGCCAAAACCCTGAGAGGGGATGACTTGGGGGCAGGGAGAGGTCTGCTGCCTCCTTTCTCACTCTGATGACCATGGGAACATCCCACATGCATCTTAGCAATATCCCTGGAATAGCAGTGACTGATGTCAATATCTACTTTTGGAGTCAAGGACAAACTAGATATATTGAGGCAGCTTCAGGACTCTACAAAGAACCCAGCAAAAAACTATACTATGCCTTAGGGACACTTCATGATGATCCCATGAAAGAGAAAAAAGGAACTTCCAGAAACCAGGAACCAAGTTATTCCTGTGCCACATATGCTCTAAGTTTGAATTCACTTTCCCCTGGACTCTGCATATACTCATGGGAGAGTGTGATCCCAAGTTTTGAGAGATATTTTGTACCAGCTGTGTGGTGGAGTGGATAGAGTATTAAGATTCAAGTCAGGAAGACCTTGGTTCAAATTCAATAGGAGCTATATAAATGCTTCACCTTACTATGCTATCTTGGTAAAGACACATCTAAAAAGTAAAGTCTGGTAGGCTAACTGATGTTATTTGATAGTCAATGAAAGAAGCACACTAGTGTTTCAACATAGCTTCAGAATTCTGCCAAAAATCGCTGATACAGCATCTTAAGGTTTGCAAAGTACTTCGCATACATATCTGTAAAGAACAATGTCCAACAAGTGGTTTTTGGTACACTAGGAGAATGATTTGTATACACAACATTAGGAAATATTGTAGGAAAATGATACTTTCTTGGAAGCAAAAGTGAGATTATTTGTCTTAAGACAGTTTGGATTGGTTTTACCATTCTTCCTAGTTTTCTGTTAAAAGAATTTGTCAATTTATGGCAAAATTCACATAACCTATATTTTCACAAAGCCATTTCACAAAATGGCTCTGTAATAAACAGCCTATCGAATACATCCCCGTCTCCCTCTCTCTTTTTCTCCCTCTCTCTTTTCATTCAGCTGGTTGCTGAGCCACAAACTATGCTGGTTGCACCATCACTGGTCACTAGAACAACAGGTTTGTCCATGAATTCATATTTCCCAAAGAAACAGCAGGTGTGTCCATGTAGTCAACCACAATCACATCCATCTAGTCTCAGACAGGACCACAATAGTCAGCCAATCAGAAAACAGCATCACCAGGATACTTAAGCAGGATGCGCAAGCCAAAACAATAGAAGAGACTTTCCCTAAGTAAGCACCAGAGCAGTAATAGAAAAGAACTAACCTAGAGTGAACTTATGCTGTAGAGAGACTTATTATAATATCATTATCTTACATGCATACCCCCCCCCCAA
>CM053588.1:85918124-85953536 GCA_028646515.1 Pseudochirops corinnae | reverse complement strand
TACCCTAGCCCAAGGCTATTAAACATTAAGACTTAAATCCTAGGACCATGTCCGGAGGCACAAACAAACTGGGAGTCACAAACAAGACTTGCAGATTAACTACCCTGAAACTTTCTTTAGTTTCTATTCTCTATTCTCTATTCATTTTTTCTCCATTCATTCTCTATCCACTGTGGCTGGGACCTCTATCCTATTATCTAATCCCTTAACAAACCCCTTTTGTCTTTTTAATATTCAGAATTCCTGTTATGTAATTGCATATTTACTCTATAAAAATCCATCTTGCTTTCTCTGAAGTTGCTGATTCCTCTTAGAATTTAGCCCGATTTGTGAGAGGTGTCAATCTCAATAAATGCCTATTCTTGGATTAGAGGTGATCTTTGAGATGGTTCCACTACAACTCATCTTGAAACTGCAATGATTGTACTGTGCTTTAACACATCTTGCGTAGCCCTTATCTCTTTCAATGGCATATTTGCCGTCTCTTATGTACTTCTTTTATCTGCTCTACAGAGTGGTAAGCTCCTAGAGAGATCTCATTTCTTATTCTTTTTCATAACCACCACAACGTTCAGCTTAGTGCCTGGCAAAAGGGGGCTCTAAAACGTGTGCTGAATTGACAGTAACATTAAAATAATATATTCAGCATGTTATTTACTCCTGAACACAGTTGCCAAAGTGATATTTTTAAAGCATGGGTATAACCATGTCCTTCTTTTCTTGCTCAAAAAGTTCCAATAGTTATTGTCTTTTGAATAAAATAACCTCTCTCCACTCTACCTTTCAAGGTTAAAGAGACATTACTCCCCTCCAAACTCTTCACATTTTAGCCAAACTGACCCATGTACTGTTCTGCACATGTGGTGTTCCATTTCCCACTTCTGTGACTTTGTACAGGCAGTCTCTCATTTCTAGAAAACATTCTCTCCTTACTTTCACCTTTTGGAATCACAAGCTTCTTTTAAAGCTCAGTTCAAGTGCTACTTACTATCTGAGATGTTTCAGTAACCCTTCAACTCACCCTCCTCTTCTCCCCCCCCCCCCCAAAAAGAACAACCCTACCTTGCATTCACCTCTTTATCTTTATATATTTACATGGTTTTTTTCCCCAGGTAGACTAAATTCCTTGAGGATATCAATTATTTTTTTTTTGTCTTTGTATTCCTACTACCTGGTACAGTGAAAAGCACATTAATAGGCATTTAATAAACACTTATCGTCTGATTTATTGATTGATACAAACTAATTTTTGGAATCCCGTAGTCTAAACAACATCTTAACATTAATTCAATGTATCCTTTCAACAAATGTTTATTGTATCCAATTGCTTCTCAAGATAATAAAATAGGTGCTGTAATAAAGAAATCTAAGACAGGTCCTGCCCCTTCATCAAGGAGATAATTTTAGTGCATGAATAAAGTATAAGATAGTTTGTGTTAAGTGGCATGAGTATTTGGTATGATATTGATCCAATATAACCTATCAGTCAAAAAACTCAAAACAAGCTTTCATTTGAACCATCGAAATTATTGCATAAATAAAAGTATGCGTATGTTGAACTACTTCTGAGAAACATCACCATATAGAAGAAAAACAGGTGGTGAGTATATTTGGGATGGGGAGAATAGTTTGCCAAAGACAAATGGGAAAAGAAATTCTGTGGATAAGGAGAGAGTGGGAGTCAGGCCCTACATGCCATCTGGATTCCTCTTTTCCCTCTTTCTATTGTTAGTGGTAATACTTAGAATCACTAGTTCACCATTATTATCTTAAAGATTAAAAATTTCAATGTGCTCTAAAACCCAAAAATAGCATTCTTTCATGTTAATTTTGTATATGTGTAACTATTAATAATTTTGGATTTCCACTGAGTAGGTTGCTAATTCATATCATATTATGTAGCAAGTCAAATTTAAAAGCATTTATTATGTGCTTAGGGTATGCCAAGCACCACTGGAGATATAAGTACAAGGAAATAGAAAATTAATTCCTGCCCTCAGGGAGATTATATCTTGATAAGTGGTATATGAGCTTATTATCCCTCAAAATGGCAAATTAAATCTTCTTTTTCTTTTTTTAATGAATCTAAACTTTCTGCCTTTAACACTGAAATACGAATTCTTCCAATTTGTTGCCACTTTACATGTTTTTTTCATGGTTCAGGAAATGATCTTTTTGGGATTCAGGGGCCCCTTGAAAATCACAAATTTCCCAAGATTAGGCCCAATTTTACACATAGGTCTGCCTCAAAACAGCTTAGCTCAAAATGCCACCATTTAGGTTAGTAAATTTCTATCTTAAAAGCAACAAATACATATGGTAGAGTAACAAGAGAAAGGCAGGTATCAGGCATTTGCATATGATTAAAATATATGATAAAAAAGGAGATAGGCTGGTCAAATGGCAAGAGAGAAAATGTCTTTGTGATGACAAGATAAAATGAAGGTTAAGTTTCAGGACATTAGTTTCTTTATCTATAAATTTGGGGGTGGAGGGATAGACAAAATTATCTCTAAGGTCTTCTCCAGGTCTAAATTCCAGGATCCCAAATGCTCCCTATAATAGTCCCAACATATTGTCATTCAGCCTTCACTTGGTGACCTACAATGAAAGGGAATGTGACATGACTATGCAGTCCATTCTGTGGCAGCCCATTCTGATTAAGGTTAGCTTTATTTGTTAAGAAAAAAAAATTTTTTTGAGATGAAATCTACCTCAACTTCTATTCATTGCTCCTAAGACTGTTCTTCTGGAACCAAGCAAAGCAAATCTTAACTCTTCTTTCATAGGACAAAGCTTCAAATACTTGAAGATGGCTATAATACCCCCTCTTAGTCTTTCTTTTCCTAAGCTAAACATTCTCTATTCCTTCAACTGGTTCAATTATGTCATGATTTTCAGTCTCTTTGTTATCCTGGTCATGATCTCTTGAACACAAATATACCCATTATTCTATGATCTTTACATCTTTCCTAGAACAGTGGATAGATCTGGACACAATACTACTAATGTAGTCTAAGCATTACACCAGAGGGCAGCAGAGGACCATAACTGCCCACATTTTGTACTTCTGGTCATTCAGTCTACTGATTCTGAAAATCCTATTCTCATGTCTCCTCTATGGTATAAAGATAGAGCACAAACCTGAAGGGTTCTAACAAGCTGGACAGATTTCAAATATGAGCCCAGCAACAGACAGTCACTCTAGGACCAGCTTAGGTAAACAAAGAGAAGATCATTATAAAATATTGGTCACAAGGTGAGGAATTTGTTTATCCATAACAACTCATGAAGACCTTATCTAGTGAAGGTGCTAAAGGCTTTGCAGCATAAATCACATGTATTCTGTTTCTGCTGCTGCTGTTACACTTGTAAAATGCAAATATTCAATGTGGTCCATGGGCAGGGGTGTGCTGGTAAATGTTTAACAGCCTTTCTCCCTCATGAAAAAAAATAGACACAAGATTGCATTAATAATATTTCTCCACCACTTTCTTAAATCTAGAGGAGTGGTCTCAAACTCAAATAGAAACAGGGCCTGTAACAAACCCCACACTTAAGGATCCCTGCTGCTTGTATTTTGGCCTAGTTTTAAAATGTAATGTTATCTGTTTTATTGTGTTTTTATTTATTTTTAAAAATAGTTACCAATTACATTTCATTCTGGTTCTGTCATCCTAGGGACTATTATGAGCCCATATATGAGCCCTGTTTGACACCTCTGGTCTAGCTGATAAAGAGAACAATAAATCAAGCCCCAATTGGTAGTGTTTGCTGATTTTCAAAGTGTAAACACTCATACCGGAAATTTAATAATTGTCTTTCCTGAGCCATTGAGCTGACTACAGCACTTCCTAGCCAAATGGGTGATCCCACCTAGGCTGAGTCCCTCCTCCCCAGCTCAGGCTTTCATCCTTTTTAACCAGCATTTGACCTTGTGGATCAATCACTCTCTCCTCCTAGATACTCTTTTCTCGCTGGGAGACACCTGTATACTCATTTCTCCCTAATGTTCTTTCTTTGATCTCTTCCTGACCAACTGCTCTTTTTCAGTTTCCTTTACTAGATAATATTCCAGATCATTATGCCTACCTGTGAGTGTATCCAAAAGCTTTGTCCTGGGTCTCTTCTTTTTTTTTTTGTCTTTACCCTCTCTTAGTGACTTTTTTTGTCTTTACCCTCTCTACCCTCTCTTAGTGACTTAGCTCAGAAGAGTTTAATTATTATTGCTATACTGATGCTTCTAATGAGATTCCTACTTTCTGGAGCTCAAGACCCACATCACCAACTGCCCATTGATATTTCAGACTACATGTCCTAAAAACACAGCAAAATCAACATATCCAAAATAGGATTCATTATCTTTTCCTTAAACTCACACCTCTTCTAAACTTTCCTATTTCTGTCAAGGATATTAACATCCTTCTTCTTGCCTAGATCAATATCCTTGGTGTTACACTTGATTACTCTTCTCACCCCACATACCCAATGAGTTGGCAAATTTTGTCCTTTCTACCGCCATAATATTCTTGCAACTGATCCTTTTTCTCCACTCCCACAGCCACTGCCATTGTTTCTCATTGTTTCTCTCCCGAACTATTGTAATAGCCTCCCAATTGGTGTTCTTGACTCAAGTCTCTCCCTTCTTCAATCCATCCTCCACAAAGTTGGTTTTTCCCAAAGTGTTAGTCCAACTATGTCATTCCTCTACTCAATAAACCTCATTGGCCCCTGTCACCTCTAAGGTCAAATAAAAAGCCTATGTTTATTATTGTATCCCCTCTAAGGCCAAGTATAAACGTCTACATCTGTTATTGAAAGCTCTTCACTACCTGGTCCCAATTTTCTTGCCACCCTTTTACCACATTACTTCCCTTCATGTATATACTATGGTTCAGTCAAACTGACCTTCTCACTTTTTCTCTTGCACTGGCTGTTCCTCATACTATGTGTCTTCCCTCTTCATATCTGCCTCTTAAAATCCTTCCTTTCTTTCAAGCCTAAGTCACTGTTACTTTGTACATAAAACCTTTCCTGATGCCCCCCAGTCATCCCAGATTATCTTGCATCTGTTTTGTATATTGGTAGGTATGTACATATTGTCTATGGGGAACCAGCTAGATCAGAAGCTCCTTGAGGAGAGAAGGGACAGTTTCACTTTTTTTATTTGCAACCCCAGCTCTCAGGACTGTGCCTGATATAGTATCATTGCTAATTAATATAAGTGATACATATAAATATCTACTATATACTATAGTGTGATGCATTTTTATGTCATATAATATATAACAATAATGTTAGATAAATGGTATATAAATATAAGATTATATTGATATATAGTGAATAATATTGAATGTATGATTTATGAAATTATACCCCAAATATTATTATGCATGGTATAATGTTATATCTTATATAAAATTATGTGATATATATTTTTGTGTTATTGTAATATTGTTTTTATAATACAATACATCATAGACATATAATCCACCATTTAAGAATACAGGACAGATCAGCTACTGTCTCAGATATTTCCTCGTTTCCCATGCGGCTGCACTCATTTTGGATTTTGACTTCCCCACCATGTCCCCATGTTGGGTACAGTCTTTCTCCTTTCAATTTCCTTTTGTATGTTGTCTTCCCCCATTAGGCTGTAAGTTCCTTGAGGACAGAAACTGTTTTTCTTTTTCATATTTATAGCTCCAGTGCTTAGCACAGTGCCTGGCACATAGTAGGTACTTAATACATATTTGTTTACAATTATATACAATAATATATTGGATAATATATAAATTTATATTATACAATTATATGTGATGCACATATATCAATAAGCAAGCATTTAGGAAGGACCTACTATGTGCCAGGCACTCTGTTACATGCTAAGGCTACAAAGACAAAAGATATCTGTATCTCTAATCTACTAAATAGACAGCTGAGTTAGGAAGACCTGGGTTCAAGTCCTTCCTTGAACACATACTGGTCACGTGACCATAGACAAGCCACCTAAACTCTCAGTGTCCCCAGGAAATTCTCTAAGACTAAATTACAGTGGAGTTACTGATCTGCATTGGTAGAGGGAGTTTCTATATCACCTGTTCCTTTACCAATAAAAGGACTGGTCTGGGTCCTGGGGTCCTCAAATAATAGGCTTAGATCTAGATGGAAAAATAAAGGCCATTTAGCACAATCTCTTCATTTAACATATGAGGGAACTGAGACCCAAAGTTAGTCAACTTCAAGCTCCTTCAATCTAGCACACAAACATTGATCAAACACCTACTGTGTGCCAGCTCTGTGCTGGGCACTGGAGAAACAAAGAAAAGTAAAACCCCTGGCCTTCAAGGAGCTTATATTCTATGGGGGGAAAACAACATAAAATATGTAAATAAATACATAATATATACAAAGTAAATATATGAAAGGCTAATATGGAAGACAATTTGAAGGGGGAAAAAAGAAAGAGAACAAAACTTGGGATCCTAAGTCCTATGTTCAATGCTTGGCGTCCAAACTTTTTAGTTGAATGACTTATACAAGTTACCCCAACTCTTTCACTTCCATATTACTCAAATGTAAAATGGGAACAATACTTGCTCATAGGGTTGTTGTGAGGAAAGTGTGTTGCAAAGCATAAAAAACTATATAAGTGTGTGCTTTTATTATAATAATAATTTTGAGGGACTTGAAGGAAAGTCATTCATGTAATATGTGCTTATGTCACTGTCTTTGTAAAATATAATTGTAGAACCCAGACAAACAAAAGAAGTCAATATAACACAATTTCTGAGCAGGGGGAGGTCCTGGTAACTGCAGGGATAATGTAGTGTTTGGAAAGGGAGTAGTGTGTAATAAGTCTGGAAAGGTAGGCTGCAGCCAGATTGTCAAGGAAATTAAATGTCCCAAAGAGGAGCTTTATTTTATCCTAAAGGCAATAGAAAGTCACTGAAACTTCTTGAACTAGAGAATGACAGTCATATCTATGCTTTAGGGATACGACTTTGGCAGCTGTGTGGAATATGGATTGGAGAGGGTAGAAACTAGAGGTACGAAAAGGCTATTACAATAATACAGGCAAGACATGATGAGGATCTGGTTAGGTGGCTGGCTGCGTCAGTCAGGCAGGCAATACTCATTCATTAAGGACTTATTATGTGCCAGGTATTGTGTTAAGGGATTGGGGGAGGGGGGGAGAAGGAGAGAGGGAGGGAAGGAGAGGAGACAAAAGACAGTCCCTGCCCTCAAGGAACTCCCAATCTAATAGTAGAGAGAACAAGCAAGCAAATATGTACCAACAAGCCTTAGACAAGATAAGTAGGAAATAATTGTAGAGGGAAAGCACTTGAATTAAGAAGGGTTAGGAAAGGCTTCCTGTAGAATGTGGGATTTTAGTTGTGATTTGAAGGAAGCCAGGAGGCAGAGATGAGGAGGAAGAGCAATTTAGGCATGGGGGATAACCAGAAAAAAATGCCCACAGCAGAAAGATGGAGTGTCTTATTCATGGACCACTTAAGGAAATCAGTGTTACTGGGTCAAAACATACATGGTCCATAGTAAGGTGAAAGAAGATGGGAAAAGTGGGCATTGGGGGGTAGAGTTAGGTTATGAAGATCTTTGGACACCAGAGGATTTTGTAATTGATCCCAGAGGTGATAGGAACCACTGGAGTTCACTGAGTTGGGGTGGGGCTTGGATGACATGGCTGGACCTGTGTGAGTGGGGAGGAGACAGATTTGAGAGATATTGTCAAGGCAGAATTGACAAAAGTTGGCAAAATGATTGGATACGGATATTGGATATGAAGGAGTGAAAAGTGAAGACCCCTTTTAGGGGAGGATTGTTGTTTTTCAGCCCCAGCCTGAACACAGTGACATGCTTTGTAGATGCTTAATAAACATTAATTGAATGGATAGATGGATAAATAAATAAGTGAATGGTTTAGAGGGGGAGGAAACAGGTTGGGAAACAATTGGAATGCTCTAAATCAGAAGTGATGCAGACTTGAGCTAAGGGCATAGTAGCAAGAATGGAAAGAAAAAGATGAGAGAAATATCAGAAGGGCTAAGGTAGAGAGAAGGAATAACCCTTGATTAGATATGGTGGACAAGGGAAAGGGTTTTGAATGATGGTGCCATTGATTAGCAACAACTTCTGATGAATTAGTAGCAATTCACTTCTTATCCCCTTGCATTCTGGGTTATAATGCCATTAGTCAATTGGAAGTGCTTTCTCCAGGGCTATCAACAATCTCTTAAGTGCTAAATCCAATGGCCCTTTTTCATTCCTTATTCTGCCTGACTTTCCTATAGCTTTTGACACCTCCAATCACCTCTTCCTTCTGGATACTTTCTCTTTCCCTTGCTCCCTTGATTCTGTGACACTGTGTTCTCTTGGTTTTCTTCCTACGTGTCTGTTTCCTGCTTCTCAGTCCTTTTTGCTAAATCCTTCTCTTCACATCCCATTCTTTACTTTAGGCTCTCTTCTCTTTTCTCTCTTCACTATGACAATGACAGCATCAATTTCCTTTATACTTAGGACACTCCAATCTTTATACCCTAATCTTCCCTGAATTCCAGTTCCCTACTACCAACGGTATGCCTTATATCTCCGTTTGGATGTTTTATATCATCTCAAACACAAAATACTCTGAATGAATCTATTGTATTTCCTAGCCCACCCCCAAACCTATCTCCTCTACAAAATATTCATCCTAGTCACCCAGATTTGCCACCTTGGAGCCATCCTTGACTCTGTCTTTTCCTTCAACTCCCATATCCAATCAGTTTCCAAATTTTTCAACCCTAACTCTACAACATCACTTGCTTTTACCCCCTTCCCTCCACTTATATATTATCTACCCTTGTTCTAACCACCATTACTTCTTGCTTGGATTATTGTAACAGCCTTTTAATTGGTCTCTCTTTAGTCTCTTCCCTCTCTAAATTATCCTCCAAATAACTCCAATATAAGTCTTAAAACACAAATCCGACCATATTACCCCCTAAATAAAAATTCTTCAATGGTTCCCTATCACCTCTAGGATAAAATAAAAATTCTTTATTTAGCCTGGCATTTAAAGCTCCCCACAGTTTGGTTTCCACCTACCTTTTCCATCTTATTTTAAATTATTCCCTTTCACATGTTCTCTGTTACAGTCACACTGGCCTACTAGCTCTTCCCCATAACTGATATTCCCCTGATGAGGTGCAAGCTCTGGGAGCCCTCTTGAGCTTTCCTTGAATCTTTGAGATACAGGCTCTGGGGACCCCCTTGAACTCCCACTTGATGAGGCATTTGCAGAGGCCATGAGCTTTCATTGTGGCTGGGCCCAAACCTCTGTTACTACCCTAGCCCTCCATTGTCCATCTACTTTCCACCCTTGAGCCTGTCAAAATATCAATACACCCTTGCATTGACCTCATTATCTCCTCCTGAAGACCCTCCCCAAACTCATTACTGGAGTCTGACCTCATTGATTCCTCCTAAAGACCCTCCCCAAACTCCTCCTCCAGACTACCCCTAGATTCCTCCCACAACCTTCCTGTATATAAGATCCCATCTTGCCCCCATGTGTGTGAGAATGCCATAGAATGACCTAACACAGACTTACTCTGTCCAATACAAGTGAACTTTTAATAAACTTTACTTTTCTTTGGCTGAGAAGACTTCAGTCGATTTCATTCAGCAGGACCTGGCGTGTTGGTATTTTGGGGTCTATACCTCAACACCACCTTCTACCTCTTTGCCTTTGAACAAGTGGTGTCTCCTATCTGGAATCTGTCCCCACCCCTCAACACCAACTCCCCTTAGAAAATCTCTAGCTTTTTTCAAAACCCTGCTCAAATGACACCTGCACAAAAGGCCTTCACTCTTTCCTTCTTGAAACTACTTCTCATTACTTTGTGTTCAGTGCTTAGTACCCACTTCCAGCAGAATATAAGCTTCTTGAGGCCTGGGTCCATTTTGTTATTTTCCTATGGCCTGGTTCATTGATTGGCATGTAGCAGGCATATCTCCCTGGTCAAATGTGAGCTTTTTGATAGCTAACATTTATGTAGCACTTAATATGTGTAAGGCGCTGTGCTAAGTGCTTTACAGTCATTATCTCATCTGAAATTCACAACAATTTTGTAAGGTAGAGGCTGTTATTATTCCCATTTTATAAAGGAAGAAACTGAGGCAAAGTGGCTTGCCTAGAGTCACACAGCTGGAAATGTCAAAAGCTGGATTTGAACTTGAGCTTTCCTGACCCCTGGCCCAGCATGCAATTGACTGCACCACCTAGTTGCTTCTCTTTGAGCATAAAGACTGTCTCAGTTCTGTCTTTGGGTTTTCAATGCCTAAATACAGTGCCTGTAAGCAGGTCCTTAATAGATTCTTATTGATTGATTGAAACACACCTGTCTCCTCTTGAGAATAAGACTATAGAATGATTCCTACCTGTGTAGAATGTGGATATTGTATGCATCCTGCCAATTAACTGTTTAACTGTTTTCTTTTCTTACAAGGGAAAGTTTAAGGGGGATGGGGAGGAATAAGGGAAAATGACTAGTGTTCAAACACAAAGGTAAAAAGAAATCTTTTTTTTTAATCCATTTAGTTTTCTCTGTAAAGTGTAGACAAAATTTTGAAGTATTGGAAGTTTGGAGTCTCTGGCACCACTAGTTCCCCAGGTTCCCAGTATCTTCTTCATATGGTCCAACAGTTGTCTAGGACCCTTTACTGCATCTCTCCTAAAGGGCCCATTCTGCTGGGGGCTGGGGGTGGGGAATGATTGCCCCACGCATCGAAACTTTGCTTTGACTCATTTTTCCCCTGGACCCTTCAACTATGTCTAAGCCCCTCTGGCATTTGTTTTTTTTGCTTTCCTAGTAGACAGTTAATCTGATAAATTGCATTAGTGTCTTCCTCAAGGCTACACATGAGCCTTTTCTTAGCTCATATGTTTGCATTTTAGCAGGATAATTCTGGAAAATAAAGAATCAGAGATGCAATTCTTTAATCTTTTATAACTAAGGAATAGTTGCAGTGGTGGGAATTTCAGATACTATTGTAAAGCCCTTAGCACAGTGCTTGGCACTTATCAATGCTTATTCCTCCCTTCCCTTTCCCTAAACTAGAAGAACAGGTAGGCACTTGGCTGCCCTTCAAAGTCAACCTTCTTGGAGTGGCTAGGTGGCGCAGTGAACTCCACCGGCCCTGGAGTCAGGAGGACCTGAGTTCAAATCTGATCTCAGACACTTAACACAAAACCTAGCCATGTGACGTTGGGCAAGTCACTGAACCCCAATTGCCTTCCAAAAAAAAGGCAAAAAAAAAAAAAAAAGCAAAGTCAACCTTCTTGACTGACACTGTTGATCATCATCTCCTCCTGGATATTTTCTCCTCTTTAGGTTTTAGTGACATGTGCTCTTTCTTGTTAATTCTCTTACCTTTCTGGCCTCTCCATATGCTTGCTTAGCTAGATCTTCATCTAGATCATACTCAGCCATGGAGGTCCCCAAAGGCTCTGTCCTGGACCCTCTTCTCTTCCCTCAACCCTATGTTTCTTGGTGATCTCATCAGTTCTCATGTGTTAAGTTATACAGTGATTCCCAGATCTATAAATCCAGCCCTAGTCTCTCTCCTGACCTCCAGTCCTTCATCAGCAAGTATCTTTTGGACATCTTGATCTGTATGTCCCCTAGGCATCTCAAATTCAGCATGCCTAAAATTGAGATAATTATGAGATAATTATCTTTTCCCCCAAATTTTTTTTCCTCAACATCCCTATTGACATCAAGAATACCACCATCCTCCCAATCACCCAGGCTTAAAAACTTGGTGTCACCTCCCACTCTGCCCACATATGGCACTCACCCCTTATATCGAATCTGTTGTCAAATCTCATCATTTCTACCTTTACAGCATCTCACATACATGTCCTTTCTACTAACCTGGCCATTATTCCAATTCAGGTCCTCATCTCTTATCTTAATTATTGCAGTAGTTTTCCGATTGGTTTTCCTGCCTTAAATCTTTCCCTATTCAAGCAGCTCTACTCAGCTGACAAAGTGATTTTTCTAAAGTATATGTCATCTTTCTATTCAATAAACTCCATTAAGTCATCTCATTCCTGGTCCACCCAGGAGGCTAGTGATTACCTACCACTTACTACAGGTTGTGCAGTCATTTTCAGTCATGGCCAACTCTTCACAACCCCATTTGGGGTCTTCCTGAAAAGATGTTGGAATGGTCTACCATTTCCTTCTCCAGATCATTTTACTGATGAGGAAACTGAGGCAAACAGAGTTAAGTGACTTGTCCAGAGTCACCCAGTTAGTAAGTGTCTGAGGTCGAATTTGAATTCAGGAAGATGAGTCTTCCTGACTCCAGTGCTCTATCTACTGTTCCACTGTGCCACCTAGATCTGTGTGTGTGTGTACGTGTATGTACATATGTAAATGTGCACATATATAAATTATAAATTTCATGTATATACAAAAAAATACATGTAGTATATACAAACTAGAAATAGAGGCACCTAGGTGGTTCAAATCTGGCTTCATACACTTACTAGTTGTGTGACCCTGGGCAAGTCACTTTATTTTGTTTACCTCAGTTTCTCCATCTGTAAAGTGGGGAGAAATAATAGCGCCTCCCTCCCAGGGTTGCTACGAGGATCAGATGAGATTGTAATTGTAAAGTGCTAAGCACAGTGTCAGGCACAAACTGGGGACTATACAAATGCTTATTTCCTTCCTTCCCAAATGGTGTGTGAATCTGTATATACATACTTATTCACGTGTTGTCTCCTATTAGAGTGTGAGCTATTTGATTATAGAGACCGTGTTTTTGCCTTTCTTTATATCCCCAGAGCTCATCATACTTCCTGGTACATGAGAAGCACTTAAATGCTTGTTTATTAGAAATAATTATACTGGCAGCCATCTATTCTGGCTACATATAACATCAGCTTTATGCTTCGACTTCCTTACGGAACAACATACTCTTTTTTGTTAAATTTGATATCTGCTTTAATCTTCTAACCTCAAGGTCGAACATGTCACCAACTTGTTTTTGAGGCACAAAAAGATCCTATATTCTCTGCACTATCGTCCTAGGGCAGAGGTCATTTTAGGTTTCTTGGACGTGAATTTATTTCCTATTTCACAAACTCAGATGTGGCAGGTCTAAGGTTTAATTAATTCTCAACATCTCCTCAGAATCATTCCAGGAAAAGATCTGAAAACTATCTAATATCCCCCAGCTCCAGGATGTTGCAATATAATAGTTTCAAATATTACTTTGCAATTAGATTCCACCACCACCCCCCGCCCTTATTGTTAACTCTTTATTATTTAGGAACTCATTATTTCTTTTGTGAATTCTTATTGCTGTTTTGTTCGGCTCTTGCCCCTGATCTTTGCCCATTTTGCTCTTCATTTGGGTTCTCACATGAATCTAAGCATCAGAAAACTAAGGACAAGGAACAAGAAGAGGAAGTGAAATTTATATCAGTCCACTTGCCACACATTCACAGCTCTGATAAAATTTGGACAGAAGAGGAAGTTGACTATTGGTTGGCTTTCAAAAAAAAGTATTTGTAGTTTTTAAAGTATTATTTATGTTTTAAATTCTTTTCTATTACCATAGATAACTAGAAGTTGCTTATCTGGCAGGACAAGGAAGGGACAACTCAATGAATCTAGTAGTCCAAAGTCTTTTTTTTTCTCCTAATAAACGCAGTTAAAATTTTCTCTCCTATACAATACATAGTATTCCTCTGAAATTAATATCATTCCAGTCTTGTTTTTTAAAAGGCAATGGTTACTTCAAGTTCCCAAAGTTTGCTTTGCTCTTTCTTAATTTAGATCTTTTCCACTTATTAACATCTGCAAAAACAAGATTTTGGAAATAGTAACTTCTCTGCCAACCAAGCTGACAACCTGGTTTTACTGTCAATGAAGTACCACATTGCCAAATCATCTCAGTGTGTCATCATCTTCAGGCCGGAAATTTGACAGTGGAACTGGAAGATTTATAAATGGCCCTGGAAATGGCTGAAAATGAGAACCAGCTGGGTGGACAGATGAACAAAATTAACATTTTTCACTAATGTCTTTGTATGGATTGTTGCCATTTTCTCGTCTTGTCAGACTAGGGCTACTGTTATCATGAGACATCTCTGACAAAGCCAAATAAAGCTATTCTTAAGACTGGTTCCAGTTGGTCTGCTCTGCCTTGTGCTAAAGGCAGGACAGAGAGGAGTGTGTGTGTGTGTGTGTGTGTGTGTGTATATGTGTGTGTGTGTGTGTACGTGTACACTCACTCTAGTGTGCTCATGTGTAACTGACTGAGGGTGTGGCCAGGGCTGTAGCCAGAGTGGGGAGGGGTAGGGAAGTGAATCAGTGTTAGAACAGATTGGGGTATGGGAAGAGCTGTTTCCACTTTCAGGTTTCATTTTTACCACTTCCTCAAAACTACTGTTGTATATAACTCTATTGAATGCTGAAGAGGGAGTCAGAGAATCTGGGTTTGAATCCCAGCTCTGCCACTTATAAGCTTTATGACCCTGGGAGAGACACATCATCTCTTTTGGCATCAGTTTCTTGATGTGAACTGAGGGTGTTGGATTAGATAATCTCTGAAATTCTTTCCAGCATCAAACCTATGATCCTGTGATGGGTAGCACTTACTGTATGGGCAGCTAGGTGGTTCAGTGTCTGGGGCAATGGACCTGGAATTCAGGAAGACCCAAGGTCAAAGCTAACCTTAGATGCTTACTAGCAGCGTGACCCGGGGCAAGTGACTTAACTTCTGCTTTCCTTAGTTTCTTCATCTGTAAAACAGGTACAATAATAGCACTTACCTCCCAGGGCTGTTGTGAAGATCAAATGAGAGAATAATTCTGAAGTGCTTAGCATGGGGCCCACAACATAATAAGTATCACATAAATGTTGTGGTTGTTTAATCATTTTTAGTTGAGTACAGCCCTTCATGGCCCCTTTGGGGTTTTCTTAGCAAAGATACTGGAGTGCTTTGCCATTTCCTTCTCCAGTTCATTTTACTGATGAGGAAACTGAGGCAAACAGGGTTTACCCAGGGTCACACAACTAGAAAGTGTCTGAGGTCAGATATGAACCCTGGTCTTCCTGACTCCAGGCCCACCACTCTATCTTCTGTGCCACCTATCTGCACCATATAAATGTTAATTATTACTATTGGTTAAAAGCATGATCAATTTGACCAATAGTGAGTCAGAATTCATCATTGTCGTGGACAAATTGTTCTGATAGTTCTTCCCCAAAACATTTAATATTTAAACTATTGTAGATGGAAAAAAAAAACCCAAAAGATTTTCCCTAATTGATGGTTTTGTATTATCATCATGTATCTACATTATATCAATGTAAATGATACATTTATACAGGATACATTTCAAAGAATGTAGACTAGTACTACTTTCACTTAGAACATAAATAACATAACAAGGAATCTTTCTTTCTCTACCCTTGAAGCAAGGACACATTTAATTTTAAGTGCTATTTAGAATGTGCCCCAAGGGCTGCTGGCTGGTTATCTCCATCTATATTCCAGAAAATGTAGGAATCTTTATAGATTCCTAGTTATAGATATCACACTACAACCATAGGAAATGTAGGAATTTATAGATTGCTAGTTATAGATAACTCCATTTTTCTTTTTCTTGCCATCAGGATCAAGATATTTCATAGGATTGTAGCTCTGGAGCTAAAAGTGACTGAATATTTCTCTGGGAGAAAGATCAGTGAACTTGGACATGAAGATTTCAGTCTCTTTAAGTCTATAGAGATAGATACAAAATGTCACAAAAATGTGACATACACACATATTTAGGGCTAATTTGGAGGATTAATTCAAGAATTTGGAGGAAGTAATATTAAATTATATAATTTTAGCATTTCTCATCACAGCCAAAAGACATGAAGTGTCCAATTAATAAGTCTAATAAAACAAAAGCAAACACTCAAGTATATACCATATTAGAAAAACATTCATAATTATGCTTTTAGACTATATTTTCAGAATTACCTAAATTTCACTTCTAACCTAGGACCTAGGTTTGTTGCAAAGGTGGAGTGGGGTGGAGAGGGGGAGGAGAATACTAATGGGCAGTTTTTCCTCAGAGAAACAGTACTACTAATGGAATTTTAGGGAATGCTAAAAGTACCAGGGGAATTCTGATCTATAAAGTAACATTGCCACAGCAATTCCTGCTTTGGTGGCATTGATTCTCCTTGCTTCTGACAGCTATAGTTCAACATTTTCCCCCCACTTCCCCTCCAGAGGGATGACAATGGAAAGAAAAATGAACATTTTCCTATTTTGGTCTCTGGAGCTATCACCTAGGATAGTATGCTGTATTGAGAAGAGTGCCAAATTTGGAGTCAGGAGACTTAGGTATTATACTTATTATGCAGTCCTAGTCAAGTCACTTCAATAAAATGGAAATAATCTTTGCATTACCCACCCCCATAAGGGTCTTGAAGGGGATTTGCAAAGCATAAATGCTGTGTATATATGACGTTGGCAAACACAAGATATTCTATAAATGCATGTTGATTGATTACTGTAAACAAATGATTCCCCCTCCCTCATTAGATTATATGCCCAATGAGGGCAGGAAATGGGGTGAAGAGCTAATTTAAGGGCAATGAGGCACAGAGGAAAGAACACAGTTAGCTTCAGGTTCTGTGGCTATATGACCTTTCGTAACTAAACCACTGAGTTTATTTCCTCTTCTGTCAAATGGAAATATTAATACTTACCCTGCCCATATATTAGGATTGTTGTAAGAATCATAAAAAGTCATGAGAGTGCTTTGAAAAAGGTGTGCTTATTACTTGGGGAGGAAAAAAAGAGAAGGTGCTCTCCAAGGTCCTTTTCCTTTAGAGAGGAATGACATTAACTATCTCTGTGATTTCATAGAACTATGAGATTGAGAACTCAAAGAGATCTTACTTATCATCTGATCCAACCCCTTCATTTTATAGCCGAGGAAAAATAGGCCCAGAAAAAAGAATAATAACAGTGTCTTACATTGGCAAAGAACTTCACATATGTCACTCATTTTCTCCTCCTAACAACCCTGGAGGGGTTATTCACATTTTACAAAAGGGGGACCATTATTATTCCTATTTTATAAATGAGGCAGAAGAAGTTAAGTGACCTGCCCAGTGTCTCAGGACACTTTTGAACTCATGTCTTCCTGACTCCAGGTCTGTGCTTGACCGGCATGACTCAGTTGAGATGAGATTTGCCCAAAGTCAAAAAGGTAAAATTAATTAATAGAGCTGAGAATGGAACAAAGCTTATCCAGCCTTTCAATCCTCTCTCCAACCTCTCCTTGATTTGTAAATTGTCAGGATTTGAAGTCCAAGGGTCTACAGTCAAATCCAGGCTTTGGGTCATTAGCTCCCTATACGACCTTGGGCAAGTCCTTTAACCTCTCTGGGACTCAGTTTCATCACTAGGAAAAAGAGAAAACTGGACTAGACTGGCCTCTAAAGTTCCCCTCTGCCTTAATTTTAAAAGGTCCTAAGATTGTTCTTTACTCTGAAGAAAGAAAAGGAGTCGCTAAAATTAACATGTGCTGGAGACCAGTGCCGGTGCCTGGGGGAAATGAAATTCCCCGGGCCGCGCAGGCGCGCTCCCTTCCCAAGGCTGGTTATGTCACATTTGACTCCTGGCAGCCCCGGAACCAAGTGACGGAACTCCGTAGCTAGCCGGACGGAAGGGAGCGCACCCGGAAGAGGCGGGAGGAAGAGAGAAACATTTAGCGGACAGAACGTGTGGCTTCCGGTTGGTTTCTCCATTCGCCACCGCGATGTTCTCCCGCGTCTCGGCTCTAGGGCCCAGCCGCCCCCTCTTCCTCCGTCTGCCTTGCATCCCCGGTGGCGCCGAATCGGCTGTGGAGACTCGCCACGGCCCGGCCAGGTACCGCCCTGCTCTCTCCCTCCACTCCCCGCACTTGGGAGCCTGGGGGTCACCCTGGCAACCGCGCGTGCCTCATGCCCCGCTTCCCCTGACCTCTGCCCCCTGAGCCTTCCCCTCTCCTCGTCTCAGGGACCCTTTGCTCGGCCCTGACCCTGGCCTCCCTCTGACACTTCCAGTGTGCGTGTTCCCCAAGCCCCGACCCTTCCGTCGGGCGGTGTGCCGGCCTCCTCGCTGCCTGCGCGGTTTGGTGGCTAAAAAAAAAAAAACCATCTCCCCTCCACGACTCCTGCAGTGTAAAGGGTAGGCTAGTGGATGTGTAATGTTAATAATTAAATTAGCTGTAAAGAATTGTGTTAGCATACTTTAGCTGGGTTTTCTATAGCGTCACTGTTTAACTTATACATCTTAAGAACTGCATGAATGTCACTATCAAGACAAGTTTCAAGTAGGTCATTTGTAAATTGATGAAATGCATGTGTGTTTGTGTGTGTGTTATGCATGTCTTAATTCTGTGTGCATTTGTCGTAATTCCATAACTAACATCAAATAAAAAGCCTCACAAACAAACAAAAAGAATTGTGTTAGGTCCCTGTTGGGATGTAGCTCCCATTCTGATTCCTTCTTGCAAGAGTAGCTGCCCCACGTTTGTTAAATTTAATCCTTAGTAATCTTACTATGTCAAGCCTTTATTTTAACTTCCTGTTCTTCCCACCCTAGCTCAAGACTCTCCCAACTTTTATTACCCATCATGGAGAATGCTAGGTCTGGAGTCTGGAAGATCCCAGTTCAAAGCTGCTCTGAGACAGTTCCTAACTGTGTGACCTTGGGCAAGTCATTGAACCCTGTTTGCCTCAGTTTCCTCATGAGTAAAATGAGCTAGAGAAAGAAGTGGCAAATCACTCCAGTATCTTTACTAAGAAAACCCCCAAATAAGGTCAGAGAGTCAGACAGAACTGAAAAAGATTTAAACTACAAATTGCCTTAATTGTATTGTATGTTCCAACTGAACTAGATGTCCTTGTTATATTCCCCTTCCTTAGTGCCTGTGTTTCATCCTAGTAGCTGAGAGGTTTCCATTCCTATTCAGATATCAGCTTCTTCATGAATAATGATAGTCAACTTTTACATAGTGATTTATATACGTTAACTCATTTGATCCTCCCAACAACTGTGTGATGTAGGTGCCTTTATTATCCCCATTTACAGATGAAAAAACTGGCACATGTGACATTCCTCAGTATTGTCTCCCCACCAAAGTGGCTCTCCCTCAAATTTCACATAATTTTTTGCATTTAGCTCATTTTTCTGGACATCTTGGTTGTACTGATTCTTCCCTCTATCAGGAGTGGTGAACCTTTGGCCCCAAGGGCTTAGGGAGTAGGTCTGTGTCATATCCTCTGTGTCTATGTTGTATCTTCAGTGCTTCATAGCATTTCCCTTCATATAGTAATGTTTGAAGGAATAAATACAAAAATGAATAGTAAGCTTCTCACTCTTATTGGGGATAGAAGATCCATTACTATCGAGTATAAAAGTACAAACAAAGTATGGTAGGAAATGCTAGAGATCTCATCTAAGGTGGAACAAGAAAAAAGCTTTATGGAAAAGTTAGAATCTAAATTAGACCTAGAAGAATGGAAATGTGAGAATTGGGAGTGTGCATTTCAACTATGTGACCAAAGGTATGGAAGTAAGAAAGACTGGCGTGATTTTTTTGAATAGTGAGTTTTTCCTTTTGGCTGAAGCATAGTATATGCAGAGATAAGGCTGCAGAGCCTATCAAAAGCCATATAAAAATGTGCTCTAGATAAAAAATAGAGAAATATACATTTAATGTAAATCAAAACAATTCTTGAGATACCATATCATACCTATCAGATTAGCTAACAAGACAAAAGAGGAAAATTATAAATATTGGAGAAGATGTGGGAAAATTGGAATACAAATGCGTGGCTGGAGGAGCTGTGAACTGATTCAACCATTCTGGAGAACAGTTTGGAGCTATGTACAAAGGGCTATAAAACCGGACATACCCTTCGATTCAGCAATACCACTACTAGATCTGTATCCCAAAGAGATCATAAAAATGGGAAAAGGATCCACATGTACAAAAATATTTATAGGAGCTCTTTTTGTGGTAGCCAAGAATTGGAATTGAGGGGATGCTCATCTATTGGGGAATGGTTGAACAAGTTGTGGTATGTGAATGTAATGGATTACTATTGTTCCATGAGAAAGGATGAGTAGGCAGATTTCAGAAAAACCTGGAAAGACTTACATGAACTGATGCTGAGTGAAGTGAGTAGAACCAGGAGAACACTGTACACAGTAACAGCAACATTGTACTATGACTGGCCTTGATAGACTTGACTCTTCTCAGCAATGCAAAGATCTAAGACAACTCTGAAAGACTCATGATGGAAAATTCTGTCCATATCCAGAAAAAGAACTATGGAGTCTCAATGCAGATCAAAGCATAGTATTTGTTCTCTCTTTTTTGTTTCTTCTTTCTCGTGGTTTCTCTTATTGGTATTAATTCTTCTTTACAACATGACTAATGTGAAAATATATTTACTGTGAATATGTATGTAGAGCATATATCAGACTGCATGCCGTCATGGGAGAGGGAGAAAATTTAGAACTCAAAATTTTATAGACGTGAATGCCAAAAACTTAAAATAAATGAATAAATAAAATTGTTTTTGTTTTTTTAATGTTTGTTTAAGCAACTCTGAGGTTCCAAAGATGACAAAGGAAAATGAGAGCTATTGGGCTGCTGGAAAACAGACACATTAATATACTGTTAGTGGAGCTATGGATTGATAGACCCGTTGTGGAAAGAAATTTGGAAACTAAGCCATTGTGGAAAGAAATTTGGAAACTAAGCTCCCAGAGTCATTAAACTGCCTATTCATTAACTGAGCAATACCACCACTAGGTCTATACTCTCAAGAGATCAAAGAAATACTATGGCAAAGAACTGGAAACTGAGGGAGTGCCTACCAACTGGGGAATGGCTAAACAAATTGTGATATATGAATGTGATGGAATATTACGATGCTGCAAGAAATGATGGAAATAGTTTCAGAAGAACCTAGGAAGACATGTATAAAATAATGCAGAGTGAAGTGAAAAGAACCAGAAACACTCTATACAGTGACAAAATTGTAATGACAACTTTGAAAGACTTAAGAAGTCTGATCAACAGATTCCAGGGGACTTATGAAGAGCCATGCCACCCATCTTCTGACAGAGTGGTAATAGACTCAAGAGGCAGAATAAGACATATTTCTGGACTCTATATTTGTTACAAGAGTTTTGTTTTTCTTTTTTTCTCCCCCCCTGGGGAATGGGAGAATGGGGAGGTGTAAGGGAAGGAAAATAAATGTATGTCAATTGAAAAGTAAATGAAAAAAAAACTTTAAAATACTAGAAGTGTAGGTTGGTATCAAATAAGGCTAGAAATTGTTGAAAGCCAACTGCTTTTGGTAGATGTTAGGGTGACATTGAAGATTTTTTTTGGAGGGTTTTACCCTGAAGGGAGCTATACATGAGAAAGATAACTACTGGTATGTGGGATTAGTTAGAATAGAAAAACATAGTATCTAGGAAATCAGGTAGAAGTCTGTTGAAGGAGTCTATGCAAAAGGTGCAGAGCGCAGGATAGCAATGTAGTAGGAATGGAAAGGGATAGATAGGAGAGATATTTCCAAGACGGAATCTGTAAGACTTAACAAGTGATTAGTTGTGAGGAATTAAAGATGATTAAAGCTTCAGACCTAGGAGAATGGTAATGCTATTGACAGGTAAAGGTAGTGCTATTAAATGCTAAGGTTTTGATGGAAAAAAATTCTGTTTTTGACTAAAAAGTATAGATTCAAAGTCCTGAATACCATTTAGAGTAGTAAATAGGTGTAAACTCTTGGATTACCTTCATACAATATACACTTCTTTTTTTCTTTTTCTTTCCTCTTCAAAATTTCTTTCCTAGGACAAAATCCAAAATCCAAAGGTGTTTCAGCACAAACGGTGTGATCTACAGCAAGAAAGATGAGTCTTCTGTTCCTGTTGCTAAGATTCCTGACAGTGTTCCAGAGAGCCAGGATAATAAAAAGGAAAATGCAACTAACAACTTGCTGAGTATTATAAAGGGCATGAAAATTGAATTAAGTACACCTAACATGTTACAGGACACAATTCATACAACCGAGACACAAAGGAAGGAAGAAGTTAAAAATTTGGGGAGGACAAGTAGCGTGAGTCGGAAAGCTATGAAACATTCTTCACCTGAGAGGTAAATTGAATGTTCTTTGGTATAGTGGTTTTGATATTCCATTTTTTTCCTTTGAATTTGTACTGTTTAAATTGGAGCTTTTTGAACTCAGGTCCTCCTAACTCCAGGACTGGTACTCTATCCACTGCGCCACCTAGCTGCCCCTAAATTTGAGCTCTTTAATAACAAATAAAGGTTGCTCTCCATCCATTCTAATCTAATTCCTGTACTTCACTATGATGTTTATGTGATCCTGGATTCTCCAAGGCTGTGCTCACTAGAGTATAAACCCAGACCCTCTGACAAACCATATGACAAGCCCTTAGGCTAAAGAGAATAAGCTAAATTCTGAGAAATTTTCTACTGAGGGAATGAATGTTTTCAATTACAATGATTCATGCAGATGTGCTATATATAGATAGATTAGAATAGGAACAGATGGAGTCAGGAAAATTAATTAGAAGGTTGTTGAAGGAGTAAAAGTTACAGAGTGGCTGGACTAGGGTGATATTTAGTGGAAATGGAAAGAAAGGGGAAAGATTTGAGAGGAGAAATCTTAAAATTTCAAGTCATGCAATTACTGAAGAAAAGCATGAACAACACTGTAATGTAGTTGTGAACTAAAGAACTATTGTTAATCTCATTTATCTGTTCTTAGATTATACTTGAAAGTGATAAAATTGAATCTTTACCAGTGTTATGTAATTCAGATTTTTTACTGAAGTAAGTCTGACCTTCCTACTTTATTAGCTTAGAATAATGAGTTTTATCATATATACCTTCACATCTATTTTAAGGTTATATGTGCTTCAAGAAGCAAGTGTTTTGTTGTTTTTTGTTTTGGGGGTTTTTTTTGGAGGGGGGAAGACAAGGCCATTGTGGTTAAGTGACTTGCCCAAGGTTACACAGATACTAAGTGTCAGGTGTCTGAGGCTAGGCTTGAACTCAGGTCCTCCTGACTTGAGGATCGGTGCTCTATTAACTGCACCACATAGCTACCCCCAAGAAGTGGATGTTTTAAAAACCAAAGTAATATTGAGGATCTCAAATTTATTTTTGACTCCTTAAGCTCTAAAACTAGTGGAGCTATATGACTTAGTATAAAAAGGCAAGATAGATTACAAGGCCATCATTTTGCATTTTGGTTAAGAGATAAATGAAACAGTATGTAATATTCTGTTTTCTATCCCTTCACATTCTTCAGTTACCAGTCACTGACTCCTGAATTAGTGGCTGCTGCAACTGCTGTTGCTGATTCTCTTCCTTTTGGCAAACGGTCAGTCAAATCAGAGTTGCTGGATCAGTTGAGGAAACATGAGAAAGACTTCAGAGCACACCAAGGAAAAGAAACAGTTAAAATAAGGTCAGTAAATTGAATGGCGATCTTCATAATGGTAACTCAAAGTAAACATTATTTCATTTGGCTGATATGTGTCAAATATAGCTTAATATAAATTCATTTGAAAAACAATTAAAAATGCCACAAGTAAGATAGTTTTATCCATCAAAAGGCTATTTTTTAAAAATAAAAACATAGTGAAAAGAAGACAGAACCTTTTTTTCTTTCTTTTTAGTTTTCAACATTCACTTTTATAAGACTTTGAGTTACAAATTTCTCCACCTCATTCCCTTCCTCAAGGCTATACATGTACAATCACATTAAACATATTTCCACATTAGTCATGTTGTGAAAGAAGAATCAGAACAAAAAGGAAAAATAATGTGAAAGAAAAAAACAAAAGAGAAAATAGTGTGCTTCGATCTGCATCCAGATTCCACAGTTCTTTCTCTGGATATGGATAGCGTTTTCCATGATGAGTCTTTCGCAATTGTCTTGGATCATTGTATTGCTGAGAAGAGCTAAGTCTATCAAAGTTGGTTATCACATAATGTTGCTGTTACTGTATACAGTCTTCTGGTTCTTCTCATTTCACTCAGCATCAGTTCATCTAAGTTTTTCCGGGTTTTTCCAAAATCCGCCTGCTTATCCTTTCTTTTGAATTATTAGTATTCCATTATATTCATATACCATAACTTGTTCAGCCATTCCCCAATTGATGGGCATCTCCTTATTTTCCAATTCTTGGCTACCACAGAAAGAGCTGCTGTAAATATGTTTGTACATGTGGGTCCTTTTCCCATTTTCATGATCTCTCTGGGATATAGCTCTAGAAGTGATATTACTGGATCAGAGGGTATGCACAGTTTTATAGCCCTTTGGGTATAGTTCCAAATTGCTCTAAAGCAGTGGTTCTCAACCTTCCTAATGCCATGACCCTTTAATATAGTTCCTCATGTTGTGGTGACCCCCAACCATAAAATTATTTTCATTGCTGCTTCATAAGTGTAATTTTGCTACTGTTATGAATCGTAATGTAAATATCTGATATGCAGGATGTATTTTCATTTTTACAAATTGAACATAACCCACAGGTTGAGAACCGCTGCTCTAAAGAATGATTGGATCAGTTCACAGTTCCACCAGCAATGCATTAGTGTTCCAATTTTCCCACATCATTTATAATTTTCCTTTTCTGCCATATTAACCAATCTGATAGGTGTCAAGTGATATCTCAGAATTGTTTTAATTTACATTTCTGAGTCTAATCTAGAGTGATTTCACTCATTTTTTCATATGACTGTAGATAGCTTTAATTTCTTCATCTAAAAACTACCTGTTCATATCCTTTGACTCTCAGTTGGGGAATGACTTGTAATCTTATAAATTTGACTCAGTTCTCTATATATTTTAGAAATGAGGCCTTTATCAGAGACACTAACTGTAAATATTGTTTCCCAGCTTTCTGTTTCCCTTATAATCTTAGTTGCATTGGCTTTGTTTGTACAAAAGATTTTTAATTTAATGTTATCAAAATTACCCATTTTGAATTTCATAATGTTCTCTATCTCTTGTTTGGTCATAAATTTTTCCCTTCTGCATAGATCTGACAGGTAAACTTTTTCTTGCTCTCCTAATTTGCTTGCAGTATCACCCTTTATATCTAAATCATGTAGCCATTTTGACGTTATCTTGGTATACAGTGTCAGATGTTGGTCTGTGCTTAGTTTCTACCACGATGTTTTCCAGTTTTCGTTAAATAGTGAGTTCTTATCCCAAAATCTGGAATTTGGGGGGTTATCAAATAGTGGATTACTATAGTAATTAACTAGTATGAGAAGAACCTCCATTTATGGAAATATTGCTATGAAAGGAAACATTTTTCTAAGTAAATTGCTGGATGTATATACAGCATGGTCAGTAAATTCTTCCTTGACCTTCATAATCTTTGTCCTTATATTAATTACAGAATTTTCATGCCTAGCCTTTTGACATTCCCCTAGTCACAAAATTCTGAGTGTAAATTGTAGAGAAATAGAAGCTTAATTATTATACATATATTTTCAGAGTTATTCTAAAAAAAAGTCAAAGTGAAGCTTTTGCAGATTGAAGTAAAGAAGGTTCACAATAAGCATTTTGTGGAGGACTCTCTGGAAAAACTAGGAATCAGACTACTGATAGAAGTACATAAACCAGTCCTAGTAGTTTTAGTTATATTAGCCTATGAATATTTTTACTTCCTCAATTTTCACTTATTAGTTCTTTTCTCCCTTTATGTGCTGTATATATCAACGCCAACTCCACTTTCTGAGGCAGTTTCAAAGGTAAGACAGTAATAGATCTGGATCTCTGTAGAAGTTCCACTCTCTTCTTTTTTTCCACAGCTTAATAGTATTTTATTTTTTCCAGTTACATGTAAAGATAGGTTTCAACCTTCATTTTTATAAAGATTTTGAGCTCCAGATTTTTCTCCCTCCTTCAGTTTGTCTTCCCCAAGACAGCAAACAGTCTGATATATGGGTTATACATGTACAATCATATTAAACATATTTCCATGTTAATCATATTGTGAAAGAAGAATCAGAACAAAAGGAAAAAACCACCAAAAAAATGAAAATAGTGTGCTTCAGCCTGCATTCAGACACCATATTTCTGTCTCTAGATGGATGTTATAGCATCTTCTATCATGAATCTTTTGGAATTGTCTTGGCTCATTGCACTGTTGAGAGAAGCTAAGTGAATCATAGCTGATCATCACACCGTGTTACTGTTACCGTATACAGTGTTTTTCTAGTTCTGTTCACTTCACTTAGCATCAGTCCCTGTAAGTCTGCCCAGGTTTTTCTGAAATCTGTCTGCTTATCTCCCCTGTCATCTTAAGCCCAGTTTATTCTCTTTATACTTTCTGCCTTGGTGATCTCATTGACTCCATGGGGATGACTCCTAAGTATACACATCCAGTCCTGGCCTCTCTGCTGAGCTCGATTCCTGTATTACCAGATGCCTTGGAGTGTCTGTGTGGATGTCCCATGAGCATCTCAAATTCAGCATCTTCTAAATGCAGTTCATATTTCATCCAAAACCTATCCCTATACCAAATTGTACCACATCTGTTAATGACGTTACTGTTATTCAACTTACCCAAGTTTATACAGTTGGGTCATGACTTATTGTTTACTCACCTATCCCTATATCCAGTCAGTTGCTAAAGCTTAAGTGATCCTACCTATACAGCATTTCTTATGCCCATTCCCTTCTCTCAACTCAGTCTTGACCCCTGCTTAGGCCATTGCCACGTCTTTCTTGAACTCTTGAAACAGCTTCTTTATTAGTCTTCCTTCTTTCAGTTCCTTGCCTTTCCAGTTCCTCATCCACCCAGTTGACCTATTGATTTTCCTAGAAGAGAACTGTCACCTCCTACAGAAAATCTTCAGTGGCTCTCTCTCACCCTGCCAGTCTTATTCCATATCACTGCCAATCACGCGTTCTCTGTTACAGCTATACTGACCTGCTAGGTATTCCTCATTAGTGACTTTGCATCTTTCATCTCTGTGCCTTCGTATGAGGGTCTCCATGTCTGAAATTAATGACTGAATGAACATTTATTAAGTCCTTCCTATTTTCAGAGCACAGTGCTAGGGGCTAGGAATACATAAAGAAAAGCAAGACAGTCCTGGTTCTCAGGAACTCACATTCTAATAGAAGATGATGGGTGGTTTCAGCTATAAGTAAGATGGAAAGCCACAATGATTTTTAGTGTACAGCAGGAAAGCAAATGATAGTGCATCTTCTTTATTGTCATTTCCATGGATAAAATCATATCTGTTTCTGTTGTTGAATTATTTGATATTGACAAGGACTTTGGTGGCAAGAACTTTCTTTTCCAAGTCTTCAGTAGCTCTGTCTGCAGAAGCATTTGCTTCTGTATCAGAGTTGATCCCCTGGATAATGGGTATGGGAATTGGGCTGGAAGCAGAATCAGTGGTCTCTGAGTAGAGATTGGAGGAGTGGGGGAAAGGTGATGGGGTAGGGATCTTGGATTATCTCTATGAGGGCCTAAAGGAAAGTTGTGGCAGAAGTGCTGTTGGTGACCTAACTTGACTTGCCTGGCACATGCCACCTCTCCTTCAAGATACCTTGCCACTTCAGCTAGGCTGGCACTTAGGTTCTGTGGGTGACATATGGTAGGGTGTGGCTGGCCCTTTTTCCGGAAAGGCTACATCTGTGGATGATTGCTTTAGTGCCTGGGCTGGAAGCAAGGCCAGTGTGTTGGTATGGGGATGAGGGCATATGCACGGGGCACTGTGCTCCCAAGGGCTCTTGAATTTACCTTCTTGTTGGTGTAACCATCTCCCTCTTCGCTTTGCTTTGATAAATCTTTAACTTCTTTCAAATCACAGCTTAGCTACCACCTCCTACATGAAGCTTTTCTGGACACCCTCCTCAACCCAGTTATTAGTTTGCACGCTCTCTCCCTCCTTTTATCTCTCTGTTGCTTTGTTTTATTTGTTATATGTGTTGTATACTTGTGTGTATGTATGTATGTATCCCCCGCAAGTTCAATGTAACTTTCATGAGGGTAGTTGCTCCTTTTTTTTTGCATTTGTATCTCTAGTGCCTAGGGACTTCCTTATAATGGGCTCTACATTCTAATTGAATTGAATTTTCATTATCATGTCATCTTGGTCCACTTACTGAAGTTTAATGAGTGATGTTACTTTGATTCAGATAGACTTTAAATTATTTTTGAAGGGTTTCTTTTGGCAAACTTGTTGATGGCAGGTTAAAGGAAGGCAGCTATACAGCTGCAGTGGTGTTCTGGTGTTTTATCAGTCTAGCCCCAAATCCATAAGTGTTAGTAATGATGTTATTTAAATTGGGCCAACGTATTTGACCTGGAACCAATTAACGCTTTTGGCCAGGAAGACTTCCTCTTACTTGTAGCCTAAAGCCGCTTCTGAGCTTTCTGCAAAATTGACAGGATTTCTCATCTTTTTGGAGTTGGGCAAATTTAGTCAGGAGTTAGGTATTGGATCCCTGGAATTAGGTTTTTGGATTCCTGGAATTTGGCCCTTTATTCTGACCTCTTGATGGTGATTGACTTAGCTCCCTTGATGGGAATTATCATTTAGAGAGACTTGGAATGTAGTAAACCTGTGCCAGACGAAATCTTATGCTTTTTTGGTAATCAAATTCATTTAGAGCCTTAAGTTCTGTGATGCTAATGAAAGCAATTGAAACATTTCCTGGATTCTAGCTTGGGCCTTCAGTCTTTGTCTGTGTTATCTTCAAGCCTTTGTGCTTCAGCTACACAGTTCTTAGGATTATTAGCATATCATTGCCTCCTAACTGTCATGAAAACTTTCTATGGGGGATATGAACTGTATGTTCCTTAAATGGTTTCACTCTTTTTAAGGAACTTATTATAACTAGATCATTTACATGATACTTCTTAAACTCCTTTTTCCAGTTATCTAATTGCTGATTTGTACCTGAATACCTATACTTTTAAGAGTTCCCTCATTCCCTGGATTGGACAGTTTTTCAGGTTTTCAGATGTCTTTTTACCTACGTTACTTTTCAGTTTTAAATACAGCTTTTGTTTCATTCATTTTTTTCAGGAACTAGTTTTTTTTCATTTGTAATACATTTATGCAACAGGTACAAGTACAAGGCATTGATGGAGATACAAAGTTCACCTAAAACATATTGCTTATTCTCAAGGAGTTTTTAATCCATTAGGGAGCACCCTACCTGTAGTGTAATATTAGATACCAGTAAATCAAGCATTTATTAAATGCCTAATAGGTGCCAGACACTATCCTTATCTATGGGGATAAGGACATAAAAACAAAATTGAAATAGTCTCTTCCCTCAATGGGCTTATACTGTTGGTGGAAATAAAATGTACATAACTGTATGTAAAACATGCTGCATAAATGTAAGTTGATAGGGCATGGACTATCGGAGGGTCAGGAAAGGCTATGTGTGTAAGAAGGTAATACTTGAGCAGAATTTCAGAGGGAGCAAGAGATTCCAAGGCAGAGGTAGGTGGGAGTGCATTTCAGGCATGGTGGATATCTAGTTCTAGGGCACAGAAATAGGCAGTAATATGGAAGAAAGGCAGGGTGGCCTTTTGGCTAAAGAGGTGGCCTCAGAGTTAGGAATCTGGGCAAATTACTTAACCTTTCAGTGCCCCAGGCAACTTGCTGACTAAAATTTGCAGAGCAGTTGTTGATCTTCATTGTTAACAGGACTTTTACTCATTAGAGAGCTCACTAGTCAGTGAAGTCATAAGATTTCATTTTGACCAAAAACAAAAGTAATTCATTTACATAGTTAGTGTATTAGAGAGTTAGGAAACACTGAAAGGGAACATTGCCACCAACTGGGGATATTAGAGAAAACTATTATTTGATGATGATAACAAAGATGAGTGAAGGAAGGATAAAGCATTTACTAAACCCCCATTATTTGCCAATTACTGTACTAAATGCTGGGGATACACAGAAGAAGCTAGAATATTCATTGCATATACTCTAATTGGGAGAGACAATATTTTCATGTGTTAGCCAAAGGGCAGAAAGAAAGGCACAGAAGACCTGGGGGTGTAGAGATGGGGAGGGTAGCAAGGCCCAGGGTTCTCTAGGTTATATCAGGTGACAGCTTCAGGAGGCTACCAGGCATGTAGAAGCAAGGCCTAGTAGACCTCTGGAAGCATTGACAGGGCAGATGGTAAGGCCTAGCATTCTCCATCCCATTGGGAGGAGTAGAGTGAGTGACCCCCTTCTCCTCCAGGCACTGTGAGCAGTGAAGTGGCCTAGGTGGAAGGGGCAAGGTAAGGGAGAAGTCACAGCGATAGTTGTAGCTTATGGCTCAAGGTAGATGAGTCAGCTTTGTGATATTTAGTGATCAAAAATGGCATTCTTAACCTGCATAGACTTTTCTGTTTGTGTTTCATTGATTACAAGGGGAATTGGACGCTCAGAGAACAAAAGTCCCAATTCAAAAGTACTGACTGTAGAGTCAGAGAGTCTACGTTCACCTCCCACTTCAGTGCTTACCCAGCTGGGTTACCTTGGGCAAGACATTTAACCTCCTTGAAGAGCCTCATTTTCCTCTTTAAAAATGGGGGAATTAGACTAGATGGTCTCTGCAGTTCTTGCTATTTCTTGACCTATTATCTTGTGATCATAAGATACATTGGCAAAATATTAGGGATCATAATGACCTTTAAAATTTTCTCTTTGTGGAACTATCTACCAACAGTACTATAGAAGAAGTTATGGAAAGAGAGTAAAGACCAAAGTTGTATTCTTGGTTCTGCATAGAACCAGTTAGTTGTATGACCGTTAATAAGTTATGTAACCCTCAGTTTTCTTTACATGTAAAAATGAATGAGTTGATCTTTAATCTTAATTTCTGCTATTGGTGTCTAAAATTCTATAATTCTAAGTGTTGAAATGTGTATAATCCTTAAACATGTAGCTTTTGCTTACTAGGGTTATTTGAGAATTAATCTGATTTAAAGGATTATTGTTTTTTTTTTTTTAAATTTAAACATAAAAATGAGTAAAAAAATTTCATAGAACTCTATGAAAAGGAGTACGTTCAGATTTATAAAGATACATTAATGTTGCCTGGAAATTGTCTTATAAAACAAAACTGTTGCCTTTTGTAGTATTGAAGTGATTATACCTCTGATCAATACAATGACCCAAGACAGTTCATGATGAATAATATTATCCATATTCAGAGGGAGAACTGATGAACTCTGGGTGCAGATTGAAGCATACTTTTTTCCACATTATTTTCCTTGCTTGGGGAGGGGCGGGGCAGCAGCAATTTGGCTAATAGGGAAATATGCTTTGCATAACTTCACATGTTTAATTGATATGTTGCTTGCCTTCTCAATGGGTAAGAGATGCGCTGGAAGGAGGGAGAGAATTTGGAACTCCAGATTTTTAAAAAATGTTTAAAAAAGTGAAATATAAGAGCAAAAGCAATGTATTATAATTTTTTTAAACCAAAGAAAAAGCTTTTGTTTTGTGTCCCCTTCCTGGCCTTCTAATTAATTTATGACATTATGAAATGGGGACAGGCATTCCCTGTTCTTTGGGTCCTTGCCTGGAAAGACCACAGCTGCCAGTGGGAAATAAGCTGCTAATCATACTTTAAGCACAGAAGGCATGGGGGCAAGAAGCTCATAAAGGCAGAGACAAACAGCAAAAGAGGTAGAGAGGCAGATGTTGGTGTGAGGATGGGGAAATGGGATGGTGAAAAAGGAAGAGGAAGAGGGAGAGAGGCAGAGAATATCACTCACATAACCATGGATTAGAGTTGAGGGCACTAGGCAACATGGACCTCATGGAGATAGAAGAGGGCAAGGGGGGCAGGAGTTTAAAGTCTCATTTTTAATAGGGATTTGGAGGGGAATGTTGTTAGTTCATTAACATACACAAATCATCTCAGCATTTTTGGTAAGACTTTAAAGTTAGCATGTCATCATTACCCCTGTTCAGGACTTTTTTGATGTTTTGCTGATCTGGAACTGTGGAGGTCTGGAATTTGTCTAGAATTAACATTGCATAGGACCAGAACCCCGACAGCAATACCTAGATGGCTTCTGCTGATTGAGCACATGTGACCGGGATGTGAATTTTGGTTACTGTATGATACAGTTTGTAAATTATGCTCCTTTAATCTTTGGGGGCCATTTGTTATGGGACTTCCAGGTTCCCCTTTACATCTTAATTTCTGCTATTTGCTTTTATACTAGCTAATTATAAGCTTGCTATACTGACTAGAAGGGGAGGGATTCCAGAAAGACCAGAATAAGATGCAGTTTTAACATGATGTTTTCCTTTTCTTTTTTTTTAAAATGTAGTTCATGGGATCATAGTTATAGTCAGATTTTACAGAGTTTTGATTTTACTGATTTTTTTTTTCTTTATTGCTTCATGTAACTCTTGCTACATTTCCTTGTGTCTTTCATATTATTCATATCACTATATTATATTACCTTAATATAACGTATTTGGCTATTATCTAGAGCCAAACATACAGGTTGTTTTTTCAGTATGTTTCTGTTGCAATTAAGCACCTAATTCTGATCAGTAAAGAAATTAGTGATTGAAATAGAAATGGTGAAAACCTGTGGCGAATTTGCCATTTTAAATGATTCTCCAATTGATAAATGATCAGTGGATGAATAAGCACTTCTTAAAACTATCCAAGATATGAAGAAATGCTTCAAATCACTAATAATTAGAGAAATGCAAATTAAAGCAGCTCTGAACTTCTACCTCACATTCATTAGATTGGCAAAGATGACAAAAATGTATAATGGCATGTTAGATAGGCTAAGGGGGAAAAAACACATTAATTTATTGTTGATGGAACTGTGAATTGGTACAGCCATTCTGGAAAACAATATATTACTAGGTTCTGAGAGTCATTAAACTGTGCATTTCCTTTGATCCAATGAGATCTTTTCTGGGTCTGTACCCAGAGCAAAATGACACATAAGTATAAAAAGTATTTACAGCAGTTCTTTTTTTTAGTGGCAAAAGAACATGAAACTGAGGGGGTGCCTATCATTTGGAAAATGACTGAACAAGCTATGGTATATAAATGAATGGAATAATGTTATAATTAATGTTATAAGAAATGGTGAAGTAAATGATATTAGAGACATCTAGGAAGACTTGTATAAATTGATACAGAGTCAAGTGAGCAGAACCAGAACAACGTTTACAGTAACAGCATCCATAAAGACAACTTTGATAGACATCCAGAGGACTGGTGATCTACGGTGCTATCCACTTCCTAACAGAGAGGTGATGAATTCAAGATTCAGAATCAGACACATTTTTTGACATGGACGATGTGGGGATTTATTTTGCTTGTTTGTGAATATTTATTAAAAATGTTTTGTTTTTCTTTAAAATTGAGGACTAGATGGTGAAGCTGAGAAAAAGAATGAATGCTTATTAATTGAAAGATAAAAATAAGATGAAAGAAAAAAATTTTAAGTTTCTGATTGCCAGTGAATCTGGACATGCAAGACATACTCTAGATCAAAGAAAAGAGAATGATGAAGCTTCCCCAAAGACAAGTGTCCCATAAGCCTAGATTTTAAAAATACGTGTATAAAAAAGAAGGGCCATGTGACTAAGGAAGTCTTCCAAAGTTGCATAGACTTAGAAAAATAGTATCGAGAAGACTAAGGCCCCAAATGAACTGAGATTGTTTTTTAAAAGTCTATGGGTAGAGGGAGAGTTACCAAAAAAAAAAAAAACCTTTTTAAAAGTTCGTTTGAGAAAAAAAAGATGAAGTCTACTACATGGAGCCCATGGTATAAAACTAAACAATACAGAGAAAGCAGAGCAGGAGAAAAGATGGTGAAAGAGAGACAAAATGGAGAGTTCATAAGGGTATTAATAAAGCTGTTAAAAGTTCTGATGAGTTAACATATATGGTCACTTTACTTTCTAAGATTCTGTGTTCCTGTTCTGTGAAAGACTTTAGGGAATAATGTTTTTCAGAATCTATAAAATTATTCCTAAAACACTTACTGTAAGTTTGAGCAAGTTCTTTCACTGAGCTCTGTGAATATTACTTTCTCCCGAGTAGAAATAAAAAAAACTTTATGCATCTATCATTGTTAAAAATTGAGAGGGAATAAAAGACAGAGCTTTTAGCTGTTGACATATATTATAACAATGAATTAGTGACCTGAAATGTCTTTGCTGTGGAGTGTAGTTTTATTGGGATTATTTTCTGTTCTTTTAAACTCGGAGCTTGTGGTTTATTTTAAATTTGAAGGGCTACTATAGTTTTTAATGAAGAAATTAAAAGAACAATTAAAAAAGATAAAATGAGAGCCTTAAAGAGCTATCAGAAGGGAATATTAACTGATGTATAGTTGCTGATTTATACTTGGCAGTTTCAGAGTGGTTGTAATAACTTGATATAAAGATTAAGTAGTATGAGTCGTCATTAAATGTCAGCAAGCATATTACTATTTTTTGGTTAGAATTTTCAATGCTCATTTAGCCATTTTTGTTGTTTAAATTTCAGTGACGTAATTTCAGATATGAAAATTGCCAAGTCATCTACATCTCGAATTTATGCCAGGCCAGACCATCAGATTCAGTTTGATGAAGGACACGGATTTTTGTCTGCAAAAGAGTTGTTGGAACATGACTCTAAGAAAAGGTACTTGTCTTTAATTCTCAATTTTTATTTGCCTCATTTTCATAACTGTGAATGTAAGTTTCCTCCTTTTCTTTTGGTTATTAATTTTGACTGTATCTGCCTGCCCATAGAGTATTAAGCAGAGAGGGGACGTTAAAATCTATCCTCCCACTCTATGCTGCCCCATTCCCTCCACTGGAAGAGGATTCAGCATCCATGTACATATATTGTTCTGTGAGCATTCATATTATAGTCTGTCTTTGAAATCCTCCTTTCTTCTGATTAGAGTTTTCCCAATTTGGGCTAGGTAAACCAGACCCCCCAAAAATAAGCAGTATTTGTTTGGCAACCTTGTTTTCAATTATACATTAGTGATATGAAGTAAACTCTTACCAGCTTATATTAACATACCCTAGTCTTTCTCTTTAGCAAGGGAAATCTTGGTGTTGAACTTTGCTACTGCTACCACCCTAAAATGAGAAGTGCCCTAGAGAAATTGTTGAAATCATCAATCTTTTTACTTTATAATGGTAACTAATAAGATGTTGTTTCTCCTTTTTTTGTTGTTGCTGGTTCTCTGATTTAATTAGGTTCCATGGACTTAGTGATCATGTTTACAGAGATCACTTTATTTTTTTTT
>CM053588.1:85891756-85917624 GCA_028646515.1 Pseudochirops corinnae | reverse complement strand
ACTCATGGTTGGTCAGTCCGTGATTTTTTTTTAAAAAATCTCTGTGGGGCTCTGCTTCCAGAAGGGAAAGCTCTGTCCCAAATCGCTGGGGTCCTCCCGGCTGCCGTAGCTCTCAGGAAGGTGCTGGGACCCTTCCTACTTACTTCTGGCTGGCTGGATAGTGAAGACTCTAGAACCGAGGCCCAAGACGGCCATCCGGATCCAGGCCGCTCAATGCGAGAGCACTGGCCTCAGAACAATCGCTTAGTCCCCCTGCTGTCTGCAGGCCGCGGGCGGGAAGCTGCAATGCGGAGGCGGGACAAAACTTCTGCCTTTCACTTTTTCTGCTCTGGAGGCCTTTCGGCCGGATGGCTCCTCCTTCCCAACTTCAGCCCCAGTGACCTAGTTCTCAATGCTGCTAGCAGGTGCCGCTAATCCGCTCACCTGAGGCTCCTCAGCTCCTCTCCCCCAGCCTCCCCCCGGGGCTCAGCAGTGGCTTCAGGCCAGGCTGGTTTCCGTTTGCAGTGCTGATATGGTTCCTTGTAGCCGAGCTGACTGTAGTGGGAAGTATCTTTGTGTGCGTTTTGGAGTTCTAGGATTGGTTTAGAGTCCTTTTCCATGGGTATTTTGGGGTGGCTATGTGAGAGCTGTGATATGTTGCTGCTGCTACGCCACCATCTTGGCTCTACAGAGATCACTTTAAAGTCTATTTATAGAGTCCTAATTTCTCACTTCAGTGTCAGTTTTGCATAACGAATGGTGTGCTGGACATCTCCATATGCATCTTATATTTGTCATGTATCCAAAAGTTAACCATCCTCTTCACCCCTAAGCTCCCTAAACCCATCCCCTCCTCCAAACATTCCTATTGCTGTTATGAGAGTCCCTCCATCCAGTTATCTGTGATTCTTCCTTCTTCTTTACTTCCCATATTCGGTTAGTGGTCAAGTTTTATTCAACCTTCATAGCAACTGTTCCCTTTCTTCCCTCCATTCACATAACTGCCAATCTATTTTATTCCCTTATTAAGTTAATTTTATAAAAATGATACTCCCTGCCCCCAAGAAGCTTACGTTGTACTAGGAGGGATACAATATGAGCACAGATGAATTACAGATTGCAAAGTTATTTCAGAAGAAGGAGAAACTAAAGGAGAAAGAAAAGGCCTTTTTAGAAATTGGCATTTGACTGCTGTTAAACTGGTAGGTCGGTAGAATTTTGTAGCTTATAGTTTGCTACATTTTTTGAAAAATATTTGCTAAAGTCTCTTATACTATTCTTATGGAAAAGGTAGAAAGATGGGAGTGTAATTATATGGATTCAGACTGATTGAATGGCTGGATTCAAAATAGTTGTTAATGGTTAAGTGTCATCTTGATAGGAAGTCTCCGTTGGAGTCATCAGGGGCTCTATGCTTGGTCTTGTGCTGATTAACATTTTTGTAAGTGACTTGAAAGACATGCATGGCATGCATGTGACACAAACTGGGAGAAGTAGCTAACACACTTGAACAACTTATTAAAACTTGAACCTGAAATAGATTAAAATGTAGAGAAAAGGTATGGCCTTTCTGCTTTCCACCCTTTTTGCTTCTCTTGTAATAGTTGGGAAGTAACTGTCAAAACCTGGGAGTAGTTTAAAGGAGTGGTTTCTATCTCCACCCTTCCAGACATATTTTAGCATCTCTGTTTGTTTGGAAAGTAAGTAGCAGAATGGCATACTCCCTCCTTCCCAGATGTTTCCCACTTAGATCCAGCCAGTTAAAAGATTGTTTATATTAATAGGCTCCCCTTTAAAATGCAGATATACCCTGGGGAATTTAAACTTATCGGCAATTCCTACATTGTTGAGAATTACCATAATCAGCTAATTAGATTCTTTCATACCTGGTTGAGATCTCTATTGTGGGGACAATTTGAATTGTTAGGAAGTGGGGACGAGCTGTTATTTTAAGTAGAGAACAGACCTGGAGAGCTTTGAATAACCAGAAAACTGGTTAAAAAAAAAAAAAAGAAAAGAAAAAAGCACTATGGGGTAGGGGAATTGAAGCCCACGAGGCTGAGAGGTAGAAAACCAATTTTGCCTGGGATCCTGGTGTCAGAAATGGCTTCGTAAGCTATGAAAATTGTCTCTCCATCTTGGGTACTACTTAGGTTGCTGAGCCTCATCCGTTGGTGGAAAATCACTTTACACAAACAGGAAAGCTTAAAAATCCTGTGCTATACCACTCACACTTTCCAAATTCATTTGTGATGCACATGTATGTGTATGATCCAAATCTATGCTTTCATTGGCTGTAGGAAACTTCCACTACCAATGCAGATGAGTGAATGTGTTGTGCATTTTAAAGGTGTCGAGTTGCCCGGAGTCCTGAGAGGCATGTCACATTGGCATTTCACTTTGAAAATCCTGCGCATAAGAGCAGGAAGCAGTAAAATATGAAATAGTTCATCAGAGTGGAATATGTTTGCAAAAACTTGAAGTATAGGGAAAAAAAGATTAACATGCCATTAATTATGGCTAATTAAAAGACTTAAGTTGAAATTAAATGAATATTCTAAACACTCTTGACTGCTTTGTAAATTGGAATGTTTTGATTTAACTGTTATCTTTTACAATTAGAATTTACAGTATTTTATGCAATTAAAAAGGCAAAAAATGGTATTCCCACTGTTGAAGTTATAACTGCTAAATTAAGATTTAATAGTTTTGCCATTACATTAGATTTTCTTATGACTTAAATTGAAATAAATCAACTATAAAATAATAGCATATTATACTAATCCTGTCAGTAGGAATGTTGGAAATTGAGCTGCACTACCTAATGAATTGCCTTACGAAATAAAAATTCAAAGGTATAAAAACCTCGTTTTGTCTCTTACCAAGAAGATGTCAGTCTGGTTTGGGTCAGAATTTGTTTCAATTTCTACCTTTAAAACGTTTCATGTAAAATATTTTTTTCATAAACAGCTTAAAATTGGAGCATATAAAAGTGTTCTTAGGAAATATATTTTCCCCTTTTGGTTTTAGGAAAGGATTATTCACGGGGAAGAGACTTAATGTTTTCCCTGTGGCTGAAACAGCTCCTGAAGAGGCACCTGAAACAGGTTGGTAATGAAACAACAATAACAAATTACTTTTCTCAAAAATTCATTTCTCAAAGACCTCAGTGTTTTATATTCATAGTGGCAAAGTTTTTGAATATTCTGTCCTGTTAGTGGCCTAACTCTTAGATGGAAATGGTGGTTAATTACATCACTGGCTTCCATTCTTTATGATGAATAAGTTATATATTCTCCCCTGTGTAACCACAAAATGTTATTTATCATAGGAGCTAGAAATAATGGAGGAAAACACTTGTAACCTATTCTTTTTCCCTTGTAATTAGTCTTTATCTTCCAAATTCTCCTGTCCTCTTTTTTAGACTTAGAAGTAAAATTCCTTAGTTTTCAGTTACAATTAGAAGGAATTATTTCTACATGTTACCTAGAAGCATGGGATTAAATACTGTCTCATTTCTTAAGTAGTCCTGATTTCATTTGTCCTTTCACTGATGTATGTTGCAACTCTAAATGAGTTTCTGTGACTTAAAAAAATTTTAATCAGATTACTTTATTAAGGCTCTACTACTCTGTGCCTGGCACTGTGCTAATTGCTAGGGATACAATTAAGAGGCAAAAGATAGTCCCCACCCTCAAGGAACTCACAGTCTAATGGGGAAGACCACAAGCAAAAGATGAATACAGATAAGCCATAAGCATGATAAATAGGAAATAATTAAAAGGGGAGAGGCATTAGAATTAAGAAGGGTTGAAAAAAGGCTTCTTTGGTGACCATGTTTTTGTCTTTCTAGTGATGAAGTCATATTCACTTGCTTAGTCAGCCTTCCCAACTTCTTGGACTACCAAAACTTGTGTTCCATTTCTCCTTGTGGTGTTTTTTGTTTTTTGGGTTTTTTTTTTTTTTGCTTTTTTGGAGGGGGGAAGGCAGGGCAAATGGGGTTAAGTGACTTGCCCAAGGTCACATGGCTGGTAAGTGTTACATGTCTGAGGCCGAATCTGAACTCAGGTCCTCCTGAAAAGGGCTGGTGCTTTATACACTGTGCCACCTAACAACCCCTTGTGTTCCATTTCTATAGTGTTTGCTAACCCAGGGTCACCTCCATGACATGATGAGATATTAGGATAACACTTCATTAGAGGAGATTATGTTAAATAATGTTTTCTAACTTTGGTGGCCTCCTAAATTAGTTTAAAACAGTTTGAGTGTTTCATTGATTTTCTTTAGGAAAGAGAAACCCAGTAATTAAATAGTAAATTAAAGCTAAAAGATCTTATCAGTTATAATAAAATGGTGCATGCTTACCACTTAGGACATTCTGAGATTGCTAAAAAAAAATTTTTAGAAGATAATGTATTAAGTGCCTCTAAAGTCACTTTAGATTATAATTATGATTTGGTTTTCTCTACCGTATAGTCTCTGTAGTGAGTTTTTGTATAATGTTGTTTATTAGATTTTTACGAAAACCACATCTTAAAATTTTCATTATATAAAAACTTGGACTTGTAAGTCATTAAGTTGAGATTCCAGAGTCACATTTTATTTAAGGTTGCCTTCAGAGGGACACCAAGCTGAAAATAAGTCAACTTTTGGGGGGGCAGGGGAGGTAAAGGCAGAAATGTAGGGAAAATTAGAAATTTTTTTGTTATTTAGTATTAATTTTTTTATTTTCTCTAACTTCTGAGTTGTGTTACGAATTTTTTTAATTAGTTAGTTTCTTGCAACAAATTTTCCCATAGAAACAGTATATGTGGAGATTAAATTGCAGATAGCCCACAGAAACCAGTTAAACCTACACATAAGCTAACATGACAGACTTAGCACCATGTATAACATGCTTCTATGGGAAAACACATTTCAGACTATGGTGGAAGCATTGGGAACCTATCTCCTCTCCTCCTACTGAAAAGATTTACCCTTACAGCTACTGCCCATGGAGTACATGGCAAGAAAGCAACTTTTTGTGTTTGTGGCATAGAGAACTTTGTATCTAGCTTCATGGAGAGTGGATCTTTGTATGTATGAGATATTTGTAAGTCGGAGAATGCTTGTCATTTCTTAGATTATTTGAAAATAGAGATGATATATTTGATATATTGACATTGTAGAAAGCATGTACTATATATTAGGAATTGTGTACTGTGCTAAGAAGGATGATACTGAAGTAAGCTTCAGACATATCTACAAGCCTTTCAAGCACTGTTTCTCTTAAAATGATTACCGTTGAAGTTCCTGGATGTTTTTTTGTATTGGTGCCTATAGTTACATCATTCTTGTCAAATATTGGTAAATCAGACAAATAGCCAAATCCCAAATAGAGAGTCAAAACTTAAGTACTTAAAGTACTCTGAAGGACAAAGCTGTCTCTTTCCAAGAGGCCCATCTATATGATCCTGTTTGTTCAGAGCAGCTCATGTCTTTCATTTTCTACACCTGTTATTACTTGAAACCATGATTGCTGCTATATTATCGTTGCCTAGTAGGTGGAAGAGGAAGCAGAATATATCTCAGCTTTAATTTGCATCTCCTTAGTTTGTTTCCACATGGATGGCATGACTAGAACATTTGGACCAAAATTGCAATCATAATAAAGAATGAGTTTAATTTTCTCTACAGAATGATGGCATCTGATTATATTGATATATTTTCATTCATTCAAATGGTGAGCTGACTCTTAATAAACTATAGTGCCTTTGGGGCAGTGATGTAAGTTAAGAGGAGAACAAGATGAAGTATAGCACCACCATTTGGGCATTTTAAACTGGATTTCCTGGAGACTTTGCAAACTCAGCATGCCCCAAGCTGAGCTGATTATCTTTTCCCCAAACTCTTCTCTCTTCTAGACTTCCTGTTTCTGTTGAAAATACTGCCATCCGTCAATCTCCCAGATTGTAACGCCAGCATTACACTTGACTCACGTTCTTTGTCATCTCACATATCCAGTCATTTACCAAATCTTGCTATTTCTACCTGCACAACACATTCCTCATTGGAATTCTTCTTTATGTTCATATAACTACTACCTTATTTCTGGCTCTTATCAGCTTCTTGCCTAGATTATTGTAACGGCTTCTTGATTGCTCTCCCAGGCCCTAAGTCTCACACTGTTGTAGTCTGTCCTACAAGCTGTTGATAAAGTAATTTTCCTGTAATGAAGATCTGACTGTGTGACTTCCCTACTCAGTTAACTCCAGTAGCTTTCTATTGCTTCTAGAGTAAAACATCAACTCTGTTTAACTTTTAAAGGCCTACGTACCTTGGACCCAACTTATATTTCCAGGCTCACTGGATAGAGCCTGTACTTTGTGATTCAGCTTTAAGGGCCTTCTTTCAGTTTTTCACATATAACTGCATCTCATGGCTCTATTCCTTTATACTGCTAGCTGTTCTCTCTTAGAATGCACTCTGCACCCTTTCTTCCGGTAAGATACAGCCCAAGGACTGTCTTTTTCATGAAATTTTGCCTGATTTTCGCAAACTAATGGTGCCCTCCTTCCCAAACTACCTTGCATTTAACCATTTTGTATGTATTTGCATCTATTCTCTTTATATTCTTGCTGTATTTATTTATTTATTTATGTGCTTCTTCTTTCCTTTATTAGAACATAAGATCCTTATGGATTGTGTCGCTTTTTGTACTTCAGTGCCTGATGCATAGTAACTGGTGCTTAATAAATGCTTTTTAGTTACAGTAGTAAAGCACGTGAAGCTTATACAATGTGATTCCTTCTGAAGTCTTAAGAATTAACGTGGGTTTTTCTACTGGGAATTTTGTGAGAATTGTTATGAATAACACTAATCACCTTATTTCTATTGATGCCTTTACTGGTCATCAGAACTAAAAAATTCTTAATTCTTATTTTGATGGAATCTAACGTTCCAGATGTGAGACAATAATTAACAAGGTCAAGTTCAGGTTTAATAATAGCTAACATTAATGTGGGAATTTGTTTATTTGATTATACATGTTTATAAGAAAGATTTTGTTTTTCTTCTCAATGGGAGAAAGAAGTAGAAGGAAGAGCAGGTAGATATTCTTTTGAAAAAAAGGTTAATTTAAAAAAGAATGAAAAGGCATCTGGGACTTTGTAAATTTTGTTCTTTTCTGGAATGTTTGCTTTTGCCTCAAAGCCTTTGAAATGTAAGAAAACCTTTTAGCCAAAATAATAATAACAAAGTAATTACTGGTATTTTTATGGTACTTTATGGTTTATAAGGTATTTAACATATATGTTTTCATTCAATCCTCACAAATATGCTGTAAGATACATAGTAAAAATATTATAATTCTCTTTTTATGGCAGAAAAAAACCGTAGTTCAAAAAAATGAAATTTCTTGTTAAAGTTCACATTGCATCTGAGGGGGCAGGCTCAATATTCAAGACATTTCTGTTAGACTACATCTTGTTATGAAGGCATCCTTACATAAAATACTATAAGTTCACTACTTTTGTAGGAAGAGACATCATTTTTAATGTTTTTTTCCCCAGCAAATAGGAAGTTGAGCCTTCTCCATATTAGAAGAAAGCTTAAGTCATTATATCATTCAGGTCAAAACATTAACCTTTCTAATTACAGCTAATAAGTGAAAATAGTCTTATGAACTTTATCTTGTAAATTCCATGAGTCTAAAAACCTAATATTAATGTTTAGTTTTAACTTTTTGGAATAAAGATCTTTATGATTGCACTTATTTGAAATAATTTGTTTACTACAGAGACATCACCAACACTTTGGGATGTGGAATTTGCTAAACAGTTAGCCCAAGTAAATCAACAACTTCCCCAGAATGCTTTTGAAGAGATGATCCAGTGGACAAAAGAGGGAAAACTGTGGACGTTCCCAATTAACAATGAAGCTGGTATGTCTTTTTTTTGCTCCAGATCTGGAAATAGAAGCTACTTCTGGTAGATTCTAATTTAAGCTCCATATATGTATATTACTTTGAGTAAATACCTTCTTATTACCTAGAAATGAGTTTTTGGAGAGATTTGAGATAAGACTTTGAGATTTCCATTTATTCCTGGCACCTTAGTAAGGAAACATGAAAAATGACATGGCAAATGCCCACTCTTGATGTCATGTGCTAGTAAAGTTCATCACATACATTTAAGTAGTGACATCTCTTTAAATTCTGAAGAGATCATGTGTGCTATGATACTTATCATGCATTATACATTTAGCAGGACTTTGAAATCTTCACTGTGTAAAAGCACTGAGTTAAAAGTACCTCAGCTTATCTATATCTGCCTATATCTGAAACATTAATTCCCTTATAGGAAACTGATTTTCTTATAAATTGAATGTGTTGCTGAGTTTGAAGTCTTATGCAAACTTTCCATGAGAAGCCATGATTCCTGGTGCCTTCTTTTTTCTTTTCCCCTTGAATGGTGGAGCTTCCTAAATCAAGAGGAAAACAACCTAGCTACAGTACATTTGTTTATCCTGTTTTGCCATCAGCTAAAATGTATCCAGTATTTTCTGAATATTCTTTTGAATAGTTTTCATCCAGAATAGAGCCTTTGAATTTCTTTGGTGGGTCAAAAAAGGTAGGGACTGAATTGCATAAAAATGACAAACCTTCACATAGGTGTTAGGAAATTTAAATAGAATTTTAGGGTTTTTGATTTTTAATTAGCAACTGTAATAGATTTTTATTTTGAAATGGGAATGCTTTTAAAATATGTTATGTGTGTATTTTCAATTGAATAATAAATAGAATGGAAAAAATTTTAATATTCTGGGTAGTCCTGAAATGGTTTTCCTTTCCTTTATTTTTAAGGAAGGTTACATTTTACAGAAGCCTTTTTGAGTCTTGCTGAATTTTCTCTTGTTATTACAATTTTATTATACACATACTCAGGTGTTACATATGTTTATTCATGTTTTAAAATACCTGTATGTTCATGAACTATAATACAGAACAAAATAGAATTGGTTAAAAAGAAAAAAAATCTCTTTTCTCAGGAAAACAATTTCATTCATTCCTAAAACATCAGTAAGTTTTATGCAGATTGGGTGTTTTAGGCCCTGATAAAGTTAGCAACATTTGATAAGGTAGTGTTCCAGTATAATTAGGTATGACCTTATATTACATGCTCTGGATAGCTGGACTTCTTGTATTGCTGTACATTTAAAAAAATTTTGCACAGTACAACTTTTGAATCTGAAATATTAACAGTATTTCCTGGTGCAAGTGACTACTGAGTACAGTTATAGGAAGGTGAATCAGGACACACCGTCATAACAGCTACGAGATTTCTATTTCCATTCAACAGCCTTGAATTTCAGCATCCAGCAAAAATTTATCTTAAAGTCGATAAAGTTGCTGAGAATGTTTAGTCTCTGAGAAGGGGGGAAACATCTGTTTTGATCAGTCAGGGAAGAAAAATGTGACAGGTATCTATATACACTGTAGCATATTATTGATGCCACAGTGTAGGAAAAGGAGGTGTCTCATTTCCAGCTCCTTAAGACATTTGAATATCTGAAGGAAAAACAGGAAAGAAACCATGGAAACTTTTTGAATTTGATCTCCCTCTTAACCACACATTTGTAAACTTCTAAAGACTTTGGGGAACCTGCACTGTGACCTGGTTCCTCACAATAAGGGGTTATTTTCCTTTTGTTGTCCTTGGTATTTCATTTTCATTTTTTAAAAAAGGTTATCAGATATCACGTTCTTCTCACTTGTCATTAATAACTTCCACGAAGATTTACACACCTTCCTTTGGTAAAGGAAATTCCATTGTTGCTTTACTTAAAACAGTCTTTATTCTTTATGAGATAAATCAAGTTTTTCTTTAGTTTAGTGATTGAACAAATATGAGCATTGAAACATAATGAAAATGACACTTTGTGTGTTTACAGTTAACTTCTCATGTTTTTTTTTTCAGGTATCAGAAAGTTACAAAGGGGTGTGTGTGTGTGTGTGTGTGTGTGTGTGTGTGTGTGTGTGTGTGTGTGTGTGTTTCAAAAGGGTTTTATATTTATGACACTTAAGGCAGCATCTAAATTAACTTTTAAAATTCAAAGTGGTTGTCTCTTCCACAATCCTTCACACTTCTTGGACATTTTCAGAGGCTATGATGACATTAACTAGGTACAACAAAATTTTTTTCCATGTTTCTTAAGTATTGGGCTGAGGAAAAAGGAAGCCTTTTGTGGATTTGACTGTGGAATAAATTTAGGAATAATATAGCAACACCCAGTTAATAACTAGGAACTTTGTTCCTTGAATACGTGCCCAAGCAAGAATTATCTTTAATCAAAACAATAATAATTGCATTTGGGGAAATAATGAGATGTTACCCGAAGTCAGTAATTCTCTATTTTGAATTATATCAATTATAATTCTTTTGACTCCTTGTTCCCTTTTCATTGCCACACTTTCACAATACATGGCATAGAATGAGCCAATTTGGATGTGCTCAATTCATCTGACAACCTATTCATCTGAGCACCTATTTTATGCAAGGCAATCTGCTTGGAGTAATGGGGAAGAAGTTTAATATTGTAGAGCCCATGTTGGTATGTTCTTTGATATTTAGGGCCAAGACATTACTAGAAGAAACTCATGGGGGTAGCATGGAGTGAATCTAGAACAGACATTCTTAACCTTTTTTTGTGTCATGGACACAAAGGAAGTAGAAACGTAATTCAGAGTGAAGATGACTAAATTTAATCCAGTGCCCAAAGATATTCTCTGTGCAAAAATAGTTTGGAGATTATTGTTATAATCTGGCTTTTGCCCTAGGGCATTTTTTCGCATCACTCAGGTATTAGAATGACACTGGAGTTAAATTCTTGGTGAAAAGTTCCATCCTGTTATGTGTATCTCTTATTTCTATTTTATTTTTATTTTTTTAAATTTCCTGTGGCAGGTCAGACCTGAAATAACAGGTGTTTTCACTTAAGCGACATTCTTGGCTAAAATGATTACAAACCCCTCCCTGATGGTACAAGGGTAATAAGAAGCGTGATTAGTCTTTTCTCATCCTTGTGCTTCCTCATGCACTGTCTTTGCTCCCCCTCACCTTCCTTACCAATTAGTAGATAAAATAATCTCTTGCCTGCCTATCCTAGACTTTCCAAAATAATAAATACTTAGATCATGTCAGACTTGAGGATAGGGGTAGAATTTTAATTTCAGTGTTATAAGAATTTCTTTGAATGAGACAACTACCTCTACAAATCTGCATTTCATAGATAGTGGATCAGTTTCTAATATGAAAGAGTATTTCTGTGTATTTGTCATAAGAGGATGCCAACTTATTTTCATTGAAAATATCTGTTTTTAGTTTATAATGGCTTACATTTAAATAAGATTTGCTGTCATCATGTGGGTCTCAACATTTCACAAATGTAAAAAAAAAAAATCCAGCTTCCAAAAGTAGTTATAAGAAATTCAGAATTAATTACAGCACCAGTTTACATAAACATGTATGGGAAATAAATATATTCATTTTAAGTGTTTTGTGAACAAACCTTTCTTATTCCTAAGTGGTGGAAAGAGCAATAAGCTGACTCAGAGCTTTTAATATATTTCTGATTTATATTTGCGTATGCATTCAAATTATATGTTTTGGCTCATTTTCTAGGGACTGATGATGATGGTGCTGCTTTTCATGAACATATATTTTTGGATAAACACCTGGAAGATTTTCCAAAGCAAGGACCAATTCGTCATTTCATGGAACTAGTTACTTGTGGACTCTCAAAAAACCCATTTCTAACTGTTAAAGAAAAAGTTGAGCATATAGAATGGTTTCGGAATTATTTCCATGAAAAAAAGAATATTCTTGAAGAAAATAACATTCAATTCAACTGAAAACATGTAAATTTTTATTTTTTTGGAGATGGACACTATCACAGAATAGAGATTTTACTTTTCCCCCTCATGTTAATTTGTGGTGAATAATTATGTAATTGATTTGCATTACAAAAACATTAAATTGTTTAAGAGATTAGCCATGGTGGCTAAAAAATATTCTTAGTTTTAAAATTTCATTCTATAGATAATATTATGACATGAGAATTTTAATTTCAGAGAGACATATCCAGTCATTTTCTCTTCATCAAGAAGCCATACTTCAGTCAAGCAACAAGGATTTCTTAGGCATGTATAATGTTCCAGACACTGTGCTAAAGCATTGGAGCTACAAGATGGAAGTGAAACAGGAAACACTATCTGCCTTCAGGAAACCTCCCATGGATATATATATATACACACACATATATATAGATATATATATAGATATAGATTGGCAGCAGTAAAATAATTAGGAATGATATTTTACAAGCATGAGTTGAAGGTAGAATTGCTTTTTGTATCATAATACTAATCATCTAAAATGTGAGATAAAATGCCCCATGACTACATAGGGGATGCTGTAGAGAAGTAGCCTTATGACAAGAGATTACAGTATATTTTGAAGATTCTTCAGGGATTGTTTTCCTCCTACTATGCTGTCCCGTGTGCCTGATAGGAGCATGGTCCATGTGTCCTGTAAAGTCAGAGCCACTTAATTGTTTTGTAACGTGCTGATCACAGCATAAACTTGTGGATTTCATGAGCAATATGATTCAAATATCAAAAGAGAAAAGTAAACATTGAAAAAGTAAGTTTATTCCTAGAAAGTTAAATTATTGTTTTCCTGGCATATAGTAGGTGCTTAATGATTGTTATTGACTCTTTTTCCTGACTGGACTGGGAAACTAAAATATACATGCCTGGCCAGTCATTTATTAAGCACCTGTTTTGTGCCAGGCACTGTGCTAAGTGTTGAAACTCTAAAGAAAAGTATGAGACAGTACCTGTCCTTGAGGAGCTCACAATTCAAAGGGGGGACAACATTCACTACCTGTATGAACAAACTATACTCAGAATAAGTAAAAAATAATCTACAGAGAGAGAAGGTACCAAAATTAGGAGAGATCAAGAATGGATACCTATATAAGGTGGTATTTTAGCTGGAACTTAAGAGAAGTCAGAAGGCTGAGAGGAGGGAGGATATCCCTTGCATGGGGTACAACTAGTGAAAAACGTCTAGAATTGAGAAAGTGTTTTGTTTAAGGAACAGTAAGGAGGCTACTGTTACTGGATCAAAGAGTAGATGAAGATGGGTAAGGTGTAAGGAGACTGGAAAGGCATTGAGTGGGGCTAGGTTACGAAGGGCTTCGGACACCAACAGGATATAATAAGGAGCCATTGGAGTTCACTGAGCGTGATCAGACCTCTGATTTAGAAAGATCACTCTAACAGCTGAGTGGAAGGTGGATTGGAGTGGGAAGGGACTTCTGGCAGGCTGACTTACCAGCAGGTTGTTGGAATAATCCAGGCCTGAGATGATGAGGACCTGCACTCAAAAGGTTGCAGTATCAGAGGAGAGAAGGGGTTGGATGCGAGAGGTGTTACTAATAGACCTTGGCAACCTTGGGGGGGTAGGGGTAAGAGAGACTTGAGGAATCAAGAATGACACTTAGGTTGTAAGTCAAGAGGAATGGGAAAATGGTGGTGCCCTCTCCAGTATGAGTAGAGTTTAGAAGGGAGAAGGGTCAGGGGTAGGGGTGGGAAGAGTGGGTAGGTAAAGATAATGAGTTCAGGTTTTTTACGTGTTGAGTTTAAGATGACCATGAAACGTCCAAGTCAGCATGTCTAATGGTTGGAGATGAAAGACTGGAGGTCACCAGAGAATTTAGGGCTGGATAAGTAGATTTGACAAGTCAGCATAGAGATCATCACTAATTGGGAGCTGATGAGATTGCCAAATGAGATACAGAAGAGAAGGGAGTCCTGTGGGACACCCACAGGTTACCTGCTTGGTTGGTGGGCATAGCCTGGATGAAGATCCAGCAATGAAGACTGAGAAAGATTGGTCAGATAGGTAGAACCAGTGTCACAAAGTATCAAGGAAAAGAGGGTGACCAAGGATTGTCAGAAGGCTACAGAAAGGTCAAGAAGGATAAGGATTGAGAAAAGGCCATTAGTTTTGGCAAAAAAAATAATTATTAACTGGAGAAAAGTTTTGATTGAATGATAAGGTTGGAAGCTAGACCTTAGAGAATGAGAGGGGAGGTCAGTCCAGACACAGCAGCAACAGCCTGGGGAGCTCAGCACTGAGGGAGTAAGAAGGTTAGACAGCTGATCAGAAAGTGATTACAGGGGACCTATTGCTGGCATTAGGTATAGTTAGCATTGATTGGCAGCTCTATTGCCCATATGCATTTCTGGTCATAGTTCCATGGTGGAAAGGAGCACTTATGATTGGTCACAAGGGAGCAGGGGTCCTGGGCACAGTTCCAGAGCCAAGAAAAGTCCTAGTGCTTGTGGCTACAGGAGAGCAGCGACCCTTCCTGGTTAAAGACCAGAGCATAGACCAGGAGAGCAACGACCATACCTTTACCACAAGAACACTACCTTGGAAGCACCAAAAACTTGCAGACCCTCAGAACTAGCTCTGAAAACAGTGGAATGAAAAAGCCTGACGCTTGGAACATTCCTCCTCCCCTCTCCCATCCCAGTGAGCAGAGCCTAACTTTAACATAGAGTTCAAAGTCAAGGAGTAGGCTGGAAAAATGAGCAACAGCAGCAACAACAAAGTTACTATGGTGGCAGAGAAGACCATGACATGAACTCAGAAGAAGACAATGACAAAAAAAATAGCTACAACCAAAACCTTGAAGAAAATGCTAATTGGGCATAGCCCAATAAGAATCCTGGGAGACAAAATGATAAGGAAAAGAGATAGAGAAAAAATAAAGAATGATGCAAAAAAAAATTATGAAAAGAGAATTAACAGCTTGGTAAAAGAAGGTCAAAAAATATCAAAGAAAATAGCATCTTGAAAAGCAGAATTGGCCAAATGGAAGAAAGAGGTACAAAAATTCACAGAAGAAAACTCTTTAGAAAGCAGAATTGGTCAGATAGAAAAAGTGGTACAAAAGCTCATTGAAGAAAATAATTCCTTAAAAATTAGATTTTGGTAAGTGGAAACCAGATTCCATGAAACCTCAGAAAACAAAATAGTCAAAAGAATGAAAAATAGAAGAAAGTATGAACTCTTTCATTAAAAAACCAACTGATTTGGAAAATAGACTGAGGAGAGGTAATTTAAGAATTATTGAACTGCCAGAAAACCATGATAAATGAATTAATAAAAATAATTTCAAGAAAGTATCAAGGAAAACTATCCTGATAATCTTAAATCCAGAGAGTAAAATATAAATTGAAATAATTCATTGATTACCTGAAAGAGATCCCAAAATGAGGACTCCTAGGAATATAATAGCCAAATTCCAGAAGTCACAGGTTAAGGAGAAACTTGCAAGCAGCCAGAAAGAAACAATTCAATATTGTGGAGCCGCAATCAGGACCACACAAAATTTAACAACTTCCATGTTTAAGGAGTGGAGAACTTGGAATATGATACTCTAGAAGGCAACAGAACAAGAATTAGAACCAAGAATAACCTACACAGCAAAATGGAGTACAAGCCCTCAGGGGGAAAGTAGGTATTTAATGAAATAGAGAACTTTCAAGCATTCTTGATGAAAAGACCAGAACTGAATAGAAAACTTGATATTCATATGTAAGACTTAATCATAAAAAGATAAATAGGAAAAAAATCATAAGGGACTCAATAGTTAAACTGTTTACATTCCTATATGGGGAGATGATTTCATGTAATTCCTAAGAACTTCATCAGTATTAGGGCTGTTAAAAGAAGTTTACATTGAGGGCATGGGCAGTTAGGTTGGTGCAATGCATAGAGTGCCAGGCCTGAAGTTAGGAATTCCTGATTCATGTTCCCGAGTTCAGATCTGGCTTCAGACACTTACTAGCTGTGTGACCCTGGGCAAGTCACCTAACCCTGTTTTGCAGTTTGTTGTAAATTAGTAAGAAGATTTTAGGACAATTACACTGAAGTTCAACAAGCATTTGTTCAACACTTACTATGTGCCAGTAACTATGTCAGGGCACTGGAGTTACAGAGAAACAAATGAGAAAGTCATTTAACCCCTTAAGGAGCTTACTGGGGGCAAACAACATGAATATGGAAAAGTCTCTTGAAGGAGGTGACATGTACTGAGCCTAGTAGGTAGCTAAAGATTCCAAGAGCCCTGAGGGTGAGGAAGGACAGCATTCCAAGCATGAAGGTCAAGTTTGTACAAAGTATGGAGGTGGGACATGTTAATTAGGAACAATGTCAAACAGGTTTATTTAAAATGTGCTATGTAATTAAGCGGGCCCTTTAAAATTATTTTCATCATGCTGTTTATTTGGGGACAAGTGAAAAGACAGCTGATGGGGGTCAGAGTAGCTGAGTTCTAGTCTCAGCTCTATTCACTTTTGATGAGAACTTGATCAAATCATTTAATCTGAGATTGTTTTCTATACAGTAAGATGATAATGGCTCACACACATATATAGACTTTGTTTTACCTGCCCTGGTACTTAGGGAAATTGTTGTGAGAATTACCTTAGAAAGTGTTTTGCAAACTATAAAATACTAAATTTAATTATCTCCATTTCTCTGCAGCTATTTGGGGACCAACCCAAAATATTGTAGAAGAGCCTTTTATACTCTGCAGATACCATTTGGCCTCCAGTTGTTTTCTGTTGTAATCTCCCTTCTACCTCTCAGAATTTGATGAACTTTGTCTCAAGACATTTCTTTAGAACTTGACATTTTTGACTTGAAAAATGACACTGATGATTAATGGGCAAAACTTAGGTTTTCTGCACAGATTTGAGGAAGGTTGGATTGTTGGCCTGAAATTGGATACCACTCAATCCTGAGGCATACACAGCTGTAACTAGGCTGATTTGGACAATGAAGGCAGTAGCTCATTAAGTTCAATTTCTTCACTTCCTTTCCATGTGAAGAAAATGAAATCAGAATCTCTGTTGATGCAAGTTAGTCAGTCAATAATTTTATTAATTTTAATAATTTTAAATAATAATTTAATAATATTATTAATAAATAATAATTTATTAATCTCCTATCATGTGCCAAGCAGGGTGCTAACCTCTGGGGATACAAAGAAAGGCAGAAGACAGTCTCTGCCTTTAAGGGAATTACAATCTAAGGGGAGAATCAAGAGCATATTCAAACTCATCATTGGCTATTAGCTGGAGCAGATTTCAAGTTCCGTTCAGCTGCTTTCTCAGCTTTCTTAAGGGCCTTCATTCTGAGGGCAACTAGATGCAGTAGACCTGACCTAATTGCAAATTCTGTCTCAGACACTAGCTGAGTGACTTCAAGCCATTTCACCTCTCAACCTCAGTATCTTCATCAGTTAAAATGGGAAAAATTGTCATAGCACCTATCTCAGGGTTGTTATGAGGATCAAATGAATAAATGTACAGTGTGTCCGTGTGGCTTTAAGCTATCAAAGTTTAATAATATGTAGAACACTTTATGAACCTTAAAGAACTTTATAAATCCCAAATTACAGCAACTGTTCTACCCTTACCTACTGTATGGCAACTTCATTCCAGCAACCCCTAAAGAAAACCATGCTTACCATTGTTGTTTTCTGGCAAAAGGCCCACATCATTGTAAACAATGCACATTTACTTGGTGCATGCATTGAGGTAGACCCTGGAGAAGTGGACACCAACTAGTAGAAGGGCCTTAGGTTCTTCTCCTTTGGTTCACATATGACAGTCAAATGCAAGGGAGGATTTTCCTTTAGGTTGACTCTTGAGAGCACAAACCCTTAAAAGGTAGTTTTCAGCACAACATAAGGAAGATCTTCCTAACCATGAGAGCAATGTGAAAGTGGAATGGGCTGCTTCATAAGGATCTTCAAATAGAGGCTTCTATAGAGGCTGCTCATGCTCCAGTATAACTTAGACTAGATCTCTGGGGCCCTTACAGACATACACCAATGAGGTCAGCACAAGAGCTCTGTAGACCTGTTTGGTAGGCAACCTAATACTCCTCTCACGCTTTCTTTTGGAGCCTCCCTAATAATGAGCTAGCTCTGGCAATTCATGCATCAACCTCATCATCTATGTATATGTCCCTGAAAAGTATACTACCAAGATAAGTGAAGTTATCCAGAGCATTCAAAATCTTTCCATTTGGGATAACCTATGGTTCCATGTATGGATGGTGTGGTGATGGCTGATGGAGCACCTCTGTTTTCTTGGTGTTCATTGTTAGGCCAAAATTAGCACAAGTGGCAGAGAATTCATCCATGCTTTGTTGCAGCTCTGCCTCCAAGGCTGTACTGAGTGCATAATCATCTGCAACAAAAAGTGGCACACCAGCTCTCCTCCCACTTTGGTCCTGGCTTGTAGCCTTTTCAAGTTAACTAATTTACCATCCGTGCAGTAGCTTACCTTGATACCATTTTCTTATTTGTTGAAAGCATCTGACATCACTGAAAACATCATGCTAAAAAGCATGGGAGCAGGCACATAGCCCTGCTTCATTCTAGTGGTGACTGGGAAAGTGTGAGAGCATTGTCCATTATTCAGAATCCATATAAGCATGTGTCATGGAACTGGCATATAATACTGATGAGCTCCTCCAGGCAACCAAATTTTGCCATAATTTTCCACAAGCTCTCATGATGGACAGTATCAAAGTCCTTAGTTAAGTTGACAAATGTGTACAGACCTCTCTGTTCTGCTCCTGGCATTTCTGCTGTAGTTGTTAGTCAGCAAACATCATATTGATTGTTCCTCAGTCTTTTCTGAAGCCATTGCTGGCTCTAGGATAGACGAATATCTTCCAGATGAAAGATCAGCCAATTAAGGGGGACTCTGGCAAGAATCCAGCTGGCGATGACTAAGAGAGAAGCCCCTCTGTGATTGTCACAGGACAGCCTATTTCCTTTTCCTTTACAGAATGGACAGTGGAGGCATCTTTGAACTCCTGGGTGATAACTTCCTCTTGCCATATAACCTGGAAGATTTCAGTCAGCTTTTGTATGAGCAGTGGATCCCCTACCTTGTAATCTCTTCTAGAATAGAATTAGCACCAAGTTTTTTGCCACATGAGAGAAACTTAATGGCATTCAAAAACCTCTTCTTTAGTTGGAAGTTTGGCTAAAGAGGGATTGACTTCAACTTGAAGTGTACAGTCAATGGCTTCATCAATGATAGAGGAACGGTCTGTTGACAATATTATGGAAGTATTTAGCCTGTTGCTCCAGATCATGTCCTTTTTGTTAATCAGTGTGGCTTCATTAGTACTGAGTAGTTGAGATGTACCACAGATAGTTCTTTGGCCCATGAGTGGTCTGCAAGACATCATAAAATGCTTTGCATTGTTATTATCAGCATAAAGCTGAATTTCATCTGCCTTCTTACTGAGCCAAGAATCTCGCGTCTCTCTAAGCTTCACTTGTACTTTACTTTTGAGGAAGTTAAATACTGCTTCTTAGAGACAGACAAACTATCCTACTGGTAAACCCTGTGGAGTTTTTGTTTTTTATTTAGCAGCTTCTGAATTTCCCCATCATTTTCATCAAACCAGTCTTGATGCCTGTCAGTGTTTTGGCCGAGATGAGTAAATGCAATGCTATACACTAAGTCTCTGAAAATTGCCCACTCCTCTTCTTTTCCATTGTTGCCAGCCATGTGTTGACTCAGCTTTCCTTCCAAGTTAGCAACAAACTTCACACAGGGAGAAGCACTCTAATCTGTTAACAAGTCTTTTGGTAATCATTTTGCCTTGGAGCTGCCACTTTTGTTGAATGTGAATATTTCTCTTGGAGAGGATAAATCTGTGATCAGTCCAGCACTCTGCACAACACATTGCTTTCATCACTCTCATCCTTTCTGTCTCTTCTCCTTACAGTGACGTTGTCTATGAAATGCCAATGTTTGCTGCAAGGGTGCATCCATGATATTTTGTTGCATTTGGATAAAGGGAAGATGATGTTGGTGATGAGAAGATAATGAGGTGCACAAGTCTTCAGGAGTAAGTGACCATTGCTGTTGCTGTTTTCAGCTCCATTCCTCTCAAGGACTCTCTGCCATCTGAGCCAACTCTAGCATTAAAGCACCCCAAGTTACAAGCTTGTCCTCTTCTGGCTCATTGATGATGAGGGTTGGTACTTTATTCATTGCACCACCTAGCTGTCCCAGTTTATTCCTAAAGTGTTAATTAGATAGGATTATGTTCCTCTCTTCAATTTAATAGAAGGTCATGGGGATCATAGGATTTACAGCGGGAAGGAATCTTGTGGGCCACCTCTTTCATTGTGCAGGGTGAGGAAATAGACTCAGAGAGATAAAGTCACTTGCCCAAGTCCACACAGATAGTAAGCAGCAAAACCAGGATTTGGATCCAAATTCACCATCTCTTCAAAGGAGATGCTTTCTGATATTGGGAATTCCTTTTCTACAGGTAATTTGAGAATTTCAAAATTAAGGGTCACAAATTTCACTTTACTTGGAAGAAAGGGTAACAAAATCAAAATAATTTTCTTGAATTCATTAGGCAATTTTAGAGATATTTTAGAAGAAAGGATCTATGTAACTTCTTTCTGGGAGAATTTCAGGTATTTTATTAAAAGGAGACAAATTTTGGCATATGATTCCTGAAGAATATGGGCCTTTTGCTAACTCGTGCCTGAGAGAACACTAATATGATAATTGTCTCCCTGAGAGAATTTTTTTAATTTTTCTTTTTGCAGAAGACAGTTCCAGAATTGAGACAGTACTATTGGAAACACTGATCCTTTAGCGCTCTGACCTTATGTGCTCAAGTACTTCCAAGACTAGCTAATCAGTCATGAGCTAAGAGTCTCTGTAAAGAATTCTCCTATGCTTGGAGTTTTGCTTTGAGGCAGTTCTTAGTATTGCTTCTGAATTTGTTCCAGGAATTAGCATTAATTTGGATAAAGGGGAAAAAGCCAACCACCCCTTTTTCTCTTTATAATGAATTTCTTTACATATGTATGCGTTTGGTGGATATGGGAGCTGTCAAGTTTTTGTTCTAAGAAAATAAATATTATAAGACCTAAAGCTACCCTGCCTTTTGAGTTCTCCTAACCCAGGGAACAGGTCATTTCTGAAAGTAGTCCCAAATGATTTACTTGGCCTGTTAACATCTCTGTGGACTAGGAAACTGATGATGAGGGTGGCAGAAGGGAAAATATTTTGGAGAGAGAAGAATGTCCAGCTGTTTCTTGGACTGCTGATGCACTATCATAAAAGCACATAGCAGCAGTGGTGAGGAGGCTCTTACAAAAAATTTTTAGCTCCAAAAAAAAGTAGGTACTCATATTTTCCAAGGTCATGGGATAAGTGATTTTCTGAGTAAATAGAAGCTAGAATTAAAAGTGTTTGTACTCTATTAGCCCATGGTACGTTAAGGTTAGGTAATGTTTTAGTAACAGCTTATCTGGTATGAAATTCTGCAAGAGAGAACAGCCTGCTCTTGGTAGTTGCTCATTTTTATTTCAAATAGACCCATACCACCTCTGTGCTTCTCCCTGCCAAGTTCTGGAACAGCAATGGGCCTAAAAAATAGGCCTGGAGTTTTCCACCATTTATCTGGAGAAAACCAAGCCACAAAAAATAATCCTTGGGGGACAGGGAGTAAGGAGAAGTAACACTGGAGCTTTGGCAGTATCCCATCTATTCCACAGTCTTGTAGTGTGCAAAGCATTCCAGAGTGTCCTTCCTACCTTCTCTTCTCCTGTGACTTTCCTCCTGCCCCCACCCTGAGCCCCAGTGAAAAATAGAAGGGAAAGGTCATAGAATTCTTGTTTTATTTTTTCTTCCACCTCTAACCCTGCAAAGATGACTCTCCTGAGGATGGTATTCCCATCCCCAATTCCCAACATCTCTGGAATTTCTTTGGCAGCAACAGCTTGCTCCCTTTTTCATTTTCCAGATATAATCAGTCTACACCAGAAAGTTTCAAACTTTTATCTTATGCTAACCTTCCCTGTCTCTTTAATATCCTATCTCCTCCCTTTCTCCTAATCCTATCTGACCTAAAAAAGAAAAGAAAAAAAAAGACTTGAAATAGAAAATAGAAAGTGGAATGGTAGAGTGAAAAGTGGAACTTTTCCCTCTTGCTTCCTTCGTGCAACCTTGTTCTTAGTGGCTTCAAGTACTTAGTAGCAAAGGAAGTAGATGGACTTCAGACAAGGCCATAAGCTATCATCCACATTACTATGATATGATTAAATTATTCCTACTCTGCCGCCTAAACCAGTGGGTGCCATAATCCACTAGAGTAAAGCAGACTGGTTAGTAAGAAACACATCACTATATTTGTATTGTCATTTTTTAACTGACACTAATTCCTCTCTTCCCTCAACAATGAGTGCTAGACAAGGAAGAACTAGTAAGGAAAGAAGTGCTAAAAGAGAAGAGAAAGAGGCCTGGGAAGGTGGAGAATAAGAAGATGGTTAGTGAGTCAGGGACTGTAATCGTAGCACTGTACAGGGGGCAAGAAGTCTTTCCTAGAGGTTTTCTTCTTCCTAGCCTTTAAAATCTACTGCCACTTGAAATTCGCATAGAAATTTTTTTAGCACCTTTTATGACTCTCCTTGATACTCTGCTTCTTAGAAAACACTAATATCTCTAAGATCTAATAAGAGGTACATGGGGAAGTGAAGGAGAAAGGAGAGTCTCTAGAGTGTGGAACTGTGATTTTGTAAGAGTGGTGTAGAAATGCTCTCCACAGGTGTGGGTCAGCAATTGCTCTATACCTTGGATTCTTAGAGAGTTGCTTGAAGGCACTAAGATGGTAAATTTGATGAACTGGTCAGTAAAACCCTCATTAAGCTTCTATTCAGTGCCAAGCACTGTGCTAAGAGCTAGTAAGTAACTTGCTCAGCGTCAGCTAGCTAATATGCCTTGAACCTTCAAAGGGTGGTGGCCCACTGTCCATTAGGTCATGTCATATTAACGATTTAGAACTGATAGCTAATATACTTTTATCCCACTTTATATTTTAAAAGAGTTGTGAAGGTACACTTATCTCAACTTGTTGGTCTCATTGTATTAAACAGGAATCATCTAAGTTAGTTACTTTATAGCAAATTTTTAGTTTTCATACTTTAAATAGCATAGAATCACCTCCATGAGCTACATCAGTAGGAGACACATTAAAGGAAGTAGCATGAAATATTTATTTTAGTATTACATTTCCTCAGCTGTAATTCATAGAGCTAAGGTTTTTACTATTCCATCATTAATAGGATCCATTCTTGGTAGCTTATTTCTACAAAACAGAGTACCCAAAAAGGCACATGACACCTGTTTATCTTCCTATCGCATTATGTATTTTTATATGTTTCCCATCATTAGTAAAAATAGTACGAGGTCAAATAACACTTGGTCACAGGATAGGTCAATACTATTTTTCTTCTATGGGAAGGGAAACAGAACAGAGCAGGTAATTTTATTTCTTAATTCCTGCTTCTATCATAGTCAGTCATTTTGTAGCCTTTTTTTGTTAATTAAAAAAAAATTCATAAGCATTTGTGTTTCTCCCCTCCTACTTTCCCCCCAACAATTGAATAATAGATAGATAAGTGGAGAGATAGAGTCCTTTTAACAAATATGCAGTCAAGCAAAACAAATTCCTGGATTAGGCATGTAAAAAAAAATCTTTGTCTCATTTTAAGTAGTCTTCTCTTTTTCTTCCCCCAAACAGGGCAAAAGGAAGTCCGTTTTTTTCATGATTCATTTCCCCCTAGGAACACTATATTAGCACAATAGGAAGTGTAACAGGTCTTTAAAATACTGATAAATTGCTGCAAAAGGCAAATTCCTTATAGTGAAAACTAGATGTATATAATAAATGTATTCCCAAATTTGTGGGAGAAACATATGGCATATTTGGGGGCTGAACATGTGTTTGTTATCCCATGTTGTTGAGAAATGGCTTCATTGTAGTGAATGACTTTCAAATGGGCTATAAGAATGAAAGGGATACCATTTGGATGGATGGAAGCAAGAGTGAAATAATTTCCCATGCCAGGATAACTGTATGTAAGGACTTGATGAACAAGTGATTATCTCTTTCAAAGTGGAGGCATCAGGAATCCCCATTCACTTAGAGTTGGTAGAATGGAGTGGGCTAATCAGAGGGCCACAAAGCCCACAGACTTTAGACTTTGGTTTAATGTTTAGATGAGGCACTATTAAAGGTATATTGAAGAAGAACTACGAGGTCAGAATGGGACACAGCTTTGGCTGAGGCATTCAAGATGGACTGAATGAGAGCATCTAGAGGCAGAAAGCCTAGTCCTTCAGCAACAGATTTGGAATTCAGGGTGGAGGTTATATAAATGGAAAAACTTGGACTGAGAAAAGTGATAATTTCTTCACTGACTGAATTATGATAGAGTCTGGGTGTTCTAAATTTTGATCCATCCTTCACTTATTTTGTTTAAACCCTTAGATGTCCTAAACTGTGATTATCCCAAACCATTGACTGACCTCTTTCACTTCTAGGGCCTGCCTTTTACTGAACATCTACTAAGAGAGTTATCCAGAGAAAGAAAAGATGTAGAATTCAAATCAATCAATTTTATTGCTGTAGTCACTGAAGAAAGTTTGTAAACTATGTGGATTTCATTTGTCCTTTCTGATGCCCATTCCTTTGAGAAATTGAGATTTAAATGAGTTTAAAAGGCAAATGCTGTGATTTTTAAATATTAAAAATAGCATTCCTTTCGAAAGTACATTTTCATAATCTCGTGAAGCAGTGTGAAGTTCAGTGGTGTCAAACTCAAATGGAAAGGGGCGGGGCACTATATATATGAATATAAGGATCCCTGCTGGCCACCTATTGATTTAGATAACCACGCGTTAACAGTTCTCTATATTCTATTCTATTTTCATTTGTTTCATTGGATATTTCCTAGTTACATTCTTATCTGGTTTGGGCAACACTCCAGTGGGGCTGTATGTTTGATACCTCTGGTGTAGAGGATAGAGAACTGGCCTTGAACCCAGGAATACCAGGTTCAAGTCTTCCCTCTGACGTACTCATTAGGTGACTTTGGGGGAGTCCCTTAATGTCTTAGTGCGATATTTTAAGACTCTAAATTGCAGAGAAGATGTGATTAACAGAGGGACTTTCCTCCCCTGGGAGATCACTATAGCAATAAAATCACGGGTCCAATCCTTAGGACGTTGTAAATCTTATACTTGGTTAACAGACAGACGAGCAAACTGGCACAATAAAAGCTAGAAAGAATTTTCCTGCAAATTTTTGGTGCTAGTAGTTTAAACAACATGATTTAGGGGTTAGGGCCAGTTTGGCTTAATGGAATTTTTGTTCAGTCACTTTCAGTCATGTCTGATTGTGACGCTATTTAGGGTTTTCTTGGCAGACATTCTAGAGCGGTTTACCATTTCCTTTTCCAGCATATTTTACACATGCGGAAACTTTCTGAAACAAACAGGGTTAAGTGACTTGTCCAAGATCACACAGCTAGCCAATATCTGAGGTCAAATTTGAACTCAGGAAGAGGAGTCTTCCTGACTCCAGGCCTAGCACTCTATCCAGTGCACCACCCAGCTGCCCCCAGCTTAGTGGAATACCATGGGATAAACATCAGAATTGTTCATACATTTAAGTGCATGAAAGCTGTCTTTATGAATGACAACTCGCATTGCTGCCAGACTTCTTTTCCTTATGCACAGCTGTTACATCATTCCTCTTTAATGCCTAAAGCTGTTCCCTGTTGCCTACCAAGTAAAATTCTTAGTCAATCCTCCAATATTTATTTGATACCTATTCTGGAGAGATACCTTGGGGGTGCTGGATAGAGAGCTGGCCTCTACACTGAAGGTCTGGACCGGGTCCTGCCTCTGACAAAAACTGGCTATGTAA
>CM053588.1:85869821-85891656 GCA_028646515.1 Pseudochirops corinnae | reverse complement strand
TACTGTGAATATGTGGCCCACAAGGATCCTTATGTACAATTTAGTGCGCCCCCCCCCCCCCCCCATTTAACACCATTGCAATAGGTAATTCTGTAAAACTCTATGCTATAGAAAAAGTGCCAACTTGCATTGTTAGGGAAAACTCCCTCCCCTGGGAAGTACTCAGACCAGTGACATGACAGGTCTATTCCCTGTCCTTACTATGTGTCAGGTGCACAAAGACAAAAATGAATCAGGCCCTGTCCCCAAAGAGCTCACATTCTATTGTGGGACACAATGTATATGTATATATCAAATGAATTTCTTAATCCACTGAGTTGGAAGTTCCTTCCAGTGATACAGATTTCCTTTTGCACCCACGCCTGCCCATCCTGGATGAGTCTTGTCTGTTTCTTCCCATATTGACCATAGGGGTTCTGCTTAATGTTCTGGTGGCTTTCCTCTCTTTCTTCTGACATCTCAAGGGTACCAGTTGTGAAATACTCTGACTGTCCACCTTTCCCCTCTCTCTCTCCACCCCTTGCTCTCCTTACCCCTGTGGAATCAGTTTCATTCAATGAATTATGAAGTCATAGAGTATTATCAAGTTGAAAGTAACCTTAGTAATTTTCTAGTCCTAGGCTAGACTATCCCTCCTTTCTTCCACCTTCCCCCACCCATGGCACTGAAGCATAAATTCACTCTATAACATCCTTTATAAATATTCATCCAGCCTCTCATTGAAAATCTATAGTGACCAGGAATTACCACCTCCTGTGACAGCTAATTACATTTTGGACACCTTCAAATGTTAGACAGTCTTTCCATATATTGAGCTGAAAGCTGCCTTTTGCCCCCTGGGACCAAATTGAATAGATGTTGTCCCTCTTCTATATGACAATCTATTAATGCCTTGATTAAGCATCATGTTTCCCCTGTCTTCTGGGTTTGACATCCTTGATTCTTTCAACCAATACATATATAGTAATTTCAAGCCTTCTCTCTGTTTCCTTCCTCAGGATATGTTCTAGCTCAGCAATAACCCTTCACAAATATGGCACCTAGAACTATAGACCTCTATGGACAATGATTACCTACCCGAATTCATTCCTCAATGAATAACATACCTCTACCCTGTAATACTCCCAGTGATTCTGAACCCTCCCCAGTTGCCATTGTTCAACTCCTGTTCACTGTCCCCACTCCCTTATTCCTGTCCCCTTCAACCCAATCCTTCCAACTTCCTACTAGAAAACTATCCAGTCTTTCCAGTGTGATCTCTTCTACTCTGTAGGTAACAAAATATTTTTTCATTTTCATTGTAAGCCTTTTCCTTTCTTGTTCCTTTCATTTCCTTGTACTAACTGAGACCTGGATCCCTCCTGATGAAAGCTTCCCTGGCTGCCCTTTCCAGCTCGGGTTGTGCTTTCATTCATACTCTGCCCCTTTTATTGATCGTGGGGAGGCAGTTGGATTACTTCTTGCTCCCCATTGCCACTTCCATGCTTTCCTTCTGCCATTATCACTCAGTAACCTCTCTTCCTAATTCATATTTATGAATTCATATTTATATTTATATTCAAATTCATATTTATCACCCAATCAAGACTCTGATAGGTGTTGTCAAGTGACCTCCAGAACCCTTTCCTTCCTTCCTTAATGAATCCAGTGCTTGGCTCAGTCTTTCTTTCCTTCCCAAATACTGCTCTATTATAGGGGGACTTCAAAATGAATGTCTTTTTCAAATTTCAAAATGAATACTTTCTCAAACATTCTAACCTCCAGATTTTTCCTTATTCATTTTCCATGATGTTGCTCTTCCACCCCACCACAGCTATACTCAGAGATGATCATACTCTTGATCTTGTCATCACCTATAAGTGTTCAGCACTCATGTCCTTAATCCTTGAAATCCCTTTATCTAATCATAGTCTGTTGGCATTCTATCCCTTTTTCTGTCTTGCAACCCCAAACCTTGTTCATTATCTTCGCCACTCAGTTCTTCCTCAGACCATCATCCCTGTACTTGCTTCACTCTGTTCCTTCTTCATCTTGAACCCGTAGTGAACCAGTCCAACTTTATACTATCCTCTTCTCTATAGTTCCTTTATCCTTTTGAACTTGCCCTGCCAAACCCCAGCCTTGATTTTTCCCATCATTTGGCATCTTCATTCCTACTCACATGCTGCTGAACAAAACTGGAGAAAATCACAAAACCATGTTGACTAAGTCCACTACATAATAGCAATTTAGCCCCTCACTTAGGCAAGGAAATTCCTTTGCCCTTCCCTAACTGATTTGCTATCCCACTCATTCAACCCCTCACCATAGAAACTTTTCCAAACCTCCTACCTTGACTCACATTTCACTAAAAAAAAAACTGAGACCATAGCAAAGAGCACCTTCTTTTCCCCTTCCTCCTCACCTCACATCATTCAGATGTCTTTGGCAGCTCACTCCTCCTTCAACTTGATTTCACATAAAGAGGTGGCTCTTCTCCTTGAAAAGGCAAAAACCCTCCACCTTCATCAGTGATTCCATTCCATACTGTCTTCTCCAACAGAGTGCCCCCCATCCCTGTCATTCCTATTCTCTTATCAATCTTCAGTCACGCTCTTATTTACCAACTGCTCCCCTGCTGCCTACAAACATGCCTATGTCTCTTCAGTCCTCAAAAAATACTTGATCCACCCACCCCACTAGCATCATTCTATGTCTCTTCCTATATCTCTCTTCCTTTTGTGGCTAAACTCCTTTAGAAGATCATATGTAATAATGTCTTTCGTCTCACTCTTTTCTTAAATCTCTGCAGTCTGGCTTGTAACTTTCTCATCCAACTGAAACTGCTCTCTCCAAAGTTACCAGGGATCTCTGAACTGGCAATTTAGTGGCCTTTTCTCAATCCTCACTCCTTCTTGACCTCTCTTGCAGCCTTCAGCATGGTTGATCATCATCTTGATATTTCCTTCTTTAGGTTTTCATGACACTGCTCTCTTCTGGTTCTCCTCCTACCTTTTTGACTAATCCTGAGTCTCCCTTGTTGGATCTTTGTCCAGGTCACACCCACTACCTATGGGAGTCTCCAAGAGCTCTGTCACAAAGTTCCTCATTACACACACACACACACACACACACACACACACACACACACACACACACACTCTCTCTCTCTCTCTCTCTCTCTCTCTATCTATATATACATATAAATTTTATGAATATATTTATATTTTAAGTGTATATATGTGTATGTATATATTTATCTCTCTCTCTCTAAATATATATATATATACATATATATATATATATATATATATATATATATATATATATATATATTTCACTTGGTAATCTTATCAGCTCCCTTGGTTGCAATTATCATCTCTAGTGGTACGGTAGATAAAGCATTGGGCTGAGAACCAGGAAGATTCATCTTCATGATTTCAAATCTGGCCTCAAGCACTTACAACTGTGTGACCCTAGGCAAGTCACTTAATTCTGTTTGTTTCAGTTTTCTCATCTGTAAAATGAGCTGGAGAAAGAAATGGCAAACTACTTCAGTATCTTTGCCAAGAAAACTCTGAATGGGATCACAGAGAGTCAGACAGGACTGAAAAATGATGACAATAATTTAGGTGACTCTCAGATGTATTTTCTAGTTCTAACCTCTTCCCTAACCTCTAGTCTCTTATCTTCAACTACTTATTAAACTGATGTCCCCTAGATATTCTAAACTCAGCATGTCCCAAACTGAACTCATTGTCTTCTTCCGTATTTCCCTATTACTGTCAAGTGTACTACCATGCTCCTAGTCACCCAGGCTCAAAACTAAGTGCCACCCTTGACTTCATACTCTATCACCTCCCATATCCAAGAAGTTGTCATGTCCAAGTGATTTCTACCTTTTCTGCCACCACAGTTGAGGCCCTCATCTCCTCATCACTGGCAACAGCCTGCTAGTTGGCTTCCCAGCCTGCAGCCTTCCCCTGCTCTGATCCATTCTCCACTCAGCTTCCAGCTTATCTTGTTAACATATAGATCTGGCAATGTCATCTTCCCCTATATGAAGTGAACTCCACTGGCTAGTGGTCAAAGGTTCTTAAACGAATTTCAAAGCATTTACTACCACAGGAAGAATGTTCCAAATGACTGATAATAAGAGAAATGCACATCAAAACAACCCCAACAGCTCACTTCATACCCTCCAAATTGGCAAAAATATCAAGAGTCAAAACCGGAGGGGCTGTGGGACGTGGGATGATAGTTACACAAATACATTATTGGTGGAACTATGACATTGGTAGAGCCATTTTAGAAAACAGTTTGGAATTATATGGATAAAGCAACTAAAACGATCTCATCCTTTGAACTAGAGACACTATTATGGGCCTTCTACCACAAGGAAGCTATTGATAAGAAGAGAGTCCTAACAAAGACCAAAATATTTATAGCAGTACTTTTCGTGATAGTCAGAATTGGCAATAAAGTAAAGATAAAGTAGATATTTGATTAGTGAATGGCTAAAACAAAATTGTGGTACGTGAATGTGATGGAGTATTTCTTTGCTATAAGAAATGATGAATTGGATGAATACAGAGAAGCATGGAAAAATCTACATGAACTGATAAAGAGTAAAGTAAGCAGAGCCAAGAAAACAGCATATACGACAATTAAGAAAACAGGGACAACAGTGCAAAGGATGCGAACAACCACACCAGAACAACCACACTGTAACAAAATTACAGTGATCAAGAATGACTTGAATGAAGATGTATGAGAGGACCCTCCAAACCCACTCCTTTGTGAAAATGAGAACTTTGCAGGTGTTAACACATTACATATATTGTTGGACTATTTCAATGTGTCGATTGTGTTGATTTTTTTTCCTTTTTTTTAATCTTTAAAAAATACTATTTGTTACATGGGATGGCTCTCTGGAAGGCAGGGAGGATGATGTAAAAAACAGAAGGTATCAATAAAAACTTATTTAAAAAATAAACTCCCCATTACCTCCAAGATCAAATATAAAATCCTTTGGCTTTTTAAAAGCCCATCATAACTTGCCACTTTCCTATCATTGTAGTTTTGTTATACCTGACTCTCAACCAGCCTCTTTATTGTTTCTTGGTAATGACGCCCTCATATACAGACCCTGCATATATGCACTGGCTGTACTCCATGCCTGAAACTCTCTTGCTCCTCCACATAGGGATTTCTGTTAGCAGATATAGAAGAAAGTGTGTTCACGTCTCTTCTCTGAAGTTCTATTCCATCACAGAAGCTGCCAACACCTGCAGCCTTATTTTTTCCCCCTGACTTTGAGCTGAAGGACCAAAGCAGCCAGCTCCTCACTGCTACTGTGAGCTTCATTTTCTGATTGCAAAGAGAACACTTCGATATTCTCCCAGACAAAGCTTTGAAATAAATACATGACCAGATATTCCCTCTTCTTTACTCACACTGATGCTACCCTAGTCAGGTGCTTTTTGTAGACAAGTTGTATACACTGAGGAATTTGTATCCTCTATACAGTTTAGCCAATTGTGTGACAGTAAAGATGTGGTCTGTTTTGAAGAATCATTTGCAAAAGGTTTCCTGTTCCTGTTCCTTTCTCATATTTTTATCAGTATCAATGTGTGTATAGACCAAAGACCAATCCTATAAAGATTTTATGGAGATGAGAAAGTAAGGCATCAGTGTCTTCTTGGTCACCTTTTTAAGTAATAATACTATCTATGTTTTGTTTCATTTTTTCAAATTCTTTTGGAGTATTTCCCTTCTTGAGGTATTTTGAAGATTAATTTCCCACCCTACCCCCAATACCTTCAAAATGATATGACTTGCAGCATATATTTCTTTTGTACAGGCATACTTTGGAGATTTTGCAGGTTTGGTTCCAGACTATCACAATAAAGTGAATATCACAATAAAGCAAGTCACACAAATATTTTAGCTTTCCAGTACATTTAATGTTTACACTATACTGCATCCATTAAGTGTGCAACTGTATTATGTCTGAAAAACTTGCCCAAGTTTTTCAGACATACCTTAATTTAAAAATACTTTGTTGCTAAGAAATGCTAACCATTATCTGAGCCTTCCTCAAGTCATAATCTTTTAGCTAGTGGAGGGTCTTGCCTATATGTTGATGGCGGCTGACTGATCAGTGGTGGTTGCTGAAGGCTGGAGTGGCTGTGGCAATTTCTTAAAATAAGACAAAAATGAAGTTTGCTTTATCAACTGACTTTTCCTTTCATGAAAGATTTCTCTGTAGCATGTGATGCTGTTTGATAAAATTTTACCTATAGTTGAACTTCTTTCAAAACTGGAGTCAGTCTTCTCAAACCCTGCTGCTACTTTATCAACTGAGTTTATGGAATATTCTTCAATATTGCTGTATCTCAGGGAATAAGGATGACAGAGGAAAGGGGGGTGGAGAGGAGAGGAGAGGAAGGAGAGAAAAAGAGAGAGAGAGAGAGAGAGAGAGAGAGAGAGAGAGAGATGGAGGACCAGCACACATACAAAACTTATCAATTGTTCTCCATCTTATATGGGCACAGTTCTTGGAGCCCCAACAATTAGAATGGTAACATCACAGATCACCACAACAAATATAATAATAATGAAAAAATCTGGAATACTGTGAGAATTACCAAAATGTGACACAAAGACATGATGTGAGCACGGATGGACTTGCTTGACTCAGGGTTGCCACAGACCTTCAATTTCTTTAAAAAACAAGAAACTATCTGTGAACTACAGTAGAACAAAGTACAATAAAACAAGGTATGCCTATGTATATTTGGTTAGAGTTAGCTACTTTTCTCAGTTTTCTTAAGGACCATTTTTCATTCCTTATAAGCACTTCAAATATAATGGCTGAGTTCAAATGCAGTGTGGCCACAGTGCTACCAACGGTAATAATAGATCACTATGAAAATGCTGCAAGATCTCTTCATCAGTGTTATTCAGTGGAAAGAGTACTAGATTTGAAATCCAAGAACCTGGTTCAGAATCTTAGTTTTGATAGTTACGGACTGTACAACTTTGGGGAAATCACAACTTCTCTGGGTCTCAATTTCTTCATCTGTAAAATGATGGAGTTGAAAGAGATGACTTCCCAATATTGCTTACAACTCTAAATCTATTATCCTGTGATCTACAAATGCACTTGGAGTATTATGGTTTAGCTGGGTCTCAGGCCAAGAATTTTGGAGACATATTTCCTTTTAACTACTTTTTATTGTTATGTGATATGATCCAATTTTAAATCTTCAGTAAGTAGTATTTGCCAAAAGACTTTTTATTCTAAATTGGTATTGTACTTAATGAGATCAAATGTTTGTTGGCTAAGACATTTTCTAGACTTTTTGGCCTTCTATTTTACACAGTTAAACTTGTCTAGGAAATTAGACTCGGTGACTCTAATATCCATTATCCATTTTTCAGATTAACAGTTCAGTTAGGTTGTATGGGAGCTGTTACTATTGTAATAAATGTATGGATAAATACATGAATGAATGAATGAAAAAGCTTTTAGGTTCTTACTACGTGCCAGGCCCTATGCTAAGTACTGGGAAACCAAATACAAAAATGAAGATGAAGGCAAAAAATCATGTGAATTCTAAAAATTAAAAAAAAAAAAAGGATTACATCCTAATTGGGGCAGATTCAAGAGATCAGTGGCGAGGGACAGAAATTCTGGTCAAGGAAGTCACAAAGATCAAGAATGTTATGATAGGAAGGGATGTAGAAAACAGGTATTTCTGAAGTGCCTACCATGTGCTAGGTGCTTTATAAATATTATCTAATTTGGTCTTCATAACAGCCCTGGGAGGTAGGTACTCTTACTATCATTCCCATTTTCCCGCTGAGGAAACTGAGGCAAACAAGTTAAGTGACTCGGGTCTTCCTGACTTCAGACCCAACATTCTTACCCACTGTACTGCCAAACTATCTCCAAAGGCAGCTCATTACTCCTAAGTACGAATAATTGAAATCTCCTCTCCAAGAATGGTAGCACTGATTTTTGTTCCCAGAGCTATAGGTGGAAGGGAGCGGGAGGTGGAGGATATGCATGCAATAGCAGGACATGAAGATGAGTAGGAAGCAGCAGAGTGAGTCTAGGTTGGGCTAGACAAGGTGAATTCCCATCAGTCAGAAGCCCAGATTTCCAGAGTGAGAGCTAGAGTGTCTGGTCAAAGACAGAGGCTGGAGAGGGGAAGGCTGGAATAATGATCTCCAGGGAGCTGCAGGATAATTGTAACGTAAAAGGTAGAATCCTTGATGGCGTGTCTAACTGCATGAAGACAGCACATGCCAAATGATGCCCACATCAGTCACCCTTCTTTCCCATCTTTAAGATAATAGTCAATTTAATGTTTTGATATGATGATTGGGGGTAAGCACTCATTATGTATCAGGTACTATACTAAGTGCTGGGGATACAAAGAAAGACAAACCACAAGTGTAGTCCTCAAGGCGCTCTCTTTCTGATGGGGGAAGCAATCTGTTAAGAGCTGTTAGTAATTAAGGACATACTAAATATGAGTACACAATGCACAGGGAAAGTCAGTAGCATCAGGGGAGGGCAGGAAGATAGCATTTGAGTTGAGTTTTGAAGAAAGTCAAGAAAGTCAGGAACCAGAGATTGAGAAGCATTGAAGATACCTGGATTGTGGAGTATTTGGTGGGGGGTTGAATGTAAGAATTAGAAAAGGAGAAAGGGGCTATGTTGGGAGGGGCTTTAAAAGCTAGAGAGCTTTATATCTGATCTTGGAGGTAACTGGAATTGTTTGAGTAGGGGAAGTGAAATTTTGTTTTTCAACTGTTTCACACTTTGTGACTCCATTTGGGGTTTTCTCGACAGAGATACTGGAGTATTTTGCCATTTTCTTCTCCAGCTCATTTTATAGATGAGGAAACTGAGGCAAACATGGTGAAGTGACTTGCCCAGGGCCATGTGTCTGAGGCTGGATTTGAACTCAGGAAGATGAGTCTTTCTGATTCCAAGCTGTCCAGGACTGATTCCTTCTATCCACTTTGATAGCTCGCTGCCCCTGAAGGTGGCATGGTCCGACCTATATTTTAGGAAAATCACTTTGGCAGCTAGATTGTCATAGGGAGAGACCAGCCAGAAAGCTGTAGTAGCCCACAGGAGGGAGAGGTGAAGAGAGCCTGATTAGACTGTCTTCGAAATGGGGAAAATATCATTCATATTACCAATTTCAAAAGACTATTGCAAGGAAAACGTTTTGTAAACCTTAAAATCCTATATAAATGTTAATTGCTGTCATTATTATCCCTACAAATTATGAACTCTTGATCCAACGTTGGAAATGGGGTTTGTTTTGTAAGTGCTCTGTATGGAGTATAATAGCTGTTCAACAAGGTTGTTTATTTTACTATAATTTTCTATTGGTCTAAAAGACATTGTATTTGGGAATTAATTTGTGCATTAAGTGAAGTAGTAGCGGACTATAAAACACACCATTATACCATTTCTCCTGACACAGAATTGTCTGATGAGAATGTGAGCTCGAAGCTAAAGATGTTGCTTTGAAAAATGAAATATCAAATAACAGAAAACAATTGGTTTGCATTTGTTCATTATGGAATTTGGTAGACTCAGATTTGTATAATGCTATTCAATCAGACTCATACCTTGTAAAGAAATTTAATTAGCATTTAGATGATAAAAGCCTAAGTTTTTTCAAGACATCAAAAAATCTTTTTGGTAGCATAAGAGACATGGACCACCCATATTCCTTTTTTTGTCTCCCCCGCAAAAGAACCCCAACTCTCTTCAAGATAATTTTTTAATGTCAGTCTGAAGAAGGCAGTGTGATAGATTTGGAATCATAGGACTTTTCTGCCATTTTCTGCACGTTCTACCTCAAGCAAATCATTTCACCCCTTTGGGTCTCAGTTTCCCCAGCTATAAAATGAGAGAGTTGGTCTAGATAACCTCTAAGGCTTTCAGCTCTATATGTATGATCCTATGAAGCAGGGACACATCAGGCAATGGGGAGTTTTGTTGGATTAGATCATTCATTCATTGTTTACTAATTACAGTAATACTAACAGAATAGTGTGAGAAACACACTTGTGGGGATCACAGGACTTCCCAGTAGGAAGTGATCCCAGAGGTTCCACTGTCCACTGCTTACCTAGGAGCCCTTAGGAAGATCCACATGATATACCCCTTAAAATAGCAAACCCCTTCTCACCAAAAGACCTCAGAAACAGAGTGTGCAGAGAAAGATGTTTATTACACTTCCAGCAAGGAAGCTGGTGTGGTGCTCAGTAGGGACACATCCACACTGATGCAGAAGTAGGAGTGAAGGTCTACAGTTCTGTCCTTTCTGGTAGACTTAGGGTTAGTCAAATGCCTCAAATTCCTCATTTTATTTCCCTACATTCTCTCTACATATGCAGATTACATAGGCGTGGTAGTGAGGATACTTGAGACCTGATCAGGCCTGTCCTCTTCTAAGGTCAGAGCCGTGTGTCACCCCCCCATGCCACCTCCCCACCTTTCTAGTTCCCTCTGGTCATTGTCATAGTTCCAGGAAGGCCAGGGTTTTAATAAAATAAGATAATCGAGCTTCCCCACAGCTACTGATTATCTTCCAATAACTTTTGTGGGAACAAAACAAGGTATCATTATATCTCCTCTTACAGGCAGGTAGGTGGTGAAATGGATAGAGTGCTGGGCTTGAAGTTAGGAAGACTTCTCTTCCTGAGTTCAAATCTGTTCTTAAACATTTCCTATCTATGTAACTCTGGGAAAGTCACTTAACCCTTTTTGCCTCAGTTTCCCATCTGTAAAATGAACAGGAGAAGGAAATGACAAACCACTCCAGTATATTTACCAAGAAAACCGCAACTGGAGTCACAGAGAGTCAAACATGACTGAAAACGACTGAACAACAGGAACGATAACATTAATGTAGCACTTAAAAGTTTGCAAAGTATTTTACCTATATGATCTCAATTGGGCGCCACAACGACATGCTGAAAATGGTGCCATCATTACTGCCATTTTATAGATAAAGAAACTAAGACTGGAAAAGACAAGAACCCTGTCTCCAACTCTAGATATGAAGAGATTAAATATAATTTATTTAAATAGAATGTAATCAGTGCATAAGAGGAATATAAAATGTTGAAATCAAATGAAGGGAATAACAAAGGTCAAGAGAGCATGGGACAGTGAGTCTGAGATTATCAGAGCGGGAGGGAGTCCCCACTTTGGTGTATGCTAATTGTCTTTCCCTAAATAAGTCCTGGAGGCCAAAAAGGGGCATGTACCTGCGGTGTTCAAGTCCTCCAACTTTTTTCTGAGTGAAGGAGAAGGCGGTTTTGCTTTGAGAACTGGGAGTTCCTTGCCCAGAGTTCGCAGAAATCTAGATAAACAAAACTATGTTTATAGGTGAAATTCCATTAAGATGATCACCACTTGAGCCTTCTTTCTCCCTGGACCCTGGCAAGCAGAGCACTGGCTCCCTGCTCTTTTATTAGAGGTGAATTTGCATTACAATGACTTGAATTGTAATAAAACACCCTTTCTTCCCTCTTTTCCCCCCACCCAAAAAGCTGAGATTGAAAAGTCTGATACTTACTTATCTTTGTTTATAAGCCCAGTGTGCCCCTCTACTTTGTGGAGAGATCCTAGTTTTGCTTGCTTTCTGTGTCATTATAATATGCAGGTTTCGTTTAAAAAGGAAGAGCTGTCAGTGGAAGGAGACTTTTTTCTGCAGTGTGACTGATAATGGCAGTTATTAAAATTGAAGCTAAAATGTCTAAAATTAACATTTTGGCAGAACAGACTGAAAAGCTCATAGTTTTAAACATCTTAAGCACATATCTGATTAGATGTTTATTTTCTAATAGATTAAAGGCAAATGGGGGGGATCTGCATCAGTAAAGGTCATATGACATACCTTTCCTTCCATATTTCCATATATGTGTATATGTATGTATGTATTATGTGTGTACAATGTCAATAATAAGGAAACATGTACAAGATAAATTCTGGAGGACTGAAGGCAGTTTTTAAACAGCATACCTTTGAAGAATTTTTAGAAAAATATTTTTTAGAGCTAATGTAAATTTCCTGGAAATTTATTTGAAGAATTTAAGATGCTCCTAGTACTTTCCTGGGATAAGGCTATTCTTTCTCACATTCTGTGTAAGAATGTGTATAAGAATTTGGCACCAGATTGCAAGTGAAAGGAATTTCAGGGCCCCCATTTGACAATGGCCTATATCCCCAACTTCCCTCCAGCTACAAATTAACAGCCACACCTAGCTGCTTTTCTGCAGAAATGAGAGCTTTGCTCCTAGAAGCCCTTGAATGGCTGGGTAATGAGTGTCTTCCCCTGCGCTCCCCTGGGGCTGGCTAATCACTGTGGGGCCGGCATGTGGTTGGTTGGAATGTTCGGAAGCTTGTCTTGGTCGCCGGTTCTTTATCTCAGTCTTGAGAATCAACAAAGAGCTGCTTTCTTCAGTCCTAGGTTGTATCTAAATTTTAAGCAGAGTTTAGAGGTGTTTTCCCCCACATGCTCATGTACAAATTAAAGTTGAAAAATTAACATTAGATCTAAAGTGGAGCTTAACTTATTGAAATTTGAGTTTCTATATGAAGGCAATTGCTACCTATCTAATTTATAGCTATCCTTCCTCACCATGTCTCAACCACCATCCCCACCAAAAGGACTATTTCCCCTTCATACCTGCCAATTTAAATCTGCCTTTGGTCCAGTGATCTAATTTAGCGGTCAGTAGCTATTGCTTATAATTTATAGGGAAATTTTGACTTTTTAGATATAGGTATCATTCTTTAAAAATCTATTTTCACAAAATACTAAAACAATAACCCATGAGAATGAGGGGGGGAGAAACCTGCAAATTTGAGGCCACATATGGCCCTCTATATCCTCAAGTGTGGCCCTTTGGCTGAATCCAGTCTTCACAGAACAAATCCTTTTAATAAATGGATTTTATCAGAAGGACCTAGAAGGCCATATGTGGCCTTGAGGCTGCAGATTCCCCACCCCTGATCTAGGCTATAATTTGCCCTTTTCAGATTGCTTGGTTCCCAAAACTTACTTTTTCTCCTAATCTGAAATAAACATCTATTTATTAAATGCTTACTATGTGGGAGGCCCTGTCCTAAGCCTGGGGCTACAGGAAATGTAAAAGACAGTCCCTGACCTCCAGGAACTCACAGTCTAATGGGGGAGACAACACGGAAAGTCCTGCTTACAAACAAGATGCATGCAGGCTGAATTGGAGATAATCTTCTGGAGAAACCCTTAGCACTGAGGAAGATGAGGAAAGGCTTCCTGATTTTAGCTGAGACTGCAGGAAAGCAGAGGAGCCAGGAGGCAAAGAAGGAAGATCATTTTCAAGACTTTCTCAAAAGGAGCTGAAGAGTTAGCGTTTATAAATGAGGATAAACATGGCGTGAGTACCCTAGATATGCCAGAATTAGTTCTCCAAACACAAAGAATATTGTTAAGTTCTTAAAGAATTACCTATTTTACTCTTTCGATTTATAACATTATTTAAAATGGAGTGTCTTTTAAGAGCCATATCGAATTGTGAAATAGCAATTAAATGGGGTAGTTTCTGTTGACCATTTATCATACAACTGAATGTCTTTACCAATAGGGGGAGCTCAAACATTGCTTTTGAATTTGTAAAAAAAAAAAAAAAAAAAGCCCAAACAAAACCCCAATTTATTTCAAAGGGGGAAAGAGGATTTTTTTTTTCTGAAATATTAATTTGTTCTACATATTGATCTGGAAACTTCTCAGGAATTCAGACATACTGACAACCAGGTGAGATGTATTTCTAGCAGAAGAATCATAGCACTAATCAAACATGGCTCCTGTATTGTCTTTATGAAAAGAAAAGAATAAGAAAAACTCACATGTATAGACTACTTTCCTTACAACAACTTTGTGAGGTTGTGTTTGTATTAACCCCATTTTACAGTGAAAGAAACCGAGGCACAAAAATCAGAGGCTTTAACTCAAGTATCCTGTGGTACAGGCCCTGTTTTCCAGTTAGTGAATTAAAACTTCATACTACTACTTGTAGGATGGTTCATAACTGCTGTGGACAATTATATATGGAGAGTGCACAGACTCTAACCAATGGGGAAAGTTAATTACACATTTTCTGTCTTACAGTTTGATTTCCTCCTATAAAATTTCATTTAAAAGTTCCAGATCATTGTAGCTCTAAGACAGATCATAGTTTGGGCATGAACTACTCTAACCATCCCACTTGAGGCATCATAAAAATAGCTGGTGAGAGAATGGCCAGGGGCATACATTTTTGGCATTGCTGGGTTCTTTGGGGTGTCTTAATTACTTGGATATGCTGCACTCTTTGGGGGCAGTGCTCATCTGTTGGCTGAGACATCCACGGCTATGAAATAAATGAACATCTGCCCCTGTAAAGTGAGTGTCTCTCGTCTTGGGTTTTGTTTCTCACTAGCAGTGATAGAAGAAAGCAAGTCCGAGTATTCCCTCCTTAAAGAAAAAGAAACGAAGAGCCAACATGACCCTGTGGCATTTTGAACCTTTGTCTTAATTTTGTCTAAAAGTTGCTGGAGACAGCAACTGTAGAATTCAAGTTTCCACCCTGAGCTCTTTGAACTCGGCTTGTGTCGGCTATCAGAGGGCAGGTCCTGGTCTTTGGTAAGTAAGTTTCAGAACTCTGTCACTCAAGAGGTGATGAAAGAGCTCTAAAGGGCAGCTCAGCTGTGCTGAACATAAGATGAGAAGGGATAAAATTAGGCTGCCAGAACAGCTGCTGCCTAGTGGGCTGACCACGCAGTGGAACAGGAGGCTTTGGAAGCACTCTTCCAATGCCATTTTTCAAATCTGTCAATAAGCATTTATTTATTACCTGTGCTAAGCACTGGGGAAACAAAGAAAGGTTAAGAAAAGTTCCTGCTCTCAAGGAGTTCACAGTCTAAAGAGGGAGAAGTCATATAAGTAGGTATATACAAAGAAGAAGAGAGATAGATAGATATGTATATACATACCAAGACAAAAATCACTATGTAGATGTGGATAGATACATACATATTTATGTGCATACACACACACACACACCATAAACTGGAAATAATCTTACAAGGAAGACAAAAAGTGGAATTTTAACTGAGATTTTTAAAAAGCCAGGGAATCCAGGAAGAGGCAACAAAGAGGGAAAGCATTCCAGGCATGGGAGTCAGCCAGTGAAAAATGCATGGAGATGGGAGATTGAGTGTCTTGTGCAAGGAACAGCAAGAAGGCCGATGTCACTGGATCTTAAAGTATGTGAAGGAGAGCAAGCTGTTCAAAGCTTGGAATGGTAGGAGGGGACCTTGTTTCTTATGAGCCTGTTCACACCATTAGGGAAGCATGTTGAAAGCAACTTGAATTAATTTAGCTGACGGGTGAAACGGGCCAGCACATTTGTAAACATTAGGCCAAGGGAGCTCTAGATTACTAACTTCTTTGTGTTTGAGTCAGAACTGGTCCAGAATGAGCTTTTTTTCTATGTGTAAGATTATCCCATAGGGATTTCAAAAGACTTGGACTGATCTAGTACTATTGCTCTTGGAAGTAGAGCACAATATTCGGTGGCTCTAGGTGCCCCTGAGGAATTTGGTTGGGTTTGGGGGGTTTCTTATGTGTGATTGTCTGGGACTGGCAGTGCAGTTTGGTCTGTGCCCACACCCCTGCTAGTCTGTCCTGTCCTGAGCCATCCTGGTTGTATGACTAATAACCCAAATGGGGAGGAAATGGGAAGAATAAAGCCAGCATCATCTTCTTATGGTACCCATGATGATGGGAAGTGAATGGGACTAGAGCTGGTGAATCAAGAATTTTACTTAAATGACAGTTTGGGGGAAGGTGGGAAGGAGAGAAAATAAATGCTTGTTATTTGAAAAAAAAATTGAAAACAAAGATAAAATCAATAAAATGCTATGGTTTTCTAGATTAGATAGATACTAATTCTTACTGAGAGATTTGACTGAAAGGTATAGTTACTTTGAGCCATTGAACTCTCAGGCTCAGCTACTTAGGACACTTCATTAAAATCAAAAGATCTGGCATGGTAGCTTTTTGAGATACATGACGGACATATTATTACCCTAGACTTTATACTTGTTCATTTAAAAAATATCACAAGTACATACACATGTTAGACACAGAGCCTGACCAATGTAATTGCCATCCATGACTCCTTAAGTCTTCAGTCCGCACAGTCTGACTAATTCCAGGGCCCATGGACAGTGTAGTATAATATGAAAAGTGCTGGAGTCAGATGATCTGGGTTCTATTCCTGACTCTGCTGTTTGGTGACCTTGGACAAGCCACCTAAAATCTCTACGCCTCAGTTCCTTCAACTGTAAAACACTGAGGTTGGACCAGATAGCCTGTGAGGTCTTTTTTAGCTATAGATTTAGAGTCCTGTGTGACCTTTGGGAATTGGTATGGCTGACTACAGAGCATTACACACACAAGGTTAGACCAGAGAGGGGAGGAAGAGAAGAAGCAGAACTTATCCACACTACACAAAGAACTCCCCCAGACCCTACATATTAAAGAAAACCAGCAGGTAGGTTTATATGCTTCATGGCCAGCAAACCCCACCTGAGGGGTAGAAGTGTTTGGGGAGTTAAAGGAGAGTGACTGGGAAGAGTTACAGTATTTAGTAGGTAGTAGGTTTTGTGACTATATTTACGTTTCTGAGCTCAGAAGGGTGGGGAACCTGTGGCCTCTAGGCCCCATGGGGCCTTCTAGGTCCTCAGGTGCAGCCTTTTCACTGAGTCCAGGTTTTATAGAACAAATCCTTTTTTTTAAGGAAATTTGTTCTGCGAAGTTTGGAGTCAGTCAAAGGGCCAAACTTGAGGACCTAGAGGGCCACATGTGACCTCGAGGCCACAGGTTCCCCACCCTTGTAAAACCTCAGATCAATACTTTGTTGATTTGACCATTTTCATTAAAGTTTCAGGATATTGATGATTTTTAAAAAATACTCATCATTTAGCTTTGGGAATAAAAAATGTAATATTGCTTATTATATTTGGTCAGGTGTTATTGGTGCATAGTAAGTACTTTGCACTGAAAGTGTTCAGTGAAGGATTGTTTAATTGAACTGAAATGATTTGGAGGAAGACATCTGCTAGTAGTTAAATAAAAACTCCATTAGATTGAAAGCAGATATAAAATGGGTACAATCTGTTAATTTGCTGATAGCTGATGGATCTCATCAGGAATGTCATATTTGAAGGGGGTTGAGGGAACCATTCTCTCTCTTTTTTGGAGGGGGAAGGCAGGGCAATTGGGGTTAAGTGACTTGCCCAAGGTCATACAGCTAGTAAGTGTTAAGTGTCTGAGGGAGGATTTGAACTCAGGTCCTCCTGACTCCAGGGTCGGTGCTCTATTCACTTCACCACCTAGCCACCCCTTAACAATCTCTCTCTCTCTCTCTCTCTCTCTCTCTCTCTCTGTACACACACACACGTATGTATGTATGTATGTATGTACACATATATGTGTGTGTTCGCACACATGTGTGTGTTTATGAAGAGAAAGATAATGTATGTCTAGGATGAATATTTGTTTGTATAAGTACTTTCCATGGCTGTCATCAATTCTTGTCCATTAATGACTACATTGACTGCATATTTTAATTGGGCTGTGAAAAAAAAGTACTATGTGGCATTTCACTCTCTTTTAATAGAACCCTAGTCTTTGTACATACACACATTGACATGTGATTCTATAGTATACGTGCCAAGAATAACAAATCTAGGAATAACTACAGTATCTGATAATACAGGTGCTATGCCTCGTTAGAAATAATTTGTCTACATGAGGAGACATGAATTTCTTTTAACTGAGACCTGAACATTAAATTAATCTACTACCTTCTTGCCTTAAACAAACAAATATTCTTTTTAAAACTCCAGTCTGGTGGGGAGGTGCAGGGAATTCAAGACTTATAAGACATCATATTCATGCCCTCTTCCCCCTTAAGTAATAATGTTCTTTTTCTTTGGGGACAGTAATTCTGAGAAGGCTTTTGTGTTACTTTTCACCAGATCACAAGAGAGTAAACACAGATAAGTCAGTTACCTCAACTATTTAGGTGTTTTTTTTTCCAAAATGCTAAATACTAATGCCCATCTTGAAAAAAAAAGTGGACTTAGTTGAACACAGTACTTCTTTTAGACAAAAGTTTGAAACACAAAAAGGATAGACAAAAGCACATACTAAGTTCTTAGTATCAATGCTTTTACAAAGATTACATCATTTGATACTCACAACAGCTCTGGGAGAGAAGAGAGATTATTATCCCAGTTTTACAATTGCAGAAACTGAGATAGACAGAAGTTAAATGACTCACCCAAGGCCACACAAGTCAGGAGTGTCTGAGGCTAGATTTGTGCTGATTCTAGGTTTATCACTCTATCCAGTGTGCTTCTACTAGGGCCATCTCCAGTCATCCTGATGTATATCTGGCCACTGAACCCAGCTGACTCTGGAGGAGAAAGTGAGGCTGGTGACCCTGCACAGCCCTGCCTCACTTAAATCCAATTCACTTGCAAGTCATGGTACCACCTTCCTCATGTCATGGTCTTCCAGAACGAAGGACAGACGACCACAACGACATTCCAAATAAATGTATTTTAAAATTATATTTTCATTTTAACATGCTCAAAATATGTTATAGGTCTTTAAAAGTTTTCAAAGGCCTTTAGTCTAGTTGTTTAAAATATTTTTTATGTCTTTGACAATAACATTATCTATTAACTGAAGGTGCCAGAGAACCATTATCAGCTATTTCCCTGAAATGAGTCAGCTAACTTTACTTTTAATTGTTTTTTTAAAGTGTTCATTGAGATTGTTAAGGATAATGTGATAGGAAGGTAGATATAGATGTAGATACATAAATACATATGTATGTAAGCTTTTGTAACTGAGTCATTGATTTATCAGGCAAGTGTTTAAATGATTTCTAAGTCCTTCCTAGTTCTAGCATTATAACATTCTATGTGACTTTTGTTTTTAAAAGTAGATTAGAGAGTTTAATTATTTTAGGTCAGTCATTTTATTTCTCCTTCTATACCCATGGCTAAATAGCACAGCCTGGTAGTAAAATGCAACAAAAACTTGGCCAAAAGGAACTAAGCCAATTACTCTGAAATTCTATTAGTAGTACATAGATTACCCCCAAATACACACAGGAGTATTAGAGTTTAGGTAACTAAGGTGGTTACCTAAGGTGGAAGTTATTCTATAGCCTGAAAATGAGTCACCTATAAACTGATTAGAAACAAATGCCCGTGATTTGAAATTAATGCATTCACCTAAGTTAGAACTCAAACAGCAGCAAACACGAGCCCACGAAATTGTACCCATGTCAAAGTACAAACCTTTCGTCCTAGTCTCAAAGCACTTTGCAAACATTACCTTAATCCTTACAACACCTCACTGATGTACATAGGTGGTACTTATAACTGAGATAACATTCCAGAATGCACAGAAGATTGACTCTTGCCTGCAAGGCCTTCCAAAAGTGATTTTTATTGTGATTTCAATTTGTCATGTTACATAGGACCAACATGACTATATATTTGATAAAACAATGTTACCTACAGTGCCTAGCTTTGGTAAGAAAACCATTATGCTAAACATTTTGCTTTAGCTGTTCTGTGCTTTGAAGCTAAAGGTAGGTAGCTCATTCACCCAGTGTCATTTCCTAAGGGCCTGAGAGAGGTATAACTCTTAGGTGGCTGTCATAGCATTCAGCTGTTTAATGTGTTTATTCCAGCCTTTGGTGAAGCATCTGTTATGACTGTGTCTATAAAATCAAATATCAACATGTTTGGTTGATTTTCATTTTAAACTTTTGTAATTGTGTACTTTTTTTTATTACTGCTACTTGACAGGCAATGTGGTTGGGTGAAAAAAGTGCCAGATTTGGAGTCAGCTCCCAGTCTCCACTGGGGTTCATATCCTTGCCTTTGACACTGAGTGACCCTATGCAAATCATTTAACCTTGCTGAGGCCCACTTTTTCATTACTAAAATGGACCTGCTTATTGCAAACCTTAAAGCAGTATAAATGTCAATTATTATTAGTAAGATTGCACTAAAAGCCAACTTTATCTGGCATTTTTTGCTAACATTCAATGCTTTTAGAGCTGGAAGGGTACCTTTTTTTTTCCAGTCGTTTCAGTCATGTCCAACTCTTGTGACCCCATTTAGGGTTTTCTTGGCAAAGATGCTGGAATAGTTTGCCATTTCCTTCTCTAGATCATTTTACAGATGAGGAAACTGAGGCAAACAGGTTTTAGCGACTTCCTCAGGCTCACTGTTAGTAAGTCTGTGAGGCAGGATTTAAATTCAGTTTGTCCTGACTCCAGGCCTAGAGCACATTATTCACTGCCCCAAGTGACCTTAGAGACCAACTAATCTAATTCCCTCTTTAGGTAACTGGGAGAGGTTAAGTAACTTACCTGAGGTAGTAAGTCACAAAGGTGAGATTTGAACCCAGGGTTTCTGATTTCTAATTCAGCATTTTTGTTACTACTCCCGGAAAACACCTTCGATTTCATTGTTCTAATTTTTGTCACCCACAAGGTAGTTTATACAGCTCAAGGGGAAAGGTGGGCAGATATTTAGATGTTCGGATTACATTGAATAATTATCTTGCCTCATGTAGCCTGGCCCCTGGAGTGGGATGAAGAACATGTCTAGGCACAGTCCATGGTCTTTCCTTTCTCGGGAATGAGAAGGGAGGGAAACAAAAGTGGTAAATTGTATCCTGTATGTTTGAGGATATGGCCTTTGGCTCACTGGATGATTAGCTGGAATGGAAGAGAGACAGAAAATGGTTTCAGGATCTAACTAGAGTTTCACGGAAAGACAGGAGAAGAGGCCAGGAGAAAGGCAAGGCAAGGACTAGATTTTTAGGTTTTAAGAGTTTGGTTCCTCGAGACGAAGGAGAAGAAGTCCAGTTAGACAGGTCATATAACTTGTCCCACTCAAGGCTGCACCTATGTATGGAAACTGGAAGTCTAGCCATCAATTGAGGAATTTTTCATTGTACAACCTTAATTTGTAGTGCACTCATTCACATGCTGCCAGCTCTCAAAGCTTGTTTCCACCTTTATCAGCCTCCATGGAATTAACCTCCACTGAACATTAACCAGCTCTCAACCTAAGGTTGGATATCAGTCTGTAGAAAATTAGATATGTTTTAACAGCTTGCTGGAGCAATGCTGGGCTATTTATGCTACCCTGAGAGACAGGTTGGTCTAACTAAGATCAGAGAACATACATAAAATGCTTTATAATATGAAAAGTGACTTTTTAAAATTTCACTTTGTTTTGAAAGGTACACTGAATCAGGAGACCTGGGTTCTAGTTCTACCAGTCACTAAATAAATATTTGACTAAATAAATAAATTAAAATTTGGCTAGATATTGAACTTCTTTGGGTCTCAGTTTCTCTTAACTATAAAGGGGTGCTTTATTAAATCAATATTTAACAAATTGTTCTGCATAACACTGGAGTTCTTTCTTGATTAATAGGGATTCCTTATGATTGTTTTGGTGGTAATTTTTTCAACTCTATAACATTAAATATGAAATTGTGTATGTATTGAAAATATTTATTACAGGTGGTAATTTTTCAATATGAAAAGAGGCTAAATTTCCTCAATATTGCTTCAAGGCTTCTACATACCCCTCCACCCCTTTATCTTAGGGGGATTTCATGCTTCCAGCTCAGGCACCAGCCTTCTAAAATAACATTTCAACACCCTAAAAGGTCAC
>CM053588.1:85728854-85869321 GCA_028646515.1 Pseudochirops corinnae | reverse complement strand
AACCACAGTGCCTGTGTATCTCAAGTTCCAGTTGGATGTAGTCAATAATAATAATAATAATAATAATTGCATATATATATATACGTAGATACATATTCATAACATTTGATTATGGAACTCCAGATTCCAGATTCTTTCTCTTCCTCCCTCACCTCCCATCCCCACTGGAAGGACAAGCAATCAAATACAGGCTGAACATGTGAAATTACGCAGAACCTCTCCATAGTGAGCACACCAGCAGTATGATTTGGACCATCCCTTCATTAAGGAGAGTTAACAGTTTTCATGGCATTATGGAGAAAGGAATCTTGATCTGAGTGAGAGATAGAACCAGATTCTCTTTCAACTCTCAGATTTTGTGATCCTACAAGCGCTGGGATTAAGTATTCTTGGAATAAACCTAACCATTTGAATTGTCTAACGCACATTCAATGGTTCCCATCTAACCCTAACCCCAAGCCTTTGAAACTGCAAGCAAGAAAGATTTTGAGTGACAAATTTACGACCAACCTCTCTTTGGAGTGGGACATTGGCTCATGATGAGTGCTACAGAGCTAGGCTAGATAACCCTCCTTTTGAGACGCAACTGATAGCCTGGGGTTTGGAAACTGTTGGAGCCACACCTACATTTTTGAAAGCCTGGCTCCTTTTGTTATACATACCAAGGTTCTTGTGTACCTTGCCCAAGTAGCCTGCCAGTTTGGGGGAGCAAATATGAAGGTTTAAAATCCTCTACACCTGCAGTGTTATTGAAAGACAACGCCTTTCTAACTCTTATTATTTGTTTTTCTCTGTCTAGGATTCTTTCCATGCTCAGAAAGTGATGGATCCAGAATTGTTGTTCCATTGTTTCATCTGCGTCCCGCTCTTTGTGACCCATTTGGGGTTTTCTTGGCAAAGATATTGGTGTGCTTTTCTATTTCCTTCCCCAGTTCATTTTACAGATGAAGAAACTGAGGCAAACAGGGTTAAATGACTTGCCCAGGGTCACACAGCTAGCTAGTAGGTGTGTGAGGCCAGATTTGAACTCAGGAAGATGAGATTTCCTGACTTCAGGCTGGGCATTCTATCCACTGCACCATCTAGCTGCCACTGGTACTGACCAGTTCAACATCTGGATATCCATTTTCTAGAATAAAATGTAAATCTTCAAACTACCCAGAACCTGAAGTCCAGGAGACCTGAATTCTTATCTGTCCTCAGACATTTAATAGCAGTGTAACACTAGATAAGTCATGAGACTTCTCCACGACCAAGGGTGGAGAACCTGTGGCCCCAAGGCCACATGTGGCCCTCTAGGTCCTCAAATGTGGCCTTTTGACTGAACTTCAAGTTGGACTCCAGGTCACAGGTTCCCCACCCCGTCAAAGGGCTGTACTTGAGGACCTAGAGGGCCATATGTAATCTTGAGCACCACTAGCACTTTTGTGCACTTATTTTAACGTTAGGGAGAAAATAATTCTCCCGTTAAAATAAAAAAAAAAACTTGGCAACAAAACAGAGAAGTAAAAATTGTCATCAGACTTAGTCTTGGTCAGTGATAAAGAGGCTGTCTTGTTTAAATCTGCTCCTGAAATGCAATATTACTGTCAAATACTCTGCTTTCAGTTTGTTGTTCAAACATAAACTTAATTTAATGTACACATGGCAGCATGTAAAGCAAGCTAATTTCCCCTCTAGCAACATATCAGTAATAAACAAATGAGAAATTCCCCCCCCCCCTTTTTTTAATGTTGAAACTTAGAATATGGAATGTTACAGGGTATTTTAATCACGGTATTTACAACAAAATAGAGAAATATGATCTTCTGAAAAAATAGACTTTCTTTTCATTCTGTGTTTCCTCCCTGGCCTGTTAGACTTTGCATATGGGTGGGCTGTCTGAGTCAGCCAAACCTGAAATTTGATAAACTCTTACCTCCTGCTTTTACACCATCCCTGAAACAGTCAGAGGTGACACATGTCATATTAAAAACAGATGTAGCTACACACTTACTACCTCTCACTACTGATTTCTATCAACAAATGGCAAGCAGCACACTTGCTGAGGATGATGTAAATTTTTAGAAGCTTCCTCACTGTGCCTTTTAGTTCATTTCTGCCATTAGTCTTTATGGGTTTGGGTTTTTTTTTAAATAATCACTTAGAACTTCTAGTTCTCAATAATAGCACTAAAATATCCTATGGCAGGTGTTCTTAACCTTTCTTTGTGTCCCTGAATCCCTTTGGTAGTTTGGGGAAGCCCAGGGATCCCTTTTCAGAACCATGAATTAAATAAAACACAGAGAATTATAAAGGAAACCAATTATATTGACATATAGTTGTCAATATATTAAAAAACAAAAGTTCATGAACCCCAGGTAAAGAACCTCTCTGTTATGGAAAGAGAGCATTTTAATTTTTAAAAATGTAATCCTTAAATACTATTAAGTAGCAATTAATTCTCCCTGCCTAACTCGCATATTCATTTTCCAAGTAAATAACTGAAATGTCTCGTCGAACTTCCCTGCTGCCAAAAATGGGCTGCCATCTGTATACTGCATTTTCTTGGAGAATGCATATGTCCTCCCTTTGGGGAAGCATGTTAAGGGGTTTTTAATGTGACATGGAACAGAAATAAAATGCTAAAAACACATTGTGTTTCTGACATGAAAACAAGACTCTGGTCTGTAAGTAGCACCAAGAGGATTTGGTGTGCCCTGTGTTATCCATAGAGGGGGGAGTCTAAGTCCCCAAAGGTGTAGAGTGGAAATGAAAATAAGAATTCTAACAGTGTCATTTGGGGCCCAGAAGAATTCTTTTAGACTGCTTTCTACTTAAGGCTGATTCTGACATATCACTGTGGGGCAATGATGATTGTGTCTTCTCGAAGGGTTTGTCAGCACACCTCAGATGCTCCCCGACACTCACATTCTGTGAAGCCTTTGAGTATAAGCCTAGTATCAGTGGTCTGAGGACAGCCCAATTGCCTTTGAAGAAGATTGTTACAGTCAAAGTAAGGATTTTTTTTGGCTACAAAGTCATATGAAGAATAAGCATTTCCCAACCCGTGGACCTAGCAAACCTTGGGAGACCATGAGTTACTGTAAACAGTCCATGAATCCAATTGTATGGCAAATATTTTTTATCATTACCTAATTAAAAATACATAGTATAACTGCCCATAAAAAATAAGAAAACATATATCTTTTGTAGACTGGAAAAAAAAAACTTCATGCATATATGTATTACATTTTTTCCACATGTACATGTGTGTGCGTGTGTGTGTTTAAGTACAGACCTATGATTTCAACATTGTGGAAACTCCTTCCAGTGATATAGATCTGCAACTCATCTGTACTTGGACTTAAAGAGCCACCTCAAGCATTAAGAAGTTTAATGATTTGACCAGGATTGTTCTGTTTTGTGTCCTAAGTAGCACTTGAACTTCCTGACTCAGTGGCTATCATACTATTCCACCGTGTTCCTGTTCATTTTCATAATTAATAAAATACAAATTAACTTTAAAGTATTACTTTGCTTATAGTAGTTTTTGTTATCATCTATTTTTATCCATCAATTAATATTCCCTTCCCCTCAAGAGGGAATCTCAGAATTTTTTAATGTTAAAAAGTGGTCATCACACCCTCCCAAAGTGGGTAACTACTGTAACCTACATGTCAATTCTGTCTCCTGGACCCCTCTTTCTTGATAGATGGGGATCAGAATTCAACCTTGAGAGTATCCTACTGAAAATAATGGGGATGGGAAACTTTTCCCCCTATCCAGGATTGAGGCCTTGGCCCTAGGAACATCTCAATTTGGATCATTTCTAGCTCTGGTGAGGAAGTATTCAATTTCAGAAGCATTTTAGGCTAATAAGGTCTGGAATATGCATTAAGAATTACAGAAAAGGCAGAACCTAGAACCTATAAAGAGTGAAGAAAACTTGCTTTTATGATGGGCCATGTCTCTCCCAGGAGCCTCTACAGGTGAACCCAAGTGGGGAAGAACTAAAGGCAATCAGAGTTAATTCCTGCTTCTCTGGACCTACAGAATCCACATAACTCTCAGGACCAGTCAAGACTGTGCTTTGGATTTGCTCTTCTCCATTGAGACTATGCCTCATTGCTCATAGATTCTGGCCTTTCCTATATTCCCTGAGTCTGGGTACCCTACCAATTTCTCTTCCCCACTTTGGACTCTACTTCTTTGCTCCAAGTTGGAGTAGTGTTGGTCCATGTCCTGTCCATACAAAGCTTGGCTTTGTCAATCTATTACTCAGGTTCTACATCTCGGCTGTCCTTGCCACTATTAAATGCATCTGTTTCTTCCACAGGAACATATTACAAGTCTTCCAGTGAGATAGCCATGAGCAAAATCTGCTGGGCCAGACAGCACATAAGACTGATGTGGTGACAGTGCTTCTCAGGCCCACAGGTTTCTCTAGCTGGCCCACAAAAATGTCCTTAGGAACAGACCTTACCATCTTATTCCTTGCTCAAAAATCTTCAGTGCCTCCCTATTGTTTGTTCTTCATTCTCGACGAGGACCAATGACATCAGGAGGGTGATATCTTAACTTGCAAGTGAATTGGATTTAAGTGAGGCAGAGCCATGCAAAGTCTTCAGCCTCACTATCTCCTCCAGAGTCTTCAGAGTCCAGTGGCAAGACACAGGTCAGGACAACTGGAGCTGAATGGGATTCAGTGGGGAAGCAGTGGGAGACCCTGGCCTTTTTGAAGCAGGTCCCCCTTTGCCTGAGGCAACACCCATTCAATAGTTAAAGGCTAGGTAAGAACTGAGGCAAAAGATGGTCTAGTATGACTTCTCAAAAGAATCAGTCAGTGAGGAAGAGACCCTCAGAGTTTCTGCCACTAGGATAAAAGACAAGCCTGGAAGCAAAAGCCATTCATAACCTGTCACGAACAACATAATAGCTAACATTTATGTAACACTTACTTGTGCTAGGGACTGTGCTAAGCACTTTACAGTTATTAACTCGTTTGGTCCTCACAACAACCTTAATAGGAAGATGCTGTTATTATCTCCATTTTACAGACGAAGAAACTGAGGCAAATAGGGGTTAAGTTACTTACCCAGGATTATGCAGCTAGTGTCAGAGACTGGGTTTGAACTTAGATCTTCCTGACTCCAACACCAGCATTCTATCCATCGTACCACCTAGCTACAAAGCTGGTGTTGGTGGACTCGGCGGAGTGCTGGACTTTGAGTCAGGAGACCTGGGTTCCCATATATTACTTTGGACACTTGCATGGTGATCAGTAAATTCCAATTATCTCATCCATAAAATGTGAGTGATAATACTTTTATTTCAGAGGATGGCCAAAGAAAGGGCTTTTCAAACTTTAATATGCTATAAAAGGGGAGTTATTATCATGACCTTTCCAGTCTTTCTTCCCCTTGTTCCTGTTCATTCACCCACCCTGAGTTTCAAGGTACTGGCTGTTCCTGGATCTCTTGGCTCTCCATTTCCCACTTGGTAGCTAGAACTGAGCTTGAATCCTACCTCATACCTTGGGTAAGTCACTTAACATTTTTCAGTCCCAGTTTCTTCATCCACAAAATGGAGATGATAAAAGCACCTACCTTGCTGGGTTGCTGGGAGATCAATGAGATAACATGTATTTGAATTGGGGATCCATGCAAAAGCTGTTTTGGGTAGTTAATGGCATCTCCAAAGAAAATGAATAGCCAACTCTATTGGGGACCACTGGGGAAGTGAAGGGAGCCTAAACATCTTATCCATGAATCAGGCTGTCCCATATGGCCAGCTCTGAGATTTCCCAGTGATTCGGCTGTAGGTCAGAACTTGCCTGATAGCCTGAGATCCACGGCTCTGCCCTGTTCTGGGATATTAGCCAGAAGGTGTTAGCTCAATACCAGATCGTTTATGCATTTTAGATACTATTCATATCGTTATGGAAACATCAAGGACACGATAACTGTCAAGGCCTACTTGACATCACTGTCTGGCATCTTGGAACTGAACAAAGCAGTAATGGAAAGCTTAGTGACCTATAGTTACCTTCTTTGTCTTGATACTCTATAAAAGTCTTGCTTATGGTATCAGTAAATGGATTGCCTTGACAATCTCGCCTGGCCCAGGTTATTCCACACTTCTTCATTTTAGTGCATCACTTAGTGCCAGTTATAGGGTAGAAGCATTGAAATTGGGGACTATTATGCTACAACTGAAAAAGAAACATTAAAACTTTTTTTAATGTAGTGATCTGGATTTTAAAATGACCTGTTTGGGCTATATAACATAAAGTAAAAATTATTTGGCAACTTCCTTATGAGAATTTGATCCAGAGTTCAATGTGCTAGTGCCTCCCTAGGTGGGGAACCTGGGGCCTCCAGGTCCTCAAGTGTGGCCCTTTGACTGAATCCAAAGGTCACCAAACAAATCCCCTTAATAAAAGGATTTGTTCTGTAAAACTTGGATTTAGTCAAAAGTTCACGCCCAAGGGCCTAGAAGATCACCCTCTAATTGAGGCTGCAATTTCCCCTCTTGGGGGTATCAAAGAAAAGTTTCTTCAAAGTGATCAACTGAAATGATACCTTGGTCTTTCTGCCTTTCATGAAGTAGTTGTCACATGGAAAACTAGGCTTGAAAAAGATGCAAATGTGGTGGGGAAGTGGGATCGTCTAAGGTCTTTTTCTTGCCTGTACCTGATTGAAACTTTTTCTTCTCTATTTTCTGACTAGGTATACTGGCTAATCCAAGCTGAGTAATAAGTGAAAAGAATTTATGAGTTTTAAGAGAGACTCTAAATAATACATAAGAGACATATTGGCAATGAATCCCTCTAAAAAACTGGCTGATGCCATTTTAAATGCATTAGTATCCAAGAAATAAAATGTTTCAATATTTTTTTCTTGAACAAGCAGATAATTCTTTACTTTTCTTGCTTCTTTCATGCCCACATCTACTTTCTACAGAGATTCTAGTGCAGCAATTCTCAACCTGTGGGTTATGACCCCTTTGGGGGTCAAACGACCCTTTCACAGGGGTCACAGGGGTCACCTAAGACCATCAGAAAACATTTATTTCCAATGGTCGTAGGAACCGAGACACTGCTCCTCTGTCTGTTTCCAGGTGAGTCCACCCACATGCAGATACCCCACATACAAGTATTAAAGGGTCGAGGCATTAGGAAGGTTGAGTCTAGTGCAATGAAATGGGTCTTGAAACTTGAATCAGAGTTTAGTTCAAATCCTAGCTCTCTGATCTTAGACAAAAGCATTTGATATCTTTGGGTCTTACTTTCCTCATTTAAAAAAAAAAAGGAGTTGGATTAGATAATCTGTGGTTATTTCCAGCTCTAAATCTATGATAATTTCTTCTTCTTAGACCTACCTACTTTATTTTTAGTGAATCTTATCAGAAATGAAGTTGCTTAGCTCTTCTGATTAAATTCCTTGAAATGGAAATTCAGGAAGTTAGATTTTAAGTCAAAACTCATTGTGCTGAGTTCTAGAAAAAGTGGAAAAAAGATTTGGCAACAGTTTAAAATTTAAAACAAGATCTACTTTTATTAGTAGGTTCTTTGACAAAATAATAACTATGTTATGAATAACCATATTTGTATAACTCAGAAATGGTTTCTCTAATGGTTTCTCTAATCCATAGAAGGGGGCTATCCACCCTACTAGATGGTAAACTTGAAGAAAGGGACTATATCTTGTTTATTTTTTAATTTCCCTCAGCACCTAGAAGAGTACATTCTGCATAAAGAGTAGCTTTAGAAATGTTTGTTGAGTGACTGAATGAAGAGAGAGTCAGAGGAAGGTACTGGGCACCTGGCCCAGGATGGGGCATATGGGAACACACATAACACAAGCTTTCCTTATTTCACATTTTTGCCTAAGGCCAATCCTCATGTAGAAGGAAGGAAAAAGAAGAAAGTCTTTTACCTAAGACATGATATAAGCAGTAGAGAACTTGGAGAAATTGTCTCTCAGTAATAATGGGGTGACAATGGGGTCAGAGGTTGTTTGTGCCAGGCCCTTTTAAAAGATCAACCCAAATCAAACTTCTATATTTGAGGAAAACTGGCAAAATGCCATGGAGATGCTCAAGAGGAGAAGGTGCAGGGACAGCTTTGTCCAAAATGAAATTGCCTAGCTGATCTCACACTCAGAATGGGGGGTAGGGAAGAAGTGGAATTTTAGTTTTAACTCCAATTGATAGACACAGAAAACAAGAATCAATGTGGATAAATGATTTGCCCTACCTCACAGTGAACTGATGGCAGTCAAGAGCAGGAGACTTTCTACTCAACACAACAACTTCTTCAAAGGGTTGTAAATTATTTTGCATACATTATCTCATTTGAGCCTTGCAATAGTCCTGTGAGCTAGATACTTTTGGTCTAATTTCCCCCCATTTTATTGATAGTCAAATGGAAGGTTTAAGTGATTTGCCTATTGTTCACACTGCTAGTTAATGTCAGAGGCAGGATTCAAACCCAGGACCTTCCTGACTTCAAATGCAGAGAACCATCTACTACCCCAAGCTACCTCTCTATCAGGTTAGAGGCCTTAGAGTACTTGTAGGTAATGTTTCCTTGAAAGCTGAGTTTGTTCATTTGTATGACTAGTTATGAAGACAGTCATTGGAGGGGACTTGGATTTACTGTGTCAACTCTAGGTGCAATGTCTTGGGTTACTGGGTGCCCCCAGTGGCACTATGGATGTATATTCTGAGGTACACTATCCCCATACTATGGGGGGAGGAGGAGAAGGAGGAGGAGGATGTGTGACAAATGGATTATAATTTAACCTTTCTCCCAGAGAATTTCAGAAGGTTTTTTTTAAAGCATTGGTAACCATGGTAGGGGAGCTCAACTCCCTATAATTCTGAAGAGAAGTGAGAGAAACCCTTTTAATATTCAGGAAAAGCAAAAGCCAGGCCCCCTTGGATACAGGGGGTAGGTCATTACAGGAAATGTTCAATTAACAACTTGAGTGAGATGGATATCTATTTGTTTTATATAAGCTTTTCATTTTTCACAGTACTATAATAGTAATGAAATTTGAAGTTGCTTTTGTACTGCTAAACTGAGAGGTACTTAGCACCTAGTTTCAAATTAAGCTTCTGTTAAAGAAGCAGAAGGTATGAACCCCTGTTGCTGAGGTAATAGGAAGGAGCTGAATAGGCAGGAACAATACTGTATTTAAAGAAAATCCCCAGCTGGCAAAGTCAGAATTTCCTGGGAACTTGTGGTGGTGGAGCTTCTTCTGAGGGGCAGGTGGAACTGCCAGAGGAAACATGACTGTGGTGTCGATACTTTGTTTGTGGCTTTGTTAAGCCTTGACTTCCCAGGAATAGAGACTGTGAATGATTTATGGTGGACTGGATGGTGAGCTTTAGCGTGGAATAGGAAGTGTGTTGAGAGCTGGACAAGGAAATGTGAACTGTCTGCCTCTGAACCTAGGAGACAGTTTGGTGAATCCAGGTAGGAGCTAGGACCATGGAAGAGGATCCAGGGAATCTGAGAGCCTACCCCAAGTCAAGCTGAAAGAAGACTTTACTTGGATACTGTGAACTGACTGAGAAGATTATAATTTACTTGTGACTGAGGGGTGGATGGCCTGTGTATTTTCTGATGATTGAATAGTGAATGATGACTGAATAGTGACTGATTTGTAACTTAGTGTGCCCCATGAGTGGAGAACTTTGACTTTTATATTTTGTGACCCTTAAAGAGGCAAGCCTCCTTAAGGATGATTGAATGATTGTGTTGATTGAATGATTGAGTTACTAAGTGATCGATTGACTAAAGGATTGTACTTTGTTGAAAACTATGTGACCACTGTGGTGAAAACATTGTGGCCATTTTAGCGATAAGTTGTTGTGAATGCTGTATTTTGATTTTTTGTGATAAATTGTATCTTGATTTTCTGTGAATGTTTTGCTCTGATTTGTTATTGAATAAATAGAGCGTTCACTATACTTTATAATCAGAACCTTGAAAGCTGTTCACAGTAGCATTCTTCTGGAAAGCCGCTCGTGCTTGGCTTTAGAAATACCTAGTACAATATCCTAGATATAGTAGGAGTTTGATAAATATTTATTAATTTGAATGGACTCTTCAGTTGTATTATAGATTCAGAGATATACTAGAACCTAGAGATTGTCTTCAGTCTCCTCCTTAAACAGATTAGGGGAAAAAAGATCTGGTGATATTTTAAAAATTAAAGCAAGTTGGTCTAATTGTATGATGTAGAGTTTATATACTAGAGTTTATATACTGTATAACCTAGTAGGGGCAGTTAGGTGGCTAAGTGGATAGAATGCCAGCCTGGAGTCAGAAAGACCTGAGCTCAAATTTGGCCCAGACATTTACTATCTGTGTGTCTCTGGGGAAATAATTTAACACTTTTTGTCTTAGTTTCCTCATCTATAAAAGCTAGAGAAGGAAATGGCAAACCATTCCAGTATCTTTGCTAAGAAAATCCCAAATGGAGTCACGAAGAGTCAGACACAACTGAACCACAACAAATACAATTAATAAGTGATAGAGACTATTCCCTGGATCTTCTGGCTCCCAATCCATTGTACTTTCCATAGGCCACCTTCTAACTGGTAATGGAATCAGGGGAAAAATCTAAAGGGGACAAAATGTGAAATGTAATTAAACACCAAAGAGTTTTCACATGCCTGTTGGGGGGGGTCACAGCATCCCAGAAGCACTGAACATGAGACTTTTGAGAACTGGTGTTTGATTATAATTTTTTTTTTCAATTTTATGTTTATGAACATTTCAATGTACAATGAATGAAAAACAGTATTATATATGAAATTGTTGATTATTACCTAGTATTTTTGGTGTATATTAGATTCAACCTAACAAAACTGCCCTGATTCTGTTTCCTTGAACTTCCTTATGTTTCCTTCTGCATATTTTAAATATTCCATTGAAAATCTTCCTTTTCTTTTTTCTATTTTTTTCTTTTTTCTATCATTAACACTACCTGCCAACTCACCCCCATGGAAGTAATAAATAAATATATTTTACCATAATTCTTCCTTGTACCTTCCTTATTTGCTACTAACCATACTGAGTACAAACTATATACAATACATTGTGGGATGCTACAAAGAAGTATTATACCCAGCATCTGTACTCAAGGAACCTACTGGGCAGTTGGGGAAATAAGGTGTACCAGTATGAAAATGTGGTATTATACAAGAGCTAAATGGCAAAAAGCAAGCAACAGTGTAAGTGATGTCCCAAGGCAGTACTATTTATAATGAAGTGGTCAATGACAGGCAGTGGAACAGGAAATCAGGACCATGAGTTCAAAGGGAAGAGAGGTCACCACGGTCGAGAGTTTTCAGGAAGTCTTCCTGAGTCTTGATCTAGGCCTCAAAGAATAGGTACTAACTGGAAAGGTGCAAAGAAGGAAAAGTCCATTTTAGGTAGGGGCAAGAAACCAAACACAAAGTGACAGACAACGAGGAAAGAATTAGTATTATTCAAAGGAGAATCCACTAGTAGTCCAACCATTCTAAAGTGAGTTTATGTTAAGGAGTAGATGAAAATAAAATTGGATAGGTAGGAAAGAGCCAGATTGTAGAGGGGCTTGGGAACCAGGCAGAGAAATTTAGATGTGAAGAAGGCCAGGAGGCAGTTCTTGCAGAGGGAGTGATACATGAAAATGGTATCTTAGTCTGCCAAACATCAAGAGAATGATGTGGAATAGGAAGAGATCAGGATAAGTTAAATCAATAAGGGGCTATTGCAAATAATATAGGTATGAGGTGATGGGGAGGAGGGGTCTCCACTAGGGTGAAGGCAGTCAAAATGGAAATGAAGGGATGGATATGAGATTTTTATTTCAGTCTTTCTTTTTTGCTTCTGCAAAAAGAGCCATAACATTCTCACCCTTTGCCAGTTTTATAATTATTGGTGGGAAGAAAGGAGATTGTCTAGAATTGGCAGCTGTCAATTTAGAGTAGATATTAAAAAAAAAACCAACCCAGCTGTTCATCTTCTATGTTAAGTGATTCTTTTTCTCTGGAAGGAAATGTCTTCCACACCCCCTCCTTTAAAAAAAAAAAAATTTAAATAGAAATCTATTTCTCCTGCTCCCAGAGACACAAGGTCCATTGTCTTTCTACTTCTGGCCCCATTCACCCTCTACAGGACTTCCTGGACCTGTTGCCCTGCTTGGGGAGAGGGGAAAAGAGAAGAGTCACGGTTTGATTGGCCCAGAAGACAAGAGGTCTTATTACAGCCTAGGGGCCCTTTAGGGGTGGGGTAGGATAGTGCGTGCCACAGAGATTTGGCCATATTACCCATCTTAAAAAAACAAAAACAAAACCTAAACTCAAAACTTTTTAGCCCATTTAATTGGGAGACAAATGAAATCAGCAGAATATTAGACTGTGAGAGCAGGAGACCTTGTAGATAGATCATCGAAGTCGATACTCATTTTGCAGACGAGGAAATTAACCCAGAGACGTTAAGTGATTTGTCCAAGGTCACAGAGTGGCAGACCCAGGACTTAGAACCCAGATCTTCTGATTCTCAAATCAAGGCTCTTCCTACCACACCAGCTGTCTCCACAAAAGGTTAAACATTGAATATTAGAGCAAGTCCTCCCGGAGTGTTTGTGCTGATAACAATATGCTCTCTTTACCACCTCTCCTTCCAACTCCTGAGCTTCAGTTTCTCTCAGGTAACATCTCTCTCCCAAGGAAGGGTGTCCTCCTAGACCAAGGCTGGAAATCCATCCAGTCAATTGCTAATGAAATTGAGGAGAGAAAGGTTCTACTTCACATTAAGAATGAACTCTGCTTCCCTGGGTAGGTGGAACAAGGATCTCTTGTTTCCCTTTCCTGCGACCAATCTCAGATTTTTAGGTGGGAGGATCGAGGTCCATCTAGTTTCTGTCACTCTGTTCAGCCTGTTTCTGACTAGTGGGTGCAAGGGGCAGTAAGGACTGGGCTGAGCCGACCTGACCCCAGGTTTGACAGGACTCTGTCAGTCCTCCAGAGTTTCTGCTTAGGCTGCAGCTGCCAGGTGGGTGGTTAGGTTCTTGGAGGAAATGGAACGGATTCACGGAGAGGGAGGGAAGCAGAAAGGGGGAGGAGGAGAGGCTGGCCCTGGTTAATGGAGTTGTCAGTCAGTCCTCTGCACCAAGGCTAAGTCTCTGAGTTCTGCACGTGGCCGGGGTAGGGGTGGAGGAGGTTGTAGAAGCAGTGACAGGCTCCAAGAACGGAGGGAGGAAGGAAGAGAAGAAGAGGGGTGGGGGAAAAGAGAGAGAGAGAGAGAGAGAGAGAGAGAGAGAGAGAGAAAGAGTCAGTCAGTCTAGTACTCGCGGGAAACAGTCAACACTAGTGAGGTTTGTCACGAGGACTGGGAATCAGCAACCCGAACTGGCTTTCTCTCAAACACACTGAAAATTGGAGGAGCTTGGGAGGGTGGAGGGTGGAGGGGGTGGTGGAGGGTGGAGGGGGTGGAGGAGGGATTGAGTGAGCGAGAGAGAGAGAAGAGAAGAGAGCCCTGACTTCCATATCCCACCGAAAGTAAATCCCGAGTAGGGGCTCAAAATGGGTAATTGGACAGAAATTTACTAAATTTCTTTTCCCTTCTCCCAGCACTAAAGCGCTTAGAATTTCTGTAGGTCCTGTAGTCATCCAGAGTGACTCTCTACGCTACCGTCTGCCCCCCCGCCCCCGTTCCTCATCTTCCCGGCACCCCAAGAATGAAGAGGCGTGGGGAGGTTTGGAGAGGACCCCTGGGGCGGCTGCAAAATCAGTCCTAGAGGCTCCACATCTCGGCGTCTTCGTATCCCTCCCAGGCTTCTCCTCTCCTCGGTAGTAAACAAACTGCTGTCGCCGCCTCCACGCTGGTTTACCTCACCGAAATCAAAACACTGAGTCTCACAGAAACACACTCGAGAATTACCAGAAAAATAATGATCCAAAAAAAAAAAAAAGAAAGAAAGAAAAAAAGCAACCACGAAAACCTCCTCCTTCCTACCTCCCACCCCCCACCCAACTAAACCACTGCCTCCTCCTCCCCTTGGAAAACTGGCCCCGCGAAATTGACAGGCTAGTAGTTTCCTAAGCGGCGCGCGCGCTCCCATTGGCTGAGGCGGTGCAGTCAATCAGCTCCGGGGGGAGGGAGCTAGTCGGGACTCACCGCCCCGCGGCTGGGTGGTGGTAGTAGATCCCGTAAGTCTGGTGTGGGCCGGTGAGTTGCTGCTGCTCGCTCAGCCAGCCGCCGCCACATTCAACAGGCAGCAGGAGTCCGAGCCGCAGCAGCAGCAGCAGCAGCAGCAGCAGCCGCAGCCGCAGCCGCCGCCGCCGCCTCCTCCTCCGCAGAACCGTGCAAGTAGTGGAGGCTCAGCCGCGGCACCCAGACAGCCACCGCCTTCCGCGCTCGTCCACTGGACACCTTGGCGGACGATTCTGCCCCTTTTTCGCTCCGGGCCGAATCGAACCTGCTATCCGGCGGCCACTGCCATTGCCATTGCCACTGCGGCCGGAGCAGCAACAGCGGCAGTAGCAGGTCGCCGCCGACGCAACTCGGGGGAAGCTTAGGCATTAATTTATAAGCCCACGAAGTTAAGTTCTGGTTTCTGTCTCCCCCAGCTTCTCTCCTACCCTCCCCCCCCCCCCCCACTTCCCACCCCCGCTTTTCCCTTCCCCCACCCCCAGCCCAGTATTTAACTCCGGAGAAGTCCCCTCCCCCATCCCCTTCCTCTGGTTTCTGTCTTTTTCGCTTTCTTGTGGCCGGGGGGAGGGGAGGGGGTCACCATGGCCGAAGCGCCTCAGGTGGTGGAGATCGACCCGGACTTCGAGCCACTGCCCCGGCCTCGGTCGTGCACTTGGCCCCTTCCCAGACCGGAGTTTAACCCGTCGACTTCGGCCACCTCCAGTCCGGCCCCCTCCGGCGGCGGTGGCGGCGGGACAGGGAATCCCGGGGATGCCGCGTCCGGCGCCTCGGCCGCTGTCAGCTCCGACTTCATCGGCAATCTGAGCCTCCTGGAGGAGAGCGAGGACTTTGAGCAGCACTCGGGTCCAGTGGCGGCGGCGGCGGCGGCCGTGGCTGCGGCGGCGGCGGCAGCGGCGGCGGCGGCGGCGGCGGCGGCCGCGGAAGGACTGTGTGCGGACTTCCAATGTCCGGAGACCACCTGCTTGCAGCAGCAGCAACAGCAGCCTGGGCCCCTCCAGCAGCACCCGCCCGTGCCCCCGGCCTCGGCTGGGCCCCTGGCCGGCCAGCCCCGCAAGAGCAGCTCGTCCCGCCGCAACGCCTGGGGCAACCTGTCCTACGCTGACCTGATCACCAAGGCCATAGAGAGCTCCGCCGAGAAGCGGCTCACCCTGTCCCAGATTTACGAGTGGATGGTGAAGAGTGTCCCCTACTTTAAGGATAAGGGGGACAGCAACAGCTCTGCTGGCTGGAAGGTGAGGCCATCCGAAACCGCACCCCCGGAGTGGGGGTAGGGGGCGTCTGCTCCTGGACAGAGGGGGGCAACGAAGGCTCTGGGAAGCCACGAAGGCGAGGAACGCCTCTCTGATCACCGCCACCTCGGGAATGTGGGAAGAAGGGGGAGGTTAAAGGGAGCCAGGCGTACTGGTTTGTACCAATGTCCGGCCCTTATTTGCAGGGAACTCTATAGTAGTGTACGTATACGGGTTAAGTCCGAGATTTGCAGAAAGTGTGTGTCTGTGCGTGTCTGTGAGTATGTATGTTTTGGCTGGTGGGCTCTGTCAAGTGGATCTTGTGGGAATAAAGACGGGTCCATATGCAGTGATGATAAATGTGGAGTGGATGCTGGGGTCGGGACCAGGAAAGAGAGAGAAGGCTTGACGCAACAGGCCCATTTCCTTGTTAGAGGATCTTACACTCAGACCTGGAAGGGACCTAGAGGTCATCTAGTCCAGCTCTCTCATTTTACTGACGAGGAAACTCAGAGTAGCGCAGATATTAAAGGGAGTTGAACCCATGCCCTCGAAGTCCAAATCCTGTGATTCCTTCTTTAGAGAAATGCAGGATCAGGGTCTGGAAGCCCCGGGTGAATCCCTGCAGTGTGTAGTCCCTAAATTGGTGCGGAGCCGTGATGCCATTTCCCCTGGAGCCTAGAGGGGCAGCAAAAACAGGGGTGAAGTGACAGAGAGAGAGAGTGTGTGTGTGTGTGCGTGTGTGCGCGCGTGCGTGAGCTCGCTGGACTTCAGGGAGAGTGGGACAAGCAGGTGGAGGAAAAGAAGCTTGAAGCTAGGTTTGGTGTGCGGGCCTTATAGTTTTCTTAGAAGACTCAGTACTCGTTTTGTTTTGATTTATCAGAAGTGACCCCGGGTTCAGGGGGCTGGGCACTAGCTAAAAGAGCCCGGGATAGCTCATCCGACACGTGCAAAGGGGCGGCCACAGCTGGCGGGGTTTACGGGCTCTGGACTGCTTTAGCTGAGTTAAAGTTCAAGTGTGACACTTTGGAGGGGGTGGGGTGAGAGGGAGGGGACCTCAGGGGTGGTTGCCTGGAGAGGGACTGAGCTGAGAAAGCCAGCACTTTTAAAGGGCCAGTTCCTTTTCCAAGATCTAACAAACCCTCTTGGGTTAAATGCTGTCTCCGGGCTTGTGATTGCATTGGTAGGAAAAGATAGACCTGTGGATGGAAGCGCTTCCGGATTTGCTATGGCCTCATGCATAAATCTTTTAATTAAGAACTGAGGTTTAATTTAATTCACCTTGGGCTATATATCATTGAAGTGCGGAGTCAGGGACCTTTCTTTGACATAAAATTCTGGGACCAGGTAGAGATAAATTGAATAACATGAAAGACTACTCTGAAGTTTACCTCCAAAGAGCATTGGGTATTGTTCAGGCTATTCTGTTCTTTTGACTCATCTAGCTTCTGAAATAAACGGCGGCAGCTTTTGAGGAAGCAAAGGGTTGACTCTCAGAAACCTGTGAGGGCCGTCTCTATGTCGGTCCTGTTTTCACAACCAGTTCTAATGGCATCATACAGATGAAAACCATAGCAATTGTTCACTAGATTGATCAAAATTCTTCCTCTTGAGTCTCCTCCCCCTCCCCCCATTTTGAGGTTTACAGCATAACCAGGGCTAAGACTTGTTGGGCAGTTGTTATAGCAAAGTTGTTTCACATAAAGGTCATACTCGTAGTTAATTAATGTGTGACCAAAAGGTCGAACTACTTACCATTATTTTGAAGCTCTTCCTCAAGTAACTAGTTTTGTTTCCTTAACAATTTTCATTGTGTTGGATTTAAAAATAATCACATGCCTTAAAAACTACTTTAAGGTGTGTTCTATATCATTTTACTACCTCATGTAACCCTTCTTTTCATGAGAAAGTTATGAAAGGCTTCTGTTCTTTTAAATTAAAATAATCTGGGTAACTCTCCAAAAACAATTTGATTTAATAACATATACTTTTTTGTGTGTGTGCTTACTTAACAATCCTACTTGAATATCATACACTGTGGTCATTTAGAACATTTGCAGTTATTAAAAAGAAACAAAAGCCCATTATGTTGACACTCAAAGTACAGTGTGTACTTAATCCAATCTTTTTAGACCTTGAGAATGGCAACAAACTATTTAACACTGTTACAGTACCATTCTGTAAAGGTATAGTAGGACTTTATTTGGGATTTAAATTTATTTAGTTTCACAAGCCATTTATTAAAACAGGGGTATAAAATGTGTATTTTAATCTTTCACTAGAGCTAGAAAATGTATAGATGCTTTCATTAAGGAAATCATCTATGAAATATATGCTTTAAGAAACTGATTCTTTTGGTTGCTTCAAGATAGGCCATCATTTTCAAATGACTAAACCTTTCAGGTGTCATCAAAGTCAGTTGGTAGAAGTAAGATTACATCTAGTGCATTTTCACTTTGAGTAAAAGGGTATTTTAGCAGCAGAGAAACTTTTCTCTCTCTGTTTCATAAATGTGTTACTTGTTAAAACCAAGCTTCCCTCAGATCTGAAAGACTCCCCTGTTCTCAAGGTCTATAAAGTGAAGTCATTTTGTTCCCTTTAGATTATAGACTTGCTCCAAAAAGACAAGCAGCCCCAAACTTATTAAGTGATTAGATGCTTTAGGATTGCTGATAATATGTTGGAAATAAATATTTTATATAATTTAATGCTCAGCACTGGCATTAACTTGTGTGTCAATGTAACTTCTTAACTTTTATGCACAAAGCTTCCCCTGAGCCCCAGTTAAATCCCGGTATCATTTCCATTAGTTGGAAAGTTGTTAAGCATTATTAATAATATTAATGTGAATAATGATACTTTGATCTTTCTCATCACTTGCCGAAATAATGCCACCGGTATTTGTATCGGTTCAAGTACTGGTCGAATTTGTGAGAAAATAGGCATTTTGTGTGTATTAATAGAGACTGCTATAAAGTCACACCTGACATAGAAGATAATCCTTAATGAATCCTTTAAGCTGAGCACAATATTTGTAAACAGTGAAAATTTTCTTTTCTTTCTTACCAAGAGGAAATTTTGCGAGCCAGGGTATGGTTTTTTTTTAAAGACTTATTAAACAGCTAAAATTAATATGTTAAAATTAATGTCTTAAAGAATTGCATTTGTTTTGTGGTAGGTGGGCTTTCTGATATTTGGACTGAAAGCCTTGGTGTGTTGATCAAAAAAAGCATTAACCATTTTTTATTTGCATTTGAAAATTCACCTAAATTTTGCCTCTGAGATTTTGAAGATTGGCCTAATTTGGTAGCTCTCAGATGAAGGAACATAACTGTTTGCCTACACAGTATGTACATGCTGTCCCAAAAGTCTCAGTGCAGATGTAAGCTTAAGTACCTTACATCCTCACTAAGACTTTTGGGATACCCTGTATTTGATTTGTAATGTTAATCCTGATGTGAGAATGATTTGGATGATTTGAAGAACTTCCCTATCTATAGTTTGTGTAGAGATATAATTATTATTATTATTTTTTTTTTACAAAATAGGACAGAGAAATGAGTTTTGCACTATTAATCAACCTTCAAAAACTTTCGTCTTCCTTTGGTTTGGGAGGCCAGGATAATGCATCCTAACATTTGCCTGAGTTTGGAAATTCATTCTGTGGGACTCTGGAGTGATATATGTGTTTGGTTGTTCTTTTGATGACGCAACAGGGATTTCAATTCACATGAATGGATTGAAAATGGTGTACATAGGTACATATTGAGTTCAAGCCATTATATGTTCTGTGGTTGTGCTGACTTTTTTAGAAATGTGATTGGTTTCAGTGATGCTTAGAATTTTTAACAGATCCTTTTTAAAAAATAAAACTTTTTAATAATAAAAATATAGCACAAAATTTATCTTTCAATAGCACTTCATTATCAGTTGAGATCCATTGTATAGCTGTTAGGAACTAGCATTTCTTTGGTGGCTGTATAACAGGATTTAAGCATTGGTGGCCTTTTACCTAGCTCAAGAATAGTATTTAAGATTAGGGTATAGGAAATTCCAGGGTTTTGGTTGGGAGTAAGGAGTGAGGTTGACTATGCAGTGGTCTACTAAGGAAGTTGAGAACATTGTACTTCTTTTTGCATCCTTACGGTTTCCTTACTCTAAGCTCTGCCAAATGATAAATTACCCTAGAATGCAGCCGGGCAATTGCCCAGTGGTTTTTTGGTCCATCTGTACTTTTAGCACTTTTCGGGGTGAAATATGCAACAGCAAAGGGCCTGTATATTTCTGGAAACTGCCTAGAAACTTGCATCATGGTAATTTTCCTGGCCTACTTTTTGGAGAATACCCTATGATTTTATAGTATCAGGGATGGTTTTAATTTGTTTCAGTGCAACAAACATTTTTTGGATATGTACACTATACTGTGCTTGGTACTATGAATGAATAAAACCTTTAAGGAGTTGATAATATGGTACAGGAGACATGTACACAAATAACTCATAAAACAATGTATAGACAAGGCCCACAAGAAAGATGTAAACAGAATGCCCAGAAATTATTTTTGGCTGTGTGTGTGTGTGTGTGTGTGTGTGTGTGTGTGTGTGAGTGAGTGAGTGTGATCAAAAAAGGCTTCTTGCAGGAGGCAGCATTTGATCAGGACCTTGAGTCTGATTTTGCCCAGGACTGGATGGTGGTGTCCCAGAAGGATTTGGAGGTGGGATAGCAAGGCAATGTTGAGGTCCAGTTTGGTAGGAACATTGAATTTTTTCCAGGGCAAACACCACCGTATCGGGGCTGACTGACACGATCTATTTGAGAATCAGGAAATTCCTGCAATGATAATTGGGCTGGAGCTGGGTCACTGAGATGCTGATGGTGTTCTCTGCTTCATCAAAGCAACCTGTAGGGACTTGACAACACCACTAGAGGGACCTCCTTTTTAGGTCTTATGGCTTGCTTTCATCCAAGATCTATCATTTCAGCAGCAGCTCTCCTTTCTCATGTTGCTATCTCTAGCCAAGGATGAAGGGAAGGAAAATGCTAAAATTTGTTCCTTCCTTTCTTTTCTTTCCTTCATTTCTCTTTCTCCTTCCTTCCTTCCTTCCTTCCTTCCTTCCTTCCTTCCTTCCTTCCTTCCTTCCTTCCCAGTTGTAGGGCCAACAGATTCTCCCACATATAGATGGTTTGGGGGGAAAAACACTGGTCTTAGTGGAAACAATACCACTGTTAGAGTTTGTAAATCTGGGCTTCACTCCTTGCTCCACTATTTACAATCTGTGTAACTAACCCATAGCAAGTTATTTCATCTTTTTATGCCTCAGCTTTTCTCATCTGTGAAGCGGGGATTATATATATTTGTTATCGCATAGCTTTGATGTAAGGAAAGGGCTTTGAATAAACCCTAAAGCTCTATTAAAAAAAGATTTATTATTTTTTTCTCTATATCCACCTTCAGCTTGAATCTCCTAGTTTCTTGGCAGATAGCTTCTTGCAGATGAATATTACTTTATATTCAGAATCCTTTTCTCCCAAGGAACTCCCAGTGTTGGATTCTTTTAGCAGCCCTTATAGTTTATTCAGTGTAGGAGTTAGAGGTAGCAAGGACAGTCAAGCTTTGTTTATTTGTGGATAAAAGGAAAAGATCTAGTATTTTACTTTGAACATTTTCATAACGTTTTTCTCCTGAGGAACTCAGAATGTGGGATTCACTTAGTTATCCAGTGTAGGAGGCAGCAGCAGCAAGGACAATCAAGCTTTAAACTATTCATTTGTGGATAATAGGAAGAGATGTGCTGTTGATTTACTTTATATTCAGAGTGCTTTTCTCCTAAAGGACTCAAAATGCTGGGTTCTCTTAGCAGCCTTTGTCATTTGTCCAGTGTAGGGGGCAGACAGAGGTGGTGAGGATAGTCAAGCTTCGGCTCTTTATTATCTTTCTGTGACTCCTCCTTCGTGGTTAATTATGATACACTACTGGTTTTATAGTCTAGGCTGACTTAACACCTGCCACCAGAATACTTCCTTCATCATCAGGGAATGTTGGGTATAGTTTTAGGATTAGTTTAAATCACCTCTACTGGCAATACCTATCTTCCCTACCATGGATTGTAAAGCCGTAGTATTTGGATCTGGAAGTTACTTTAGAGATAATGTCTAGTTCAACCTTCTCATTTTACAAATGAGGAAAGAGAAAGCCCAGGAAGTTAAGTGACTTGTTCAAGGTCACAGAGAGATTTGATCTCTGGTCTTCTGACTCCAAATCTTGTGCTCTTTCCATTATAATAGGCATATTTAGTAGATAAGAGATGTTGAATCAAGTACCTTAAAATCTGGAGTCAAGTTTACCAATAGTCAGTACCCACTACCCACTACCCATCAGGGATATTCCCAGACATTCAGTTCTTGCTTTTCTGTACTCCATTTTTTTTTATAGCAACAATGTTACCTCTCCAGGTTGGCATACAAACACTTAAGCTTGTAATGTACTTGAAATGTAGTATTCCAGAACCTAAGCATGACATTTAACAATGTTTCTTTGAGAACATGTTCATAATTCTAACTTGGGAAACCAGGAACACATCATATGGTAGCTCTTCTCTGAATGGAATCAGATTTCCCTTGTGGTGGCTTGCTCTTCCCTTGCCTCGGCAGTGATTTCTGGGATTTGGAGCACCTTCTAGGGAAAGGATGAGGGCTGTCTTGGGTCTGAGCTACATTGGTGGTGACTCTGGAGTTAGGAGCCTTAGATGAGATGAGGCCAGAGTTTTGGAGGTGGGTCTAAGTAGTGAGGCACAGGGAGAAAAGCTTTGCATTTTGGGGAGTGAGGAGCTAAGAAGGACCAGGTCTTCTTGCCAGGCAAACCTGTAGAGATATGACCTGATCCTGAACTGATCAAGCCTAAGCATCAGGGATTTCTGTTGCTATTGTTTGTTGATTTTAAGGAGAAGGGTTTGTTTCCTTACCTGGATCACTGCAAAAAAAAAAAAAAAAGATGCATATTACATAGAGCTTGTCCAAACTTTAGTGTCCTCGAAGGAAACTTTTCAGGTTTTTTTCTAAGGCTTTTTGCTATTAGGTACAATAAAAATATAAGATGTTAAGTCTCATTTCTAAGCTTCCCCTACTCTGCTCCTCTTTCTTTCCCCTCTTTAGATATTATATAACTGGGGTTCTTAACCTGGGATCCAAGGATATGTAAACCTTTGAATTTAGATGAGGAAAAAAAAACTCTATCTCTATTTTCACTAACGTCTCATTGAAATTTAGCCTTTCCTTCAGTTATGAATGTAGGCAAAAAATCATTCCAAGAAAGAGTCCATAGGCTTCATTATATTGCCAGGAAAGGATAAGAAGCCATGCTATAAAGACAAGTTAGATTATATACAATAGATCTGTATTTCAGAGAAAAACTCAGGCTAGCCTTAGCATTTGAAGCATAACATAAGTAGGAGGTTTGGAGTGGAGAGCAGGACTTTGGAGCTTAAGGGTGTGTATGTGTACGTTGGTATGATGATTTAAAATTAGTAGTGCATAATTAATCCACAAATTAATCCATAGTGTTGATTTTACTTACTCTCAGCCTTCTCCATCCTGTAGTTGTCAAGGCTTTTGAGGGAATATGGGCTGTCCAGTTTCTTCTAAGAAAGATACTCAGGATATAGGTGTGATTGGAGAGTTGAGCAGGGTTTAGAACAGGGGTGGGGAACCTTTGGCCTTGAGGCTGTATGAGGCCCTCTAGGTCCTCAAGTGTGACCCTTTGATGGAATCCAAACTGGATGCTGGAGCTAAGGAATCAGCCTGAAGGGAGTAGATTTAGGGATTTACCTTTACCTTTCTTCTTTTGCCTCTTCCAACCCCTAAAGACCCCATCCTGGACCCTAGACTTGCCTAAGGAATAGGACTTCAGTGGAGGTTATAGTTGAGGAACTGAGGCAGCAGTAAGGTGTACAGGGACAAGAGGGTTAGGGAGGCCAGTCCCAAGAATGCTGTGTTCCTGGGTTGCCATCAGTAAGTCACTGGGCTGAGGAAAAATTCCTTATGAGGAAGGAATGTACATAAGCTAGATGTACATAAATTAGGGCCTGCCTATAATTAGGAATCGTAATCTGTTACCAAAAATATCACATACCAGTGTTTCTTGTTTTCATCACATTCATTTAGTAAATTTTCACTTAACATTTTTAAAATTAGGAAATATTCAACAGGTATCCACTGTTTCAAGCATTTTTATTACTCAGAAAAATCATGAGGATATCTGAGAGTCAGAATTTGTGATGGTGATAGGGAGTTTAATACTTAATCCTCTGATTTGACTTCCAGTCATCCTCCTGAAATTATACCCTAGAAGGCACTGGTCTTCTAGGACCTAGTGGTCCTGTGATTTCTTCTTGATTTCTCCGCAGGATTTACCACTGTTGACCACCGTTTTAGTCTTAAAGGATCCCCTTGGTGTTATGACACTATCCAGGTTTTCTTTCATGTTCTTCTGCAATTCTTTTCTTCCTTTTATCATTTAACAGTGCTCATTCCCTGTGACTCTATTGCTTGACTCTTTTTTTTCCTTCAAAATTTTCCTCTGGCAGAAAATTCATTCTTTCCAATGGCTTTGATTCTTTTTTCTATATAGATGAATCCCAAATATATCTTTTCTCTCTCTCTCTCTCTCTCTCTCTCTCTCTCTCTCTCTCTCTCTCTCGCTCTTACCTCTCAGTCCTGCTTTAGTTTTACATTAGGATGTTATGTTTAAATAGGTATATCGTGGAGTAGTAGTGGTGATTAAGCCTGACCGTGAAGCCAACAAGACCTGAATTCAGTTACCATCTCTTGACATATACTGACTTTGTCACCCTGGTTAAGTCATTTGACTTCTTAGGTCATTCTGCAACTCTTTCTTAAGACCTTAAGGTGCAGGAAAGATGTAGAACTGCATTTGTAGAGGGAGTTTCTTCAGTTGAGAGTTCCCTGTGTCAATGAAATTACAGTGCTAGGTTTTATCTCTATCCTTCTGTTCTGCTTTTACCTTGGAATTCACCTCCTTTCAAAACTGGCTCCAATTCCCAACTTCCCCATTTCTGCCAGTGTTCCCCATCACCTTCCAGTTGCCTTAGAGACATAGCCATGTGATAAATCTTCTATTCTTTGGAATTGACTTCAGTTTCTTCTTTTCCCCTTACTGTATTCAAGACATCTGATTCTGTTGCTTCTTCATTCATAATGTTTCTTTTATCCATTTTCTACTATCATCACCTTAGCCTCAGTTTCTCCTCTTTATAACCTGCTCATCTCTTCTCTCCCCAACCCCTTCTCTCTCTCCTTCTTTTCAGGAATTTTCTCTTCCTCCATTCGTCATTGCCCAGCTCAAGAGACTTCACTACACAAGCCCACAATGATCTCTCCCTTATTTTAAATCCTACAGAACCTTCATTTGGGGCCTGTCATCTTAGATGATGTCTCACCACATAGATCATCTTACCATGTGTACATGTCTTGTGTCAGCTAGATTGTAAGTATTTTGAAGGCAGGAGTAGTGCAGAGCATTGTAGAAGAAAAACACTAGGCTAGGAGTCAGGAGACCTAGCTGTTAGTGTTAGTCTTGGTTCTCCCATTTTCTAGGTGGTGTGATGGATAGAATGCTGGGTCTGGAGTCAGGAAGATCTAAGTTCAAATATGACCTCAGACAATTACTAGCTGTGTGACCCTGGGCAAGTCATTTAACCCTGTTTGCCTCAGTTCCTCATTTGTCAAATGAGCTGGAGAAGGAAGTGACAAACCACTCCAGTATCTTTGCCAAGAAGACCCCAAAGAGGGGTCACGAAGAGTCAGACATGACTGAAAAATGACTGAACAACAACAACATGTATCATGGGTATGTCACCTCACTTTTCTGAACCCCAGTTTCCTCACTGGCAAAATGAGGGTAATAATGTTTGCCCTGCCTGCCTCATGGAGTTGTTATGAGGAAAAGCTCTTTGTAAACTCTAAAACTCGTTGTTGTTAGGCTGGTATGTCATGCTGACATGTGCCTGGACGGTGTCTTTTATGGGGGAGAAGTTAAAGTGAACAGTGATTGTAAAGTCACCAGGGTTATATGCTGTTAGTAGAATTTGCTTGAGCAATAAAAATGTCCTGGACACATTTAATCAGCAAACATAAGCACCTACTGTGTATAGAGCACCCTGCTAGGTTCTGGAGGAAGATGAAAAGTTTAAATAAGACCTACTCCTTGTTCTCAAGAAGTGAGGCAGGAGAAAAAGATAGACCACCACAGGTAGCTAGCTGTACACCATAGGCAGTCATTTGTTATTTCATGGGTGAGCTCTTCTGCACTGCATCATTTTCTCCCTTAATTGGATCCTTTATTTGAAAATTATTTCATCAGAAATGTAACATTTTCCTTCATGTGACTGAAAATGCACTAAATTTTATGTTTTTTAATTATTCCAGTTCATAAACAAAAGTATTTCTATGAAAACACATTTTTATAATACATCAGTGAGAAAATAGGATTTGACATGTACATTTTCTTTAGTTTTTCAGAAACAAATCTATTAAATTTTAAGAGATGATTACAAATGCATTCCAAAGCCAAGTATTTCAAAAAACATGTGCTATTTTGATATATAGAACTGATGAAACAGTACAAGTTTAGTTTGTTACCTGAAGACTTGTAATTACAGAATTGACTCTTGCTTTGTTAGTTCTAGAATATTGAAATTTATATGTCATTTCAGACCAGTATGACTCCTTTTTGTAAAGGAAGCTTATAAATGCACTTTTCTTTAAAAAGAAAATAAATTCAAAATTTGAATATTAAGAATATTAAAGCAATCATAGGAAAATTATATTGGATCAAGAGCATCTTTACAAAATTAAATATCACTCTAAACTGACATTTTTATGTGGTTCTGGAAAGGCTACTATGGTTATATTATTAAATGTTAGACTTTGTGGTTATTTAGTCTCTTTACAGGAGGACTTCTTATCCTGGAGTCTATGAACTATTAACATTTTTTTTTGATAACTTCATTTCAGTATAATTGGTTGCCTTTGTAATCCTATATATTTTATTATTTTAAAATCATTCTCTGAAAAGGGGTCCATAGGCTACACCAGACTGCTAAAGGGAACCACAGTTCAAAAATAATTTAGGAATCCTTGCCTTAATAGTCTCTACCTATTAGCATAGTAATAAGATGTATTAATAGTACATTTCAACTAACTAGAACAAACTAAATTTGGAGGCTCTGAACCCAAAGTTGATACCAAATAAAAGTGATTACTTGGGGAATAATTGGAGTAGCCATGACTAACTCATCATATACTATAAGACTGCATACAAAGAAAATTCTAGGGTGTGGTTTTTTTAGAAGCCACAAACATAGATTCTTAAATAGCCTGGAGCCATTTAGAAGTAACATGGAGTGAAGCGTGTATTATAATTGGTAAGTAAGGCTTTGCTGCTGGTATGTTCAATACCTGTAGTAACAGACCATTATTTCATAAAAATAACCCCTGCTGAAAAAAAAATTAAAAATAGGCTGAATAGCTCACTACTTGAGGTTTTTATCAAACATGTAATTAACTTCTACAAGAAGAAAATAGCTTTTGAACCAAAATATCACACCTGCATGACTGTGGTTGATACCAGCTCAGACTAGTCAAGCTAACCAGTAAGGTATGTTCAATCTGAAAGCAACCAATCTTCAATTTTCCCCATTTTTCACAGTTTGTGGATTGCAATTCTAGCTCTGTGTGGCTCCTCTCCCCCACTCCATTCCTATTCCCTCTTTTAAACAAATTAACATTTTTAGGAGGGAATGTCATATATGGAGAAGGTGCTACTTACATGTTGAACAAAGTCTAAGGTTACAGTTCTACTGATAACATCAGCCTCTCAGGTTTTCCTATACTATCCTTGGTGAAAGAAATCAGAATCTGGGAGTGAGATCTTTTTCAGTTTCTCTCGTTAACCTTCAGATTTTGAAGTCAGCTGAAGTTGCACCATCTTTGTGAGGGAGGTCCATGAGTGAGCCTCGGTGGATGCCCAGTCTACTAGCCACTCACTGTTGCTTCAGGTTCCTTACCTTCTCAGGGACTCCTGTATTTCATTCAGACCTCCTCAGGAGAGATGCCAAATCCTTCTCTGCCTCCCAGGCTGTCTGAGCACAGCTGTTGTGGCTCACCAGTCTGCACAGGAAGTGGTGATTATCTCTGGCGAGCCCTACCTTTCTGACACATCTCATTTGTTCATGGAAATTCCAAGGCTGCCTTCTTCATCAGTGTGACTTATTTCTGTACATCTTTAAGGCTTAAGTTTTTTTTGTTTTTTTAAAGAAATCTTACTGTTTCTGACTTGATTTTTGCTAGATAATGTTTACCTTAATTACAGTGGTACTGGTTGTTACTTTAGTTGCATGTCTGATCCTAATGATATACACAAGACCTTAACAGCTGCAAAGATGCTATTCTGGTTAATCAGATTAGAGAAAATCTGGGATGGGTGAAGAGGGTGTGGAAGAAGATAGAATGAAAATCTTTTATTTTTTGTGATTTGATTGTAAATAAATTCTTGCATAAGCAAAGTTTTCTTTGTGGTTGACAAATCTGTTAAATAACCTCTAATTTGGTAATTTTTTTATTGAATTGAATGTAGATACTTGATGAACATAAAGGTTAAAATGCTTTCTGTCTGCTTTCTCTTTTTTACAAAAATTATAACTGGTTAACCTTGAAGTATATTGTTTCAGTGTTGCCTTTGCATCACGGAGGATGATACCACGTTGCTGATTTTGTCCACTTGGGAGCAAAATAATTTATCTACAGCAGCAGGAAACAGGAAAGAGTGATCACAACCCAAGGATGACAGTAAAAGTACTTTGAGAAACAGACTGGGCAGATGCTGCATAGAAGTGAGCTGTTATCATCATCATTATATGAAGAGTTGAGATCAGATTAGTGCAGGTACAAGTGATGCTTGGGCAGCAGACAGCCTGGTGTCAGAGAGGGGAGAGACACTGGAGTAAAGGGCAGGAGCTCTGACTTCTCATCTTGGTTTTTCATTGCCTCACTCTGTGACCTTGGGGACCTCTGTGACCCTTCTCTGGGCATCACTTGTCTCATCTGTAAACATAATAAGATCCTAAAGTTCATAATTTATAAGAGCAAGAAGAAAATAAGGTCACATTATTTGAAATAGAAAAAAAAATCACAGTGGCGGAGTACCTAAAAAAGACATGAGCAGCTTACATTAACCCCAGGTGGCCTCAGTTTTGCCCCATTTCCTTGTCCTAGTTTTGCCATCTCCGGGCATATGCCCTCCCAGCTCTGATTTGCTTTGGAGGTCTGAGTCTTTGGAGTAGGGCTGAGTACTACTTCCTTTGGGAGTCTAAGACTAATAAACCTGATGCTCAGGAGCCCATATAGTGTGTTCCTGTATTAATCAGAATCGGTTCAACTCCATTAGCTTTTAGGAAATGGATTTACTAAGAAGGTATATAGCAAGAATAGCTTTTAACAAAAACCATACCCCCTCATGTTAACGGAACATTTTCTCTTTGTAAATCCAAGTCCCTGGCTCAAGTGCAAAGGTGTTCAGACAGAGTTGTAGAGAACATGTAAGGGTACTTCCTGTATCCTAGGTTTTCGAGGTCTTTTTCTTCCTTCTTAATATCCTCATGAGGTAGCTTTGCTAGGCCCTGAGAATCCTTGCTTTTCCTAAAATCCACTGCCAGCAATTTTTCCTTTATAAGAGGTCACTGTCTCTAAAGCTGCCACTGCCCTAGGGTACTATATCTTTCTAGCTCTGTTTGAAGGCCCTTCCTCTGTTGCAGGCCACTCTCTGAGAGACTACTACTAGCTTCATATCTCTGGTAGATCTCCCATTCTGCTGGTGGTACCACCTTGGTCAACTTACTTATCTAAGATCAGGAAAGAATGAACACAAGGGGAGCAGGTGACATGTGCCCAAGGATACATGGTGACCAGTATGAGGGACGGAAGCTGCCTTTCCTCCCCCCCGCCCCCCCAAAGCTCACTGAAGTTCTGCCTCACTTACCAACAGGGAAAAGAAGAAAAAAGAATCTTAGGAAGGCAAATCATACTTTCATAAGCCCACTCAGCTCCCGCTTGGCAAGTTATTAGCTGTTAGACCTTAACCAGTAAGCTCTTTGTCATTACATAGTTTGAGTTTTTCAGTCACTCTTAGCCAGAAGTAAGCTCCCCAGGCATCTCCATTTTGGATTGGAAATCATCAGGGAATATCAATGTGCTATATAACCCACCAGGAAAGGCAGAGATAAGAGCACACACTAAGGACTGGACTCTCATTAGCTACTCCTCTATTCTATTAGTACTTTATTTCTTTTTTTAAAGGGGAGGCAAATCCTTTCTGCCAAAGAACATGGTCTGGAGACCATGGCAAGGCTCTCTTTCAGGAAGAAAAAGCCTTACTTTGGAGGTGTGAAGAAATGAGCAGCAAATATAGTGTAGTGAAAGCACCCCTGGATTTGGAACCCGAGGACCTGGGTTCAGATTTTAATTCCGCAGTTTACTATCTATGTAACCCTTCTTTGGGCCTCAGTTTACCTGTCTGTAACATGTGTGTGGGGTAGTTAGACTCTTCTTAAAGGACCTGCAAGTTTCCTTTGAGCCCTAAACCTATGATCTTGTGAAAAGGGAAGGAATGTAGCTGCCGAAAAGGTGGATAATTTGGTAGCTCCCTGAGGATGGGTAGTAAAGAGAATGCTGCAGCTGACATCCTAACTCCTTGTGAAAGGAAGTTCATTTGGATTTAAGGAACAAGTAAAACAGTGCTGTACTACACGGTTCTGAAACTTTTAAATAAGTCCCCCAAAAGCTAGGATGACTCTTCAGAGCCTGAAAACAGAATAACTATGTAAATGTTTGGGAATAATCTATGCAAGTAAATGTCAAGAACTTTTGATAATTTGGTTGCTTAGAAGCCGGGTCAAAGGAAATAATTTGCATATGGTTTAGCTAGAGGCTTCTACTTTGGCAGCTTCTTGAGGTAGTTGCATATTTAGAATTTGGTTTGCTTTGTTTTAAAACACTTTAGCACTTACTGAATAGCAATAGTATTCGGTACAGTTGTTCATTATATTAAATTTCTTACCCATATTGCACAATATAAAAATTAACACACGTTCAGTATCTTTTAGGCAGTTATAATTTTTTGCCAATGATGATATAGCTTAAGGATGTATCTAGTTTCCCTTTAATTTGGTAAAAATCAAGGTAGAGCAATCACCTAAGATTTATATGACAAGGTTAAAATATATTACTCATATGTTTATGCATAAATGTTGGCCTGTACTGTACAAAGATAACATTACTTATTGAGCCTGAGTTGAGTGAAGGATTTAAGAGTCAGGAAGATCTGAGTTCATTAACCTCTTTTAGACTCAGTTTCCTCATCTGTAACAAGCAGATAATAATGTCTCCTACCTCCTGTGAGAATCAAATGAGTTAACATATATAAGTCTCTTTGAAGACCGGAAAGTGATAAATTAATGCTAGTTATTATATAACATCATCATTAATGTGACTTCTCTACACTACTTTGGGTTGCATTTGAGGCTTGGCTGTAAAATTTATGTGTGATGATTGTGTATGGTGAAGTGTCTTTTCAACTCCTGTCATTCTGTCAAATTAAAAATTGCTATCTTTTCTTTCTACATCATCTTTATTTCTGTATACATCTATCCCCCCCAAAAGAAATCATTTTAACCAAGGATTAAAAAGGGGGAAAATCAATAACCAACACATAGACTAAGTATGACTTAATGCTATATAAAAATACTCCATACACAGTCTCCCCTTTCTATAAAGAAGAAAGAGAGGCACATTTTCTCAGTTCTTCTTCCATAGTGTTCGGTTGTGGTTTTTGGTCCTTTCCATCTGCATTATTGTAATCATTGTGTATGTTGTTTCCCTGTTCTGCTTACTTCACTCTGAAGCATAATAGAGTGAAAAGAATACCTGCTCCTAAGTCAGAGGACCTGATATTTATGCCAGGTGTGGTCCTGGGCCACTTATCTAACCTGCTTGGACCTCAGCTGCTTCATCTGCAAAATAGAGGCGTTGGATGAGGTGACCTCTGAGGTCCCTCCCAGCTCTAGAGCTGTGATCCCAGTATAGAGGTCTTCTCATGTTTCTCCGAATTCTTTATATTCATTGTTTGTATCGTGTAGTAATATTTCATTACATTTATGTACCAGTTTGTTTAGCTACTCCTGAATTGTTTCCATGTCTTTGCTGCCATAAAAAGCATGACCATGCTTTTGTTTGGTGTTTAAGGGATTTTTCCTCCTTTTACCTCCTTGGGGTCACATACCTAGTAGTGGTTAGGGTAAAGATAGAAATGTATGGAGACTTCAGTCACTTTTTAAGCGTGATTCCAAATTTTTTGCAGAATGATTGGACCAGTTCATAGTTCCACCGTCAGTATAAGAATGTGCCTGTTTTCCTACAGCCATGCTAGCATTGTTTCCATCTTCAGTTGTCTCTGCCAAGTCATTGCATGGGAGGTGAAGCTCCAGTGTCATTTTGACTTATATTTCTTTTGTTAAGTAATTGAGAACAACTTTCCCTGTGGTGGTTATTAGTTTGCCATTCTTTTGGAGCTGCTAGTTTAAGTTCTTCCCCCTTTTATGAATTGAGGAATGTTATTTCCCTTTGTGTCTTGAACATTTGTTTAATACAGTGGTCTTTACTGATCTCCCAGTTGTTACTGATCTTTGAATTGCTTTTACTACTTTTGAATTTACTTGCCTGTGTGTGTGAGATAGCATGATTTAGTGGAAGGAGCACTATGTGTAGAATCAGAGTTTTTGGGTTCAAATCCTGGCTTTCCAGTTTATAGCTATGTGATCATGGACAAATGGTTGAATCTCAGTGGACCTCATTTTCTTCATCTGTACAATGAGGGGACTTGGACTGCTTTTGATATAATTAGGATTCATTAAGCAACTACTTCATGCCAGACCCAAAGGGTCTTTGGTTTACTGAAGGCTGGGGATGACTAAGAAAGGCAAAAGATAGCAGTCCCTGCCCTTGAGGAGCTTATAGTCTAACAGGGGAGACAGCTTTCCAGCTCTGAGCCTATGTTCCTCTTACTCTTTGTTGTATCTCCCCAGTAAAATGTGGGTTCTGCGAGGCCAAGGACTATTCCATTTTGTCTTTGTATTTCTTGTGACTCTTACAGCACCTTGCTTATTAAGAAGGTGCTAAGGAAGTGTTTGTTGAATTAAATCAAATCATTCTTAGGGTGTTCACTTGTCACTTCACGTGATTGTGTAAAACCGACCACAAGTACTTAGTAAATTGGGGTTTGTTTTATAAGAATGATTGCGCTGTTTTAAATGAATGATCTTTTGATTTCTGCCCCTTTTTCTAAAATACAGCAACCTAATATTTGAGACTGTCATTTAAAATTCCACATTGTTCCATACAGGGTTAAAAAAATTTCCCCTAGTTATTTATGATATATACAGAATGTAGCAATTTATAATTTCTTCAACTCATCCACCTTAGCAGTTGACGTTTTATCATCTGACAAAGAACAATACTGCACTTTTTTAGTTATTATTTCCAACTCTTTAAGATCTTTTATTTGTATTTCTTTAAGAGCCCAGTTAGGCCCTGTGATGTTAGCTCTTAGCTCCATCAAAAAGCTGTGTTTCTTTTTTTTTTTTAAATTACAGCTGAATTTAGATGAAAAAAGGAGTTACAAAAGCATGACAGCCACCATCTGCAGCAAGCGTATTTTGACACCAGATTGGTGCTAATATCATCAAAGCTCATTCATTCATTTATTCAACAAACATTAAGTATCTACTACGCACAAAATCTTGTGCTTGATGAGGGAGAAAGGGAAGGGGAAAGGGAAGGGAAAGGGTGGATACAAAGATATTAACTAAGAATCTCTGATCTTATGGAGCCAGATTTAATAAGTAGTTGATCTGATCAAATGAGGTGATGTATATAAAGTTCTTTAAAATTTAAAACTCTCTACAGAAATCACCTACAATTATAATTATACAATGATATGATCTTTAACCTTGGGTGTTTGGTTTCATGTAGCCTATTTTTGTCGCATTCAAGATGGCGCCATGATCTTCCAGTGCCTTAACCTTCCTCTTTACTTTTCCAGCTAGAGCTCTAATTTTGCTCCCAAATCAAAAGTAAATATTCTGGGAGATCATCTGTTCAGCCTGGTTGAGTTTTAAACTGCTTAATAATAAGTGGTTTTAATATTAAAGGTTACACTTGGTACCAGTGCATTCCTTAAGGTGACTTTGCTCTCTTTGCACTGGGGTGAAAATAGGGTAATTTATAATTCAGTGGAAGGAATATAACAACAAAGTTGTGATGTAGTTATTTTCATTCTTCTCTCCGCCCCTTTCCTCACCCCTAATTTTTCTTAAACTATACTTGGATTGATGCAGGTTTGGAATCATTAATTACAATTATTGGAGTGTTTCATGCTTTCTGTTTCTAAGAAGCCTTTTATTAAATGCCTACAGTGGTTGGGGGGCCACTTTGTACCAGTAAGAGTAGTTTCAGTCTTAGGAAATAATGCACACTGAATGTATTCATACAAACGACAAATCCTTAGTTTTCTTTGTAGTCAAAATATGCACACAATTAAAACACAAGCATTTGAAAGTCATGGTTCCCAGATTAACTGTAACTGCTGCATGTGTTTGTGTAAAACATGAGAAAAGAATAAAACCATGTTTAGTCATGCAAATGCATGAGTACAGATTCTCTTAGTCTTGATTGGCTAATTTTGAGGTCTCCAAATTAATGCTGCATTTAAGTTTCTTATTTGCATTTCCATTTGTGTTTCAGACTGCACTTTTCCTTTAAAAAAAAAGGAATAGTAAAAAATACAGAAAAGAAAAAAATTTTCTGGCCCTTTGGGAATGTATTAGACTTACTATTTTCATAAAGCTAAATCCGTTGTGATGCTAAGCTGCTCAAAAAGCACCTTGGGATTTTGGAACTGTGGAGTGTTTTTTCTTTATTCTCATTTGCTCTCAGGTTTTTAATTACTGGGTAATTTCCGAGGGCTACCTTCTCGACTACAGTTGCCAAAAAAACTGCATTGACTTCTATCAAGTAAAATTTTCCTGTTTGTGTTTTTTCCAAAAAAATTTTTTTAACATAAAATGCAGTCATTGACAGTGAGTATCAGCAACCATTGTTAAATTGTTCCATGTAACAGAAACAATTTACCAGATGCCTCCAGTGCCATAGTCTCCGAGCTGGCTAAGGTAGGTGGAGTTTTACTTGCCCGTCACTGACAGTTTAAACTCTGCGGACTGATAAGACTGTGGTGAGTTGTTAGACCACATTTATTGTGCAAATGAGCTTGCATCCTGAAAGAACTGCAGAAATGTTTAGACTTAGCATCATTGAATTTTAATAGCTTCTCTCCCTGATAATGAAGTGAAGTCCTTAGATTTATGAGTACCCATCCTGTCTATAAATATGGTAATAGTATTTCTGTCCCCCATAGAGAGCCAGTGCTGCCAAACTTGGGGCTTGCCCTTTGCTGTCCAGCAGGCCCCCCCAGGGGATTTGACATCCTTCAATTTGGAATTCCCTTGTTTTGCTTCCTGTGATAGCATGGAATGTGAATTTTGGCTCATTCAAACAGTGTTGAGGGAAGACTGGAAAAAGTCAAATTGGAATGTGAGGTTAGGATATACAAAAGGAGGTTTTAATTCTTTGATTTCGGCTAGATATGGTCATATGGGCATGCTTCTTTTTAAAAAAGTCTTGATTCTCACAAAGTGTTTAGTGAGTTAAGAAAAAAATCAGTGTTGAAAGTATTGTAATGGATTGCTTTTGTTTATATTTTGGCATCTGTATGTATGTATGTATGTATGTATGTATGTATGTATGTATGTATGTATGTATTTATACTGGTTTACTCTTTGAGGGGCTTTTGATTTTTTTTTTTATTAGTGTGCAAGCCTGGGGTAATTCAACATTTTCCTGTCAAATCTTTTGGGATGACTTTTCTAACACTGAATGGCATATAGAATATAACTCTGTCTCACTCTTCCTCTTCTATTTTTCCCCTTCCCTCTCCCTCCTCCTCCCCAAGAAAAGAAAAGAAATAAACAAAAGGAGTTGCTAAATTGGTGTGTATTTCTAATTCACCAGCTGTTTGGTTTCTGTTTTGTTTAAAAAAAAAAAACAACCCAGAATTTAACAAATCAGACATTTTGCTTAAGCTTTGCTTAAATGTTTTAGAAAAAAAATCAGTGGGTTTGAAATGAAAGAAATCACCCTATTTGCAGGCTTTTTATTGATTAATTTCTCATTTGCATCTTCAGTCTGACACTTAGGACAGACCAGTTGAATATAGAGGATACAGGAAGTTTCTTCTGTTCTCAATTAGTGGTAGCAAGTTAACCACTAAATGAAGAATGCTACAAGCAGCTTTAGGGGCTGATTAAGGTTACAATTTTTATTTAAACAAGTGACTCCCATTATACAGAATTTTTTTCTGTATTTAAACTCCACATCCTATTTTCCTCCTATATTTCCTTTCTTTCCATTTCTTCACTTGAAATACTTATGATTTGAGCATTGTATGTGTCTCCAAACCCTGCTCCCCCCTCAAATCTTCAGACTATAAATTAGATGCTCTGTTTCTTAATGATTATCTTTGCCAGTGGGTACGCAGGTTTGGGCAGAATGATTAATACAGTGTCCCTAGGCTGACAGGGGTTGATAAAATAAATATGAATTGATTCCATTTACAAACGAGTGATCATTTGTTAATCTAATCCTGTAGAACAAAATGCAGGCGCTAGAGTTTTCTTAGATTTCCTTAGCATTTCCATTTGTTTCTGGCTTAAATTGTGGGGAATTTATTGATGGTAATGATTTTTAAAAACTTCCATGATTCTGATGTGCTTGAAAATGGAGGAATAATTTTGAAGTGCCAGTGAGGACTTGGTTGGGGTCTTTTAGGGTGAGATCTTTTTGGGGGGGGTGGGAGAGGGGTAGTGCTTTGGACTTCTTTCACCTTCCATGTGTCTGTTGTTGGTTAAACTTATCTTCCTGTTTTAGTCATGAAGGTCTGGAAGTGACTGAGTGGTGGTTATGCAGAAATGAGTTAACTGAATGGCCTGTTGATTTTTTTAAAAAGATTAATGTAATAGGGGACTTAGGGTGAAAATGTACACTTTCCACACATCCATATTTGTGTTTGCCTTCCATAAGCTACACCATCTGATGTTTCTCTATTCCTTATTGATTATAGTAGCTGTTACCATTTTTATGTCTCTATACTGTTAGTTATTGATTGATTGATTGATCTTCTAAAATCAGACCAAAGTTATCAATGGATAGTGTGTGAAGCCAGAGACAAGTGGTGGATTCAGGAAGACTGAGTTAAAATCCTGCCCCAGATAGTATCAGCTTTGTGACCCAGGGACAGTCACAGAATTTAGGAGGCTGGGGAGTTGGATTTGATAACCTGCTGCAAACCTGTGATCCTATGAACTTGCTATTTCTCCACATTCTAGGAACTCTGCAGTTATCTCTTGAAATAGACAAACTAAGACAGGTATTTTACAGAATGAAGAGTTTTCATGGTGTGTGAATTGTTTTATTTGCAAGTCTAGGTTTTGGTCACAGGTCTTTTTCAAATGTATTAAGTGTTATAGTAATAGACTCATGAATGGCAACCTTTCCTCCAAGAGTGTGAACAATTATTGGACTGTAGCATTTGTTCACTGTTTGTTACATGGAACTTGGAGTCTCAGGAGGGGAAAAATACATCTTATTCTGCTGTCGTAAGCATCCTGAGCCACATTCAAATGATTGTGTCAACAAATGTGTATTGGTAGCTTTTCCAGGAGAGCATAGATAGAGAGGGGATAGGTAGATATGAAATCTTTGTCAATAAAAAACAAGTTTCATAGAGAGGAATTGTAAGAGAATAGATGAGGGAGATAGTAAAATAAACTTAAAAGTACCATATGAAGTTACTTTATTTTGGAGTGTTGAACATTTTGGGGGAAGGTGTACATTTTAATTGATATCCTTTATCTCCATATCTCCGTCACCTTCATTTCAGTCAGTCAACATTTATTAAACTTCTGCTATGTGTCCTCCACTTTGCCAAGTACTGGGTATACCAAAGAGGCAAAAGGCAGCGCCTGCCCTCAGGGAGTTTACCCTCTAATAGAAGAGACAGTACGCAAACAAATACAGACAAAGCAAGCTTTATATTGGATAAAATATATACTGTCTCCTACTCTACCTAGAGAGCTAGCCTTTCTATCAAAGAGTAATAAAGAGGAATCCATTTAGTAAAGCTAATACGCGTCAGCTTGATCTGACCTTGTGTCTGTATTGTTTCACAGCTGAACTGTAGACCTTCATTTCTGTAAAGAAGGGACGGAAACGCAGTTCTTCCCCAGGCCAAGTTTGGTCAGGTTACTACACAGTGGGGAGGTGTTTTTCACCTCCAGTATCACTACTCATGTCTTTTGTCCTCTTTGCCAAATTTCTGGGCAACTCAAGAGTTATTTTGATTTATGTTTCTCTAATTATAAGTGATTTGGAGCAGTCTTTCCTAAGAGTATTCATAGTGTGCAATTCTTTTGAGAACTAATTGTTCTTATCCTTTGACTACTTACATACTGGGGCATGACTGTGGTCTTTGATGTTTGTGTTAGTTCTGTAGATACCTTGAAGATTGAACCCTTATCAGCGATATTTTATGCAAAGTTTTTTCTCCAGCCCACATTTTCCCATCCTATGTAGACAACATTAACTTTATTCATGTAAAAACTTCTCAATTTTATATAATCAAAATTATCTATGTTATCTTTTGTGATTGCCCATTTTTGTTGTTCAAAGTTCTCCCTTATACGTGTGTGAAATGTACCTTATCTGCTTCTCCTCATTTTTTTTTATACTGTAACCTTTAATATTTAGGTTTCATAATCCATCTTGAATTACTGTGGCATGTGGTTTAAGTGTTAGGTCTTAACCTGATTTCTGCCGTACTGCTCCCTAGTTTTCCCAGCAGTTCTTGTCTAATAGCAAGGTCTTCCCCAAGTAATTTAATTTACAAGTAATTTACTTTTAAAACTAAAAGTCCAGAGAGCTAATTTTTAATGGGATTAGTTTGTAGAGTGGGCACTTAGTTGCATTGGTAGAGGGAGTTTTCCTTCATGGGAGTTCCTAATAGTTGGTTGGTTTGCTGTCCTTTGTTTTCAAAGAGGACCCAAAATGATGTCACTGTGCTGGAGTCAAGTTACGGTGTGTCCAACTGTGGCTGATCAGACCAATATGAGCTCAGAATGCTCTACCACAGGTCGGGCACAAATAGCCCATGTGAACATTTGGGATGGATTCTCAAAATTTGTGCATCTCTCATTTCTTTTGAGCACCTTCAATTCTGCTTTGCTCATACAGCACAGCCCCTTCTCTGATGTGGGCTTGCCATGCTGAGTGGACCTGTGCCAGTGTCTCCCATGTCACATAATCAATTTTCAAAGCTTTTAAAAGAGAGTTCAGTCCTTCTCTTTACCCTATCTACAAGGAAAGCCGTTTTAACCAATTTCAGGCTATATTGTTGATCTTGGTTTATTTGAAATTGGCAGGAGAAGGGAAACCGACCTTGGCCTGAGCATAATAGTCTAAGGACTGTGCTAGATAGAGTTGATGTTTCTTGATGTCTGTATTAAGGTTTATATAGTGTGTGCCATGTGTTTAAATCTTAAGTCTTTTGGAGAGAGGCATACTAGATGTTTACTTTGCACCAGTGATTTTCTGGAAACTTTCTGGAAAAACATCAAGGTATGAGATGAGTAATGGTAAGATCACCAATTGTCCTCCAGTATAGAGGGATGGTCTGATTTCTGTTCTCTTGAGCAAAAAGGAATATCAAGGTATATTGACAACTGTAGATTAATAGACTCTGAACATAGCTACCAAGTGGATTAGCAGATTCTTCCAGTCCTTTTGTACAATTCCTGTGGACTGCAAAATTTTGGACACTTAATGTCGTAGTTCAGAGGCCTAGTCTATATCCCCTATGACACGTTGTCTGTCCTCCTGTATTGTAGTAGAATATTTTGAGAGACATTAGCAGCAGAGAGAGAGAGAGAGAAAATGTGTGTGTGTGTAGAATATAGAATGCCTTCCAGTCTAATCCCATGTATGGGCAATTTACATTTTAGGACACCCCAGAAATTTGACCACACCTAAAAAGCCAGAATGATTTCTGAAATGCCATCTGATATATATAGGATACTATTTGCATATTCAGCAGGGAGGAGTCTTATATGGTGTCCAAACTCTTCAGGTTCAACATTTTCCCCATAGGTGCCTCTTAATTCCTGTCTACTTCTTTATGAATCTCACTTCTCTGCTCTCTGCCTCCAGCCTAGTTATTGCTTTGCCCCCCCCCCCCCCACTACCTAGCTTTTAAAACACTAAAAGTTTTCACCTTTGCTTCACTTAATAAAATAGTAGGATGTGCTCATTTGTGAGAGAGAAGTAGTGAGGTCACTGGTTGTGGGAAAGAAATTTTTCTCTACTTCTTTGTGCCCCAATTTTATCTTCTTTGTATGGGGAATGATAATTAGACAACTATGGTAGGTCTGTGTTTATAAAACATGCTTGAGAGCCTTTGATGAAAGGTGCTTTACAAAATACCCTTTATTAAATCATCTTGGAAGGGCAGAATGCCAAGGTTTGACATCCTGGTACTGTGTCACAAGGATATTCCAGAAGTAAAGCTGGTGTCATTGAGAATCTACCTTCCCTCTGGCATGTGCATATCAAGGGGTCTTCAAGAAAAGTTAGCTGAATTGGCCCAACTCTGCATTTATTGTCAAGAGACCTGAATTTCTTTCTCGTTTTATGTGATCTAGGCAGGTCATCCATTCACTACAGTGCATTAGCTTCACTATCACTAAAATTAGAGCAATAATGCAGTCCAAGCCAATAAACAAACATTTATTAAGCACCTACTGTGTGCCAAATATTGTGTAAATTAAATGCTGGGTATACAATTAATAAAAAGAAAGACAGTCTTTGCCCTCCACAAGCACATAATCTAAAGGTAGACAATCCCCAAAAGGAGGCAGGTGGTGAGCAGTGGGATAAGAAACTGGGTAGGGGTCACCTTGGGACATTTTGTTCTGCAGAGGTGAAGACACACAGAGTAGCAGATGCAGAGTAACAGGTATAGAGTTGAGTGGACTAGAAAGTCCAGTTTCTTCCCTCTATACAGGAAGCCATTGGGAGGAATTTGATACTCCACACTCCAGCCCTTCAACCAGGAGGGAGAAGAAGCTGAGGGAAGTGGTGTCAGTTAAGACTTGAGTTAGCAGCCTGTCGAAGATGATAATACTACCAAAATGTGCTTCAGAAAGATGAGGAGATTCTCTAGATAGAGAGAGGATCACCACGTAATTATGAAGAATTACATATTTTAACATTAAATTAAATTATATATTCTAACAAAATACCTTGCAATCCATAGTTTAGGGAAGCTAAGAGTTTGTGGCTTTCATAATGTTTAAAGGGGCACTAGTACATTCAGCTGGCAGTTTGAAATTTACTTTTGGGTACTAAATACTGCACTACAAAAACAGTTTCTGTCCTCAAGGAGCTACATTCTATTAGAACGTGATATGACATACTGTGATGTGAGAACAGGGGAAAAGAATCTGGCAGACAGACCAGACCAGAACAATTCAATCTGTTGCAGTTTTGCTTCTGTTTTCACCTGGAAAGTTTGGACAACACTCTCCTGAAAACTCTTCCTTGTGTACCAGCTACAAATCCATCTGAAACTGAGGTTACTTCTCATGTTAATTCCAGAATGAGTCTTGTTGGAGCATTAAGTAATGAGACAACAGTAGGACTTTAGTTTGGATTTGTGAAAGATGCTTAGGGGAAGAGGTTAGAAGGAATTGTTGAGGCAATCTGGAAGGTCCCAAAAGTAAAAGCTGGAGAGGATGATGAGAAAAGGCTGGTGGATGTGGAGGTTTGGGACAAAGGTAGACAGAAGATTAATAGGTCATTTATAGGATGATGTTGAATATGGATCTAGCTGTGAGGTTTTGTTTGTAATTTAAAATAAGTGTGGTATTTTCACTGCCTACATATTCCAGCAATTCTCAGGTGTGTGAGAAGCATGGAGAGTTAGTTGGACATTTCCATCCCCCATACCTCTTTTCAAAGAACGTTGGTGACTTGACTATATCAGAAGAAGAACCACCTCTGGGATCCTGAATCAGCTTTAATTAGGACTTAATTTTGTTTTTTGAGAAGCTGACTATAAGGGGCTAGCATAAACAAATTAGCTATTAGAACAGCCTGCATGAGCCTAAAAGCACAAAAATACTTATTTAATGGAAATTAAGGTGCTAGCATGCACATGCACTATTACATTCATTTTAATTGTAGTCTTACTGGCTTGGCCAGTTGGTTAACTAGCTTCAGGAAGGTGACAAATCTAGAAGATGATAAATATTTGGTTTAGTGAGTTTTCCTTAAGTACCTAGTGGAGAAGTACAGTGCCTTTATGAGGATGATTAATGAACGTCTGGGAGAAACACAGCCTTGGGCCACTATTGTAGAGTACAGAGGAAGTGTGGTCCGGGATGTGCTCATGGGGATCTGCCCTCCCATCTCTTGTCACTTGTGACCTTAGATAAACCACTCAAAAACTCCACAAACAATACCAATCCCTCCCCCCAAAAAACAAAAACAAAACCCCAAACTCAACAACCTTAAAGCAAAACAGAATGGACGGGGAAGATCCTTGCAACAAAATTGAATGTGTCTCTTCCGGGATTAGTAGAACAATTAATGCAACTCAACTTGTCAAGGCTTTGGTGAAAATGAAATTCCTAATCAACTTCTGTCTCAACAGCTATATTTCTACAAGCAGTGGTAAATGTTTTGCTCTGTGTCAATGAAGGTCATCTCAGAAGCTAAGAAATGAACTGAGACTGGAAAGCTTAGGTACAGCTGCTATCCCAGCAGCCCTAGGTATTGGCAAGGGCTGGCTCCTCTCCCATGATCCATTCCTGTACCCAGGTAGAAGGAGGCATTTCCTGAACCTTTGCTTAGAGGAATCAAAGGGAAACTTATCTGGCAACCTAAGGAGAGTATGTGATGATTTGTAGGTCATCAAGGTGAGCCAATTTCACATTATGTACTTCCCTCTTCTGAAACTGTAGCTGGGAGGACCTGTTGCTGCTCCAGTCGACTCTAATCTGATTCCAGCCTCCATTGCCAGCCTTATCTTCCTGGACTCCTGATGAAGACAGCCTGCTGCAGCTCTGACTGGTCTTCTCATTGTCCTCTCCCTCTCCACCCTTCCCCTGCTGGTCCTGCAGACTCTTTGGGCCTTTGCTCAAAATCCCTACCTTCCTTATTAGTTCCCCACTCAAATACTTATCCTTTATGGTCTGTTCCAATCTTCGTTGAGCTCTCCTCAGAATTGCTTAGTGTTCTCTGTGCCAGTTCTTTTGGCCCTCAATTATACCATCATGTTCCTCTGTTACTTTCTTGAGTGCTTTGGTTAGACTGCTTCCCCAGCTAGATTGCAAGTTTATAGAGGACAAGGATTTACGCCATTTACTTTTGGATCCCTAGCACAGTGTCAGGCACCCAGTAGCATTTTTTAACGTTTTTGAATTTTAAATGGATCCAATATATAAATTACAGCATTGAAATGGCAGATAAGGGGCACAATGGGTAGAGTATTGGACCTAGAATGGGAAAGACCTGAGTTCAGATTTTTCAAGGATACTTGCTAGCTGTGTAATCCTGAGCAAGCCACAAAATCTGTCTACCTCAGTATTTTCAACTACAAAATGGGAACTCAGGGTTGTTACGAGGATCAAATGAGACAGAAATTTGTAATGGACTTTACAAAACGTAAAGGACTACCGAAATGCTAGCTGCTGCTGTTGCTACCACCACTACCACCAGTGCTATTACTACTACTGCTACTACTACTACCACTACTGCTGCTGCTGCTGTTACAACTACTACTACTACTACTACTGCTACTACTACTACTACTACTGCTACTACTACTGCTACTGTTGCTACTACTACTACTACTACTACTACTACTACTGTTACTCTTTGCTTAGTGAGTGGCAGCCAGATCAGCTGTGCACTTGATTTGCAGAGCTGGACTGGGAAGGGGGAAGAAAGGATAAAACAGTAAAGGGCTTTTATATTCTCATTTCAGAAATGTGCTCAGTTATAATCTCTTCCAGATACTTTCAAACAGCCCTTTTGATCTCAGTTCCCTTCTAAACTCTTGGCAGTCGTTAGAGCAAATATGTCAGGTAATTCTTAACATTATTCTTATTGTTCTTACTTATCAACACCTTAAATTCTAGCACCATTTAAAGGGCTTTATATTTCCAGAAAGCTACACTAGAACTATTATCTGGGCCTCTCGGAATAAGTTAAATTGTAAACCTGTGGATTCAATCCTTTTTATTCTGTTGTGACTCATTTTAAGGCTGGTCTGCACTAATTATGTTGAGTCAGTATCGTTCTAATGAGAGTGTAATATCCTTAAAGGTAGGAACTGTACCTTGTTTGTGTGTGTGCGAGTGTGTGTGTGTGCACGTGTGCACATGCGCGTGCACATGTGTGATATTTCCATTATATTGGACATACCAAAGGCACAGATATTTGAAGTAACTTGGAGGTAAGGTTAGATAGAACTGTACCTACATGCAATTGAGTTTAAAACTGCCAAATTAGCACCCAGTGTTAGTGAAAGGTGATTTTCACTGATTCTCCTGGGTAGTACTCATTTTCACCTTTATTTTGGATATGGCCTTTGATAGTTTTCAGAGCATTTTCTCACCTGATCTCATTTGATCCTGGCACTTCTGTGAGGTAGGTAAAGTAGGACTAATAAAGTAATTATAAGACCTGGAGGCAGCTATGGTGACTTCCCCAGTGCAATGGGAACATTGGAAGACGACTATTTTGTCTGTTGTTTTGGGAACCCCAGTGCTTGGCACATAGATAGGACAGTGTATTTTAATTATCTGTTGTTAAAATAAATGCTTGTTGAATTGAATCCCTGGCCTTCAGAGATGAGGAAGCCAGCCTAGGCTCTGAGAAGTTGTTGTGCCTTGCCGGTGCTCACTTGGCTACTAGATATCTAAAGCAGGATTCACACTCAGATTTCCTGACTCTTGAGGTCAGTGACTCTCATCTCTGCTCTGCTTGATTATCCTTTTGCAGATCAAGACCCTGAAACCCAGAGGTGAAAGACATACCCAAGCAATAGAACAAGGGAGTACTCTCTTAGTGATTGACAAGCTAGTTATTTTATTTACATTGATAACTATGCAAGCGTATCTACTTCTAATTCTTCTTCCCTCCTCCTAACCTTTTTTAAGTAGATATTTTACTTTACAAAAACAGATAAACAAAAGCTAAGGGGAAAGGAGGCAATTATATGGCAATTATTTTAGGCTACTCTCCCTCCACCACTCCACCCTCCAATTTGTTAAGAGCTGTTAAGAAGACTTTGACACTCTTGCTTTTACTTATGGCTAATAGGATGGCTCCAGTCGCCTAGAAGGTTCAAATGATTTTTTTATTTATTTTTTTTTATTTTTTATTTTGCTGCTAGCAGACAGAATAATAGGCCAGGGAGAAATTATGCATTGGAAACCAGCCAACCAACCAACCAACCACTCTGTCTCAAAATTGGAGCAGTGGGGATGGTAGAGTAGAGATGTGCAAAGAGAAAAATGTTTGAGCACATTTGACTGTGAAGATAGGAGGGAAAAAAAGCTCAAAGGAACCCACTGTTCTTGCTGACCCAGCTTATGGCTCCTAAGCTGATAACAATTAGTGAGAGCTACAAGTAAGTGCATGTAACTTGGGAGCTAAATTTAGACCCTTAATTTTAGGACTTTAGGCCCTCATTTTCATAGCCCCTTATTCTATTTCTTTTGACTCATGAGCTTTTTTTTGGAGATTTAGATTGCGCTCAGAGTTTTTTATTGACTGTAAAAGCAAATGGAAAAATAAGATGTCAATTGTTCATAGTAAGAAATCATTGGAGATGATGTCTGAATTGTTTAAAAATTTTCTTACATTTTCCTGTGCCTATCGGACATAGGTACCAACATTTTAAAGTGGAATTTTAAAGTCATCTTCCCTTTATTTTTACCTTTTTAAAAAAGTTACTGAGTCTAAATGCCAACATCTGCTATATGTAGTCTGGAGATACACACCCTTAACTAGTGTTTTGTATGAGTGTTTTTATGTTCTTAATTCCCAGCCATCAAAAGGTTCGATTCTTTCAGTTAAGCTTGTGTTTTGACAACTTTGAAATTTCAGTTTTTGATGCCCATTAATACACTTCGTGATTGGAGTATTTAACAGAAGGTATTCATGCTGTGTCCAACCCTCATGCAGCGGAAACAATGCTGACTTTGAAGTCAGAGGCACTGTGTTCATCTCTGCCTCTGACTACCTGTGTGACTTTGGACAAGACACTTCCTTTCTCTGGGCTTTAGTTTCTTTTCTTTTCGCATTTTTTGGAGGGGGGAAGGCAGATCAGTTGGGGTTAAGTGACTTGCCCAAGATCACGCGGCTTGTGTTAAGTATCTGAGGCTGGATTTGAACTCAGGTCCTCCTGACTCCAGGGCCGGGTTCTCTATTCACTGCGCCACCTAGCCGCCCCTGGGTTTTAGTTTCTTTTCCATAAAAGGAGAAGGTTGGACTAGATGCATTTTAACTTTGAGGGGCCTTCCAATTCTACTTCTCTGATCTTGTGATTTAATTTTCAGGGAGCAGAAACATGAATAGAACAGTTCAGGCCATTGAAAGGCATTTCATGAAAGGCTAGGCTCTCTTTGGGGTTTGAATGTGCTTTTAAGGGAACATTGAATACCCTTCAGGATTTTAGACTGGAACTGATAACAAGACCTATGCTAAGGTGGGCTTAAATTCCTCAGAATAAAGTGAAACTTTTGCTTTTTAAAACTAGTTTTCTTCTGTGATGAGCTCTTGTCCTTCCTATGATCAGCTTTGTCTCTGGGTCATTTGTCTCATCCCACCCCCGTGGCCGCTCCTCCCTCCCCTTCCTCCCCTTCCTCCAGGGGTCTCACCCCACATGGCAGACTCTTGAGCTCCAGCAGATTGGGATAAAAGAATCACTTGCCAACATTCTTGGTTAGTTGTTACTCCTGATTTTCATCAGCATTTGTACTTCTTCTATTCCCCAAATGGCCTCACCTCCAAAATTAGTGGGTGTGAATCCATGAGATGTACCTTTATTGAGAAGGATCTTTTTGCTCTCCAATTGCCATCTTAAAAAATCTGGTTTCAGAGTAGTATTTTCTTTTAAACCTTTTATTGCTACCTTTTGTCTTGATATCACCTACATTTTCCAGTATGTCCCTTTCCACACTCCCAGAGAGCCACCCCATATACTAATGAATAAAAAGAGGATTAAAAGCTCAGGAAAACTAATCAACATATTAAACTAATTTGGTGGTTAATGCAGTGTTCCATACCCTTAGTCTTATACTTCTTCAAAGGAGCAGAGGAAGGGACATTTTTATTCCTCTTCTTTGGGGTCAAGCTTGGTCATTATAATTTTGTAATAGTATTTAAGTCTGCCCAATTAGTTCCAAGTACTTCTAATTCAAGTCTGCAAACCCATTGGTGTAGGACTCTCTCCTCTGGTGGAGATCAATACCCAGTACCTTGCACCTTCATGAGAGGTGGGCTTTACCAATGGGCCTTAGGATTCGAGTTACGGATTAATAATGCCACTCTAGTATTTCTCTAGAAGTCCTGAATGAGGCAAAAGACAGTATACTTCAAAATAACAAACCTCCTTGTTAGTATACTTTCTTAAATTTACCCTGGGGAGGGGGAAAGGAGAGAGAAGTATGATACACAAATGAGAGGTTGTGGGGTTTCTGGGGCTAGGAGTAGGTGGGTAGAAGAGTGGAAAGAAACATCCATTGACTTATAGCTAAAGATATGTTTATGAATAGCATTTTGTCATAGATTGTCATAGATAGAAACAGCATGGCATGGTGGAGAGAGAGATGTTAGGAAGAGGGCCTAGGTTCAAGTCCCATTTTAAACACCATACTGTCAGTATGACCCTGGAAAAAGTTATTCAGCCTCTCAGTGAGTGCCTCAAGCAACTCTGATCTCTATTGGTAGAGGGAATTTTTCATAGGAGGGAGCTCCTGGTACTGATAAAATCACAGGTATGGTCAGAAAAAGCAGACCAACACCAAGTTGATAGGCACATGGACAAACAGGGTCAATTGATTCTTTGTCTCTAGTTGTCAGAATGACAAAGAAATGGGTACTTTTAGTCCCATTTGTAATCTTAAATGCCTTGTTGTGGCTCTACTAGATTTTGATTAAATGGTTGTTGATTCTAGTATCTGAAGGACCAGCCTTTTTGTACAATAATGGTTAGAATTGGGAATAATAGCAAATTTATGAGAAACCTAGGAATTATGTCAGAATAGAGCAAGATTGCTCTTATCAGGTACTCTGTTTCCCATGGTGACTGATGACTGATGCCCCCTAGGAAGGCACAGCCTTCTAAGAGACTGTTGTGCAATCCTCCAAGATGGATGGCTAGTCTAAGGGGAGATTTGCTTATCATGTTGTGCTTTGAAGGGGGAGGGCTGATAGAGAAGTAATTCTTCTTATCAGAGTCTGCTAGTTTAACCACAGATAGTCTTACATTAGTGTTTAATCCTCACTTGATATAGGCCTTTTTGCCTCCATAATAATCTTTGGATAGGAAGGTTCCAAATCTTGTGTAAAGTATTTCTTTTTTTGTTTTCAAAGAGCAGTTGTCCAAACCCTTGCCTTTGTCTGATGAAGGGACAGAGAAAGCAGGTTCTTGAGATTTGCCTTCTTTTTATCATTAACTGTTTAATATTTTCCCATAATTCTGACCCCTCCCCTGTGTCGTGGTCGTCCACTCCTTTGCAAGAAGTATTTACTTGGATTTCTGTCTTTTCTTTTTAGGTCACTAGTCCCTTAAGCAACGTTGCTAGTTGTTAAAATTGTGCTTTGAATACCGTTAAACTGAACCCTACCTTGTAGTATTAGTGAAAGCAATACAGAATCAAAAGCAAAAAAAGTTTCTGGTATTTTTAAAATCACAAGAATATGTATAATTGTAAGGAGCGGCATGTTCCATATATATGTGTGTGTCTAAAGTACATATGCACATCATACTATTGGAGGTGTGGATTAGTAATAATGCTGTTGTTTTAACTTGGAAATGGTCTAAGAATCAATGATTGCATAGCTAGGCTGATATGTAAATAATTTGTAAACCGTAGGTAAATATTAATTGAAATTGCTATGGCTCTGATCATCTGAACCATGCCTTCTCATTTTGATTAGGAATCTAGTATGACATTGCTTTTTATTTGGGGTCATGTAACGTGGTGTCATTAACATAGGTAGCAGATAGTCAATGAGTGTTTGTGGGCTAAATGGATGTATGTATAGCTCCCTAGAATGTTAGGTTTTGTATCCTCCACTGAACTTAATGGCATTCTGGGCATAGAGTAGGTACTTCATAAGAACTGTTAACTGGACTTCATTACCCAGGATTTTATTGGAGATGGTTGCTATGGTTGGCCACTGCGACTGAGGACAGATGTAGCCCCTGTAGTTGATTTATCTTGTAGGTGTTGAAACGTCTCCTGGTGTCCTAAGGTTTCAGGGCGTGTGCCATCAACTGAGTCTGCCTGCTGTGACTTAAATCATGCCGCTGCAGTGGCAACATGGGAGCTTCATGAGAAATGTCGGTGTATATATAGCATATCGGATAAAAAATGATTATTAAATGCCTGCTATGTGCAGAGTATTATGCTTAGGCTCTAGTGGAGAAACAAAGCTTAGATAAGACTGGATCTCTGTGCTGGAACTAGAACCGGGGATATATCATAAAAATACTATGCAAAGTAACACATGAGAAATGCACAGGAGATTTAGGAGCAGGGCAGTGGGAGGTATTTTACGTATAAATGTATTTTTCATATAATGGTATGAGTTTTGGGTTCCTACTGTTAAACACATGCTATATGATCAGTAGTAGGTAATAGAACTTCTGTATGCATATACATTTTGTTACGGTTCTCAAAGTTCTTTCCATGCGTTACCTTCTTTGATTCTCCTAACAACCCTTTGAAGCAGACCTGAGGAACCGGGAGCTGTGAAACATCCTAGTGACTTGCTCAGATGTCACACAGTAAATGCAATAAATGTCTGAAGCAGGATTTGCTTGTATCTTTGTATCTTTCTTGTATCTTTCTTGAGTCCAAGTCCAACTTGTACCATCATCTCAAGAGTTACTGAAAGTTTGGGGCTGGGGGTGGGCGAGGCTTGTTCAAAGAGACTCTTGGGGAAGATCATTTTGGTGTCGGGGTGCAGGAGGGAGGGGGAGAACAGGGTCAGGGAGATAAGAAATCACAGAAGGCCAAAAATATACTTCCCAAGTAAAAGATAGAGGAGGCATGGTTAGTTTTAAGGCAGTTTTTCTGGAAAACAACAACACTTAACACCACCACACACATGCACACAAGTTTTGTTTTGTTTTGTTTTGGTGGAGATTGCCATAAGCCACAAATTGAAGTTTGATTTTTTGTTTTATTGATTGGTGTAGCTCATTGGTGTCAAAATTCAAATAGGAGAGGGGCACTAATCCATACTTAAGGATCTCTGTCGCCCATATATTGATTTAGTTTTAAAATGTGATGTTATCCAACTTTTGTTGTATTTTAATTTCTTTTTGCAAAATATTACCTAGTTACATTTTAATCTGGTGTGGGTAGCATTTGGGAGTTTGCAGGCAGACACATATTTCTGGCCTAGATTTAAGAAAATGATGGATAAAATGTTAGTAACTCCGGATTAAACTTAAAAGTGTTTCCTTTGTACTTTTTTTGGGGGGGGAAGGGCAAGCTGATTATTAAGCATCTACCAGAACGCACCTGGTGGCAGCTTTGGGAATGATAAGTATAAGGATCAAATTAGGGAGCCATTTCTAAGACCCACATGATTTTTCTTGCTGACTGATTTGCTTGAGGAAGTAAATGAGTCACAGAAGACTGAGTTTTGAGCCTAGAGGTCTAGGGGAACCTGGGTACCATTGATTTATAACTAGGGAGGTCAGAAGGAGGAGCTAGTTTGATGAAGGGGATAGAGAATTTGATTTTGGCCTCACCAAGTTTAATGTGGTGGTGGGACATGCCATTTGGAAGTGTCCATTAGACACATAGAGTTATGGGACTGTAGCAGGAGTAGGAAGTTGGGATTGATTTAGGAGTCAGACATATAGAAATGATAGTTGAAGACTCTTGGTACTAAGCACACTGGTACATAATTAATATTTGTTCACCGACTTCATTAAGAGATTAGTTATAGAATGGAGTGCTGGTGAGGCCGATATCAGAGAGAAAATCTCATTATTGACTAGTTACTAAAGCCTCTTACTTTGTGGCCACAGACTCCTTACAGACTTTCAAATGAATGTTGAATTGGTCACTAGGTAAAGTGGGAGAGAGAATGCAGGAGTCCTGAGAGAGTTACCACTTTAGAGAGTCAGTAGTGTCATTTGCATATATCAACAAAGGACTAGAACTGTAATCTGTGGAGGTAAGTAATTCTTAAATGGTTGTTGACTTGGATAACAGTTTTCATAGACTGTTCAGATAATCCTGAAAATTATGTAAACATACAGACACTGCTGTAAATAAATGTAGAAAGACTTCATTATAGTAGGATCTTTTTGGTTTGTTTTTTTAAATGCTTAAGGGCAGACATACCATAGCTAGGGTCCGATGAAACAGTGTTTACTCGGAGCCGTGAGCTCCGTTAGAATGTGTCTACTCTCTCCCTGGCACTTCACTAAGTTTACATTTGCCTCGTGTCTGAGGCTTCAGATCCTGACAAGCAGAATTCAGATCTTCCTGACTGGCAGCATTCCACCCACTGTGTACCGCCTAGCTATGGAAAGGATGGAAAGAGGAGGGATGGCAAAATGAGAGATGGCCACCCTCTGGGGTATTCATGATTCATTATAGCATTGCTGAGGGGCCGTTGTTAGGTGGGTATGCCAGCACTTACAGCAGTCGTAAACCTGAATTAGTATGGCAGAAATATGTGGTGACTAGAAAATGAAACTGACCGTGGTGATTTTTACTGTCCCAGAAATATAAAAGAGACACTTCCTTTCCACTTCTGAAATATTAATATGGAAAGTGAACCTTTAAAAACCTGCTATTTCATGTTTCAAATGATCTTCATAGTATTGGATACTTTAAAAAATTATGTTTTCACACTTTCTCCTTAGTAGAAGTTTGTCTCATGGACAAGTAAAATGAGCATTAGAAAATTATTCCCTTTCAAAAAAGTATCTCTTTGTCTCTCTCCCTACACCCCCATTTTTTCCCTCTCATTTTAAGGCAGTAAACCCATATTAAGCAACATTAAGGTCTGTGATGTTTTTCTTTTGAAAGGTTCCCTCTATATAAGTTTTGAAGATCATCGTTGTATAATACTATACTGTAAAACCATGCTTAGTGTTGTAGAAACAGATGTTTCATATAAATTGTCAGAGGACAGTTGGAGCATATTATCAACATTGTAGATCAGGCTTGGATTGTCAATTTAAATTCCATTGAATGGTGCTTGTAAAATGTCTTAATTTTAGAGGACTCTTGAGAAGTGAGGATTCGTTGTGCAGTTCCAAAATGACTAGAGTCAGGCTTATATGTTAGTAAGTCTGGGAGAATGAAAATACCTGTTCTTGTAGTTTCTTAATGTTGTGTCCCATTTGTGTTCAGTTTATCTTACTTTGGTCTGTTTCCTGGGCATGTTATGGTACTATTTTGCCATTGTCTAGATGAGATTTTGTTTCACAATTCCCTTGGTCTGTTGATTTATACAGTAGTTTTATTAGGAAAGGATGTATACATCTGAACCCTAATCAGGGAGTTCTAAACGACCCTGTAATTATATAAAAAACAGTCTGGGAAGGCAGAGAAAGTTTTGGAAATGGCAACAAGTTTTATTAGAAGTATGTGCCTTCTTTCAGCTTCCTCTGCATCATTGTGTAGGAGATGAAATCTGAAATTCATATATCGTCTTATACACGTCTGTTATGTGGGCAGAGTGGTTTGGTACACGAGCCCTAGATTGTAAAGCTGCTTATTAAGAGGGGTGGTGGCTGTGAATTAGTTATGAGTTATCTCTCTTTGGGAGTTTCCAGCTTTGATGTAGCTCTAAGGTTTTAAAGAATATTACACTTTTATAAAACTCCCTTTTTTATATCCCTGAGTAGCCTGCTGAAATAAGTACAATATGATCCTGTAGGGTAGAAAAAGAAGCAACAGGAGGATGTTTTAGAAAAACAGCACTTAGCTCAATAGTAAGAAAAATAGCTAATTTTCAATTCAATTAAGTTTATTGAATTAATTTTTCATCATTGATGGTTTCAGATAGAGGCTTGATGACTGCTTGGGTGATATTATAGAAGGCACTCTTGCTCAGCTATGAGTTAGACTAAATACCTTCCTGTAGTTCAGTGGTTCTCAACCTTCCTAATGCTGGGACTCTTTAATACTCGTATGTGGGCATATCTGCATGTGTGTCAACCCGCCTGGAGAGGATAGAGGAGCCATGTCTTGGTTCCTAAGACCATGGGAAATTTGTTTTCTGACCTGTGACCCTGTGAAAGGGTCATTTGAGACCCACAGGTTGAGAACCACTAGTAGTTCCTTCTAAGCTTGAGATTTATGATTCTGTTTTGACAGACAGCAATACATGATGGAAAGGCCTCTAGATTTAGACTTGAGACCTGGATTCAAATCATACCTCTAACACTTATTTGCTTTGTGACCATGGATGAGTCAGTGAGCCTTGGTTTCTTCACCTGTAAAATAGATGAACTATTTACTTCATGAAATTGCTATGAGGAAAACATTTTCAAAACTTTAAAGGGCTATTTGGCTGTAGGGACTCCTCCACACTATTAAAAAAATTATTGAGGACTCCGCTCAATATCTATCAATATTTACTATATTAGAAGTGAAAACCAAGAAATTGTTAAAATAACCATTAATTCATTTAAAAATAATAAATCTGTTTCATGTTGATCAATAATATTTTTAATTTAAAATGACTATTGTCTAAAACAAACAAATAGTGAGAAGAGTGGCAGTGTTTCACTTATTTTTGCATATTTCTTTAATGTCTAGCTTAATAGAAGACATTTGGATCCTTGTATTTGCTTCGGCATTCATTTTGTTGCAATATTTTGTCTTTTGAGTATGTGAAGAAAATCTGGTCTCGTACAGTTATGTAGTTGGGAGAGGGACGAATATTTTAATAGACAAATAACATCATTAGTATTATTACGAAAATAGTTTTGACCTTGTCTTTTTTCTTCTTCTTCATGTTCAGGTCCCATTTATTTTAGTAGCATAAACAATTGAACGTGACGGGGAATCTCTTATCTCTGGTTTAGCTCCCATTCCCCAGAGTGGAGTGAGGAAACAGCTAACCCAGCCCTAAGTGAGGACACAGAGCAGGGAGTCCCAGCTTTTGACTGGGGCCAAAGGCTCCAGTTATGTATAATGGGTCCTGGGGATTTTCAAGGGTCTGAGAACTACTGGTAGAGTGGCTAGAGAACTGGTCTCAAAGCTAGGAAGATCTGGGTTTGAGGCCTGCCCCGTGATAACCTCTGGACTCTGTGACCCTGAGTTTTAGGCAGCTCTAAAGACCGTCCTCTGTTGGAGAAGAGGTACTGATCTGTGTTGGTTGCAGGAATCCCCTGCATCAATCAAAGTGCTTTCAGGCCCTTTCCTTCTCTCCCACGTGGTGATGATAGAGGTGAGGTCCTTGCCACTGGTGACCAGGTGGGCTTTAGAGGCCCCTAAATGACTATTACTACATCTCTGATTTCACTTTCAGGAGGTTATGTGATGTATGTTTTCTCTGAGGAGCATCCATCTTTCTCAAGTACATCTGAACTTAATGTTAGCCTTAGCTACTACTCACCGAGTTGCTCTCTTTGGTCAGTGGTTTGAATGGCAGTGTTTCTTTGTTTAAAAAGGATGGGCCCCAACCCCCCCAGGGACTGTCTCCATGTGGCGGCAGAATTCACCATAGTCGTGCAATGCACGGTGGGCCACTCTCCAGAGCCCAAGCTGATGCTCCATTTGCCTTAGGAGAAGTCCTCATAAAGCAAATCTGGGGCCCACAAAGAGCTTGGCAGTCGCTGTGATGCCCTCGGCATTTTGGTTTGCTTTGGAGTTATTCCTGTACTCTCAGTGGTGCGCACTTTCTCACCTCTCTATACCCCAATGTCAAACATTCTTTGGCAGACCTATCAGCCTAAGTCTCCTATCCCCCTAAGTCACGGGGTCTCATATGGGCTTAGTTTGGAACCAGTTGCCACACCTGTTATGGAGGGATTATTTTCTTTCCGTTCAAGACTTTCACTTATATGCTACTCCTTTAACCACCTATCAGGGAGGCTTACATTGACTAGATGCCTCAGTAGGAAATACAGTATTATTCCTCAAAGGATCTTAACCTCCCTTTAAACAAAACAAAACAAAATACCCCAACGTGGGGGAAAGAAAACCCAAACCACACTGCAAAACAGAATCACTGAAGTACATAACTTGTGTTTAATTCCTTGATCATTGTTTGAAGATCTATTAAATGCCAACTTGGATTCCCAGTTCTCTCCTCCACACCTGATAAAAAACTAATTTTGTTGGTTTAAATTCTTAGGGGAAAAAAAACAACTTTTTGAATGTTTTTACCTCCTAATTTTAATATCAGTCACTCAATCAAAATATTTTCTCCAGCATTTACTATTTACCATGCTAAGTGCTGGGGATGCCAGGAGACAGAAGGCAGTTGCAACTCTGGGAGCCCCTAACTCTCTGCCAACCTCCAATCTTACCTCTCCAACTGCCATTCAGACGTCTCAAACTGCATCGTAATAAGACACCTTATACTCAGTATGTCTAAAATGGAACTCACTATCTTTCCCCCTTTCTTTCTCTTTCTCCCAGCCTTCCCTATTGCTGTAGAGGGCTACACCATCCTCCCAGTCCCTAAGGCTAGTAACCTAGGAGTCTGCTTGGATTCCTCCCTATCTCTTATTCCTGAATCGAGTATGTTGGTCCCCTCTGTCCCCCCACAAGCACGCCTGCCTCCCTCTTGCCTCCTGGAGCAAGGACAGAATCCTCCGTTAGCATTCAGAGCTCTTTATAACCTAGGCCCCTCCTACCTTTCCAGTGTTCTTACACCTTACTGCACAAACACCGGCCTCCCGGCTGCTCCACTGAACAAGGCTGCTCCACTGAACAAGACACTTCGTCTTTGGCTCCGGGCATTTTCTCTGGCTCTCCCTCATGCTTGGGATGCTCTTCCTTCTTTGCTCTGACTACTGACCTGTCTGGCTTCCTTTAAAGATAATAAAATAGCAACTAAAATTTCACCTTTTACAGGAAGCCTTCTCCAAATCTGCTTAATTTTTAGTAACCCTCCCCCCGCCCCCGTTAATTATCTCCTATTTGTCCTGTAATATAGTTTACTTTGTATGTATTTGTTTGTATATTGTCTCAGCTACTTAATAGTAGCCGTGCTGCTAATAATAGCTGACATTTATTTAGCACTTTATAAGGTTTACAAAACACTTTAGAACACTTTATATGTTACATACATTTTTTCATTTGAACCGCAGCTCTTAGTTCTACAAATATTATTATCCCCATTGGAGAGGTGAGGATACTGAGACTTAGCAATGGGTAGGTAACTTGCTCTAGTCACGTGGTCAGTAAATATCAGAGGTGGGATTTCAGTCCAGCCCTCTTGCCAAGTCCAGTGCTCTTTCATCTACATTTCAGGTTTTTAACTAATTTTTCTTTTCTTTTTAAAAATGAACTTAAACAAACTTGAACATTTCCACATAGAAAGAACAAAAAAAGAGAATTCTATATGCAACCATGAACTGCCACATGGTTTTCATTTTAGTTTTTTTTAAAGTACATGTTAAATTTAACTTGTTAGTGAAAAACAAAACAAAACACCTATTTAGGCTCTTCCTGAAATTCTTTTTTTTCCTGTGTATTTTAAAAATATTTTGTTGATTTTCCCCCCTTCATTTCTGTACTATGCAGACTGATTTTTCCTTCCCCGAAATAAAAAACCTCACATGACAAATAAGTACAGTTAAATAGAACATATCAGTACATTGACCATGTATGAAAAGGCCTCTAGCCCATCACCTCGCTGCCAAGAAATAGGGCTATACACTTCATCCTTAGTCTTCTGAAATGATGAGAATGGATGCCTGTATTTTCCACCTGTTAATTACTCTCTCTTTTTTTTGTATTGATTACATTCTTAGTTTCTTCCACTTTTCATTTTCTCTTGCTACTAGACAAGTAGTACTGTTTCTTTAACTTTGGGTACCTTTTGACAGGACTGTGTATTCCACTTCTTCCATCTGCATAGACTGTTCCAATACTTGCAAATGATGCTCGGTTGTTTAAGCTATAAAAGATGAAAACCCAAAGTTGCTGAGTAATTGGGGTTTTCCACAGAACGATCTATACTTGTGCCAGTATTTGGGCAGCCCAGCCTCTCAGGATGAGGAAAGCACAGGGCAGACCACCCAGAGTGTCCAGCTAACTGCCAATGCTTTGGTTTGGTGAATAAGACTTTCTTTCTTCCACCTTGGAGTTCCCAGATAGTGTCTTGCCCTTCTTCACACCCTCCTCCCACTCCCTTCTTTTATCCCTAGTCACCTGGTCTTTCTGGATTTGATTCCTCCCTCTGGAGCCTTTCTGACTGAGGGGAACACTCTTGTGCATCCTCTGATTTTAGAAGGCTTGATCTGATCTGCATACATTCATTTATTCTTCCAGTAGCTCCACCCCCTCAAGCTTACCTTCTTTCCACCAGATCTGGTGTCACCAGTAGGAGTGAGGGCAGCTCACCTAAAGAATTCCTGTAGAGCAGTCCCCCTTAGGGTTTTCTCTAGGATTGCCTTCAACTTTGTGAAATAGGAAGACCATAGAAGAACATGCCACATACTTTTATGTATCCTTTGCATAGGTTACATATGCAGGCCCTTCTTAGGGGAATTGAAGTCATATTGTCTCTATTTAGACGTAGGTTTGCTATTACTTAGTGGTTTTAGTTTCCAGTTTTCTATGGTCATCAACTAGATTCTCTACATAGCATGGGCCAGCCCATCCTGCTAAGGATGCTCTGGGCCCTATAGCATGCCTTTTGGCAAGGGAGCCAAGATTACCCGTGGTCTGCCAGAAGGGGCCAGAGAGCAGACTTATCCCAGCCAATCTCTGTGAGGTCCCTTCAGTCCCAGCTACATCTGAAATTGGTATTAGAGGGGGAGGCAGGAAGGAGAGACTCAGAGCCATACAGAGAGAGCCCCAAACCTAAGGGGACAGTAGCAAAACCAAGAAATTTTGGTTTAGAGAAAAAGTTGTATCTAGAGAAAAAGATGGCTTTCACCTTGGGCAGACCATTCAATCTCTTGAGGCACTGTTTTCTTCATCCTTAAAGTGAAAGGAGTAGAGTTAGGTAATCTTTTGCAGACTCTACCAATTTAAACACTTTCTATTTCTATGAATTCTCTTCTGATTATTGAACTCCATATGGGGCAGCTAGTGGTTAAAACATCTGGTGTCAGGAAGGGTAGGGTTCAGATTCAGCCTGGGATAATGCACTAGCTGTGTGACCCTGGGTAAGTCACCTAACTTCACCGTGACAGTTTCTTCAGTTGCCAAGTGGGGATAAGGTTGGTTTTGAGGATTAAATGAAATCATGTTGGTAAATCACTTAGCACAGTGCCTGTTCCATTGTAGGTACTATGTGAATGCTTGCTTATTCCCTTCTTTTCCCCATAGGGAAGCTAAAAATGTGACTGCTCTGTTTTTAATTAAGTAAAGTTCAGTCCTTTTTCTCATTTAGAGTCCTGGGAAAGCAACATTTGCATGCTTGCTGCTTCCTTTCAGGCAGCATTCACTGAGTCAGGAGTCTGCCTGCTTTGCAGGACACAGCATTTATAGGAAAGTAGTGCACAGTCAGAAATGTCAGAAGTTTTAGATCCAGAGGCTAGTTGTGAGCTGTTCAGAGTGCCCCCATGTCCCATGTTCACACCCCTGCTGGTAGCTAGTGATCTTTTAAGTCTGTTTTGTGAAAATTCTGTTCTCGGACTGCAATCGGTAAGTACTGATGTAACTTGGGGAATAAAATGTGGCAGTTCAGTGAAAGCGTGTGTGTGTCTGTCTTTGTCCGTCTATCTGTCTGTCTATGCAAACAGGCCAGTTAACCGTTAGGCCAAGCCAATAAAGAAAGACAACTCACTAGAATTAAAACTTTATCCAACACTCAGAATATAGTAAATACCCCATATTGTTGTTACTTCCTCACTTCAGATAGACAATTCACAGATGTTGGGAGCTTACCTTCATCTGGACAGTAGACCCCAACAAGTCACTTATTAGGATCATTCTTCTTATCTGATTTTTAAAGATTCAGGAGAATCTGGTTATGAATTCATGTAAAAATCACTGACTTTTTTAGCCAAGAACTTTGTAGTAGGGTTGGTCTAGATTGAAATCTCCTGGTGATAAGATAGCTTGTAGAAATACATACTGCATTTTACGTAATTATAACTTAGTGTAAATTTGAATACATGGGACCACTTCATGCTAAGTGGGGGGAGCCAGCTTTACTGTTGTTTTTTGGCCTAGACATGATAAAACTGGTCTCCCATTCTGGAAAATGTCTAGTGAGTATATATTAAACTACTGTGATTGCTGACAGACCTGACTTTATGTAATTCCTCCCTTTCCTCAATTGCTTAGCCCTCTTGCCAGAGAAACTTGTTTATTTTTTCTTTCCATGTTTTTACAAAGGAGAAAGCAGCATGAATGAGAGGAAAGAGAAATGGATTCCAAGTCAAAGCTGCAGGGTTCAAATTCTGGCTCGGCTTCTTAGCAGTTCTGTGACCTTGGGCAGGTCACTAAATCTCTTTGGGTCATAGTTTCCTCATTTGTCAAAAGAAGGATTTAGACACACTGACTCAAAGTCTCTTCCAGCTCTGAGTCCTATGAGAATGCTTCTGTAAAGTGGTTCAATCCTGAGGCTTAATCTCTTTGTTTTACTGGGTTGCCCTGGGTGTTTCTCTGTTATCATACCTCTTTCCCAGCACTTCATATCTTAAAGCACTTTCCTCTGCCCCCTAAAATATTCTTGGGTTTATATGGGTTTGTTTGGATTTATTCCTGTCTGTTGATCTTTGAATTACTTCATCTTTTGCATGTTTAGGGATTAGTTGCTACTGTGGAATCTTACTTAGCAACATTATTATGACTCTTGTTCACTTTTTTCCAAAGTCCAGAACTTTTTCTCCTACCCTGACATTGCTAAAGTCTTTTTTCCACCTACCTTGTATCTTAATTTGCTGTTTGGTAGCTTTTATTCTGGATTCTTATACGGAATGTCCCCAAAGTCTTGGCTTAAAACTGCACTAAGTCTTTTTGGACAGGCTATTCCCTTCATTTTCCCTTCCCTTAGGGACTGGTTATGATGAGCTCCCAGCTCCCAAACAGCCTCTCCATGAAGGTAACCTGTCAGTGTTGTGATCTAGGAAGGTTTGTAGGCGCTGGGTAGTTTTGTCATCTTTATCACGGAGCACCTTGAAGGCAGGAGGACCTTATTAAATATTAGTTGAATTTCCTAAATATTTGTTGAACTGAGAGTGAAGCTAGCTATTGATGTTATTCCTCACTTTTCACTTTCTTCTTGAGGGAGAAAGAGCCTTTCCATGAGAAGTTAGGGATGAGACAGCTTCTGATCTGTCTTTCCCACTAAGCATATAGGACTTGATTTCTCTGTCAGTATTAGCTTGCTCAACGAAAGTAATAGTGCCCAAGGAACGCATTAGGAGTCAGATTGCCTTCACGGCTTCATCCTTGTTGCATTCAGTTAAGTTTTCTACGAGAATCTGTACTTATCTAAACTGAATGTTTTAAAATCAGCATTTCTCTACTGTGTAGTTAGGCCCTCTAAAAAGAATAATATTAATAAATACTATACTCTTAAGGCTTGCAAAGTGTTTTACAGGTGTTTTTTATTTAGTCCCCACAACAACCAAGTGGGGTATATGCTATTATTATCTCAATTTTACAGACGAGGCAACTGAGGCAGACAGGTTAAATGACTTGCCCAGGGTCACATAGCTAGTGTCTACTCTACCAAATGACTTACTTTTTTTTTACACGTGGTAAATAGGTTAATATTTTAATATTTAAATTGCTGCTGCTACTCTTCTTATTATCTTTACTATTACTGCTCTTGTTATTGGCCAAGGAATACCATTTTTGGTGTTATAAAAACAGACATGACTTAAGTTGCGCAGCCCAGCCTGCTTGAAGGTAGGTTGAAGTAAAATTATTGTAGTGTTTTTGTGTATTCTGCTTTAAAAAATTCTACAGTGCATCAGGATAGGGACATAACTAGTGTTTTCCATTTGTTAATTACTTAGATTATACAGATAATATAGTTGTTGCTTAATATACTTCATATTTATTAGCATTTATGATATTTAATTTTATTTAATAATATAATATTAAACAATATTATTATGCCTTAAGGCATTCAATAATTCAACAGAAACTTACTTGCCTACTGTATAGGCTATATCAAAATATATAAATAATATTAATTCAAAGGATCTTTGACCATGGAAGGATCTTAGTAGTACTTCTGTCCAGCAAAAAACAAATTAACCTTTCACAAGTCAAAGGCACTCAAATGCTAACAGTAGGTTTTACCTTCTGCTAAGTGCTACCAGTTATTTGCAGGGAAAAATCATGTGTTGAGCCCGTAATCAGGAAGACCCGAGTTCAAATACAGACTGGGACAATTAGCGTACTAATTGTGTGACTCTGGGCAAATCACTTAACCTTTTTTGCCTCAGTATCCACAACTGTACGGTGGCGATGATAATAGTACCTATCTCCCAAGGTAATTGTGAGGATCGGTTGAGAAAGTATGTATAAAGGGCCTAGCCTTCCACAGTGCTTGGTGCATAGTACTTATTAAATCTTTCCTTCCTTCCTTCCCTCCCTTCTTTCCTTCCTAAAAAAAAGATTTCAGTTTTAGGGGTGTGTGTGTGTATACACATAAATACTTTTCATAATACACTATGTACACACATGTGTGTGCGTGTGTGTTTATTTGAATGACACTTGCTAGGCATGGAAGAGTGCCTCCAGAGAACACTTCATTAGTCACATCACTTCTAGCATATTGTGTCCAGTTCTGGTTGCCAGAGAAGAGTTCTTACCTTCTTCTTAACGAGAAGAGTTGATAGAACTAAGTGCCTCTAGGTGAGAAATTAGGATGGAAAAGATTCTGGAAGCTGTTCTATAAAGAATAACTAGAAGAAATGGTACTTGATGGCCTAAAAAAGGCTAAGAAAAACACATGGAAACAACACAAATAGAAAAATACACATTTTAAGGACTGTTTTTTGTAAATAATAGCATGCTTTGTTCTGTGCTGCTTTTAAGAGAGAAGTAGAACCGACATATAAAGGTGGAAAGGAGGTCAGTGGGATTTCACCATAAGAAATTTCTAGCAATCAAAGTTATACACTATTACAAGACATTACCTCATTAGGTAGCAAATTCTTTGTCACCAAAAGTGTTCAAATGGAAACTATAGAAACAATTCCTATATTTAGTGGGAGGGTTTGATTAAATTACTAATAAGGTCCCTCCATGCTCTACTTCACAGAGCTGTTGTTTTTGTTATATAAAAATGATTGATGGAAATGATGATGAGACATTTATATCATGATGACACATTTGTATATTTACATAAACACTAATATGTGTAAAGCAGTTTTACAAACCATTATTTTTATATTAAAAAATTGGTGAAGTTTTATAGGTGATGAAATGGAGGCCCACAAATAAGGTGATTGGCCTTACACCAGTAGTAAGCAGAGGAGATGGCATTTAAACTTGTATCTCTCCTTACTCCTAGGTCCATCACTCTTTTCCACAGAAGCAAAACCTTCAGCAGATAGAGTCATACTGAACACAGCCCAGCTCAGATGAAGATGGTATTTTGAGAGGCAGTATAGTGTAATGGAAAGAACATTGGACTTTAAGGTTGTAAGTCAGGGACTGAGTCCCATTAATTCTGACTGACCTTGGACCCAAACCATTTCACTCTTTGTCCCTCAGTTTCCCATAAAATGAAGAGTAGATAATCTTTTTAAGCTTTAAAAATGGGTGGAATCTATCCATGTTAAAACCTGTAAGAATTCACAGTTAACTCCCCCTCCATCCAGTTTTGGTTCTTACCTTATTAAGTCTAGTAATTTTCATAGTCATAAATTTGGAGAATTTTTTTTTTTTAAAGTTTAGAATGAAATGCAAGTCTTTTATGGAATAGATTGACATTACAGAAAAAAGCTCAAAGACATTAACCAAAAGATAAATCATTATGCAAAATTTTATAATAGTGGACAATGACCTGGAAGATGGTGAAAACATTATTTAGCACGTAATATTAAATCAAAGTGCTTCACAGAGGCAAAGAATTGGAAATTGAAGGGATGTCCATCGGTTGGGAAATGGCCAAACAAGTTGTATATGATTATAATGGAATATTATTGTGCTATAAGACATGGCAGATGATTTCAGAAAAATCTGGAAAGACTTACATGAACTGCTATAAAGTGAAGTGAACAGAACCAGGAGAACATCATACATAGTAACAGCAACATTGTACAATGAAGAACTGTGACTGACTTAGCTGTTTTCAACAATACAGTGATCCAAGACAGTCCCAAAGGACCCATGATGAAAGATGCTATCCGCCAGAGAGAACTTTTGTTGTCTGAGTAGAGTGAAGCACGCTGTTTTCCCCTCCTTCCCTTCTTTCCCTCCGTCCGTCCGTCCTTCTGTCCTTCCACAAAATCATTCATAGGAATATGTTTTACATGATTGCGCATGTATAACCTGTCTCGGATTGTTTATCATCTCATGGAAGCGGCAAGGGGGAGGAAGGAATAGAATTTGGAACTCAAAACTTAAAAAAAAACCCAACTCATGTTAAAACTTGTTTTTATGTGTAATTGGGGGGAAATATATAAAAATTTTATTGTGTTTACTAAAAATATTACTATAAAATACTAAAAAAAAATTTACTATAAAAAGATTACTATAAAAACCCAAATGCTTCATAGAAGTCATTGTCAAGTATGGCTTTTTTTTTCTATAGATGAAGAAAACATGGTGTAGAGTGGCTATGTATGTGACTTATGCAGTGTCACAGGATATTTGTGTGTATACATACTTTGCTGATGGAGATACATGATCAAAAAGTATAGAACATTTAACTATTTGTAGATTAGAAAATGACAAACTAGATTTGTAATGGAAAGTTAATTATGTATTTATCTTCTATAAGGAAAGAGGTAGGTGGTTCAGAGGATAGAGTACGGGTCCTGGAATCAGGAAGACCTAAGTTCAAATCCAGCCTCAGACACTCACCAGCTGTGTGACCCTCTGTGTTATTCTACTGAAAAAGGACATGGCAAGCTCTTCTAGTATCTTTGCCAAGAAAACCTCTTGGACAGTATGGGCATGCTGTGTGGTCCATGGGGTCTTGAAGAATCATATACACAACTGAACAATAGCAGCCTCTGTATTTTGATACTCCTCTCTTAGTTCTGTTATTTTCTTCAGTTGTGTTGTTTGGATTTAACTTTTTATATTCCAAATTTCTTTTAGTTATATTTTCTGATTCCTATGCCATATATCCTCCCCTTTCTGCTTTCCCCTCAACCCAATTGAAGGTATCCTACAAATCATTCTTAGGGTGCCTCATAGGCTGTATTTAATAAATATATGTGTGCTGACACATTGTGGAGACATTTCGTTTCTCCCTATCTCTTATGAAATGAACTATTATTACTGTAATGTAAGGTAGTCAATAATCAATAGTTAATAAACATTATTAAGCACCTACTAAGTGCTCGCTAGTGTTTTAAGGTCTCAGGGTACAAAGAAAGCAAAAGACATTCCCCACCCTATGGGAGTTCCGGATCCACCATTTAAGGAGGAGGGGCAAGCGGACATATCCATCACTTCCTACCTGGCTGCAGAACGTCATCGTGTGTGTGTGTGTGTATATGTGTGTGTGTGTGTGTGTGTGTGTGTGTGTCTCCTTTTTTTCAACTTCATTTTACGTGTTGTCCTCCCGCATCCTTTCATTTGGATTCCAGCCTTGTAGATAACAGAATACAGGTAAGTCAGAAACTTGTTCTGCAAACCACATGACAGGGGGCAGAGTCAAATTGGATGCCTTTCAGAGGGGCAGGTACTAGACAGCATACACACTGACTGCAACAGTGGAAAAGGAAAAATGTATATGCAGATAAAGAATTGGCTGACCCGAGGGTAGGATGCAGAGGCAGTAACTAGTAAGTTGTATGCATTGATTTTGACATATAGTCATAAGTGCATATTTATTTGATTTTGTTGTTTAAAGTTAAATATAACATTATTATTGGTTTTATTTTATTTTATTTTTTGTTGTCAGGGCTCACATCCCTTCTAGTGCCAAAGAACCACATGCTGCTAGTTTGTATATGAAGGAGGAACTGGGTTCATCCCAGCACCTACATCAATGCTGTGTTCACAGCAGTGGCCTGCCTGATTTGAATGAATGAGTTGGTCCATGGAGGGAAGTGGTTTGAGGATTGGTTGGAATGAAATGGCTTGAATGGCTGAAAGTCCAGTGCATTTTGCTTCCTTAATTCAAAGGAAGTTAGACCCTGTCACCTAAGGGAGTGATGTGGAGCTTTTGCTAGAGCATGTCATAAAATCACTCAGATTTAGCCTTCAAAATTTGGTGTGCATAAATAATCTCAACCAGCTGTTTGAGCAGCCTTCCTATTCCATCCTTGTCTCTTTGTCTCATTTCCTCATTCCTTAAGCCCTCAACCATACCCTATAACCCACACTTCTAGAAAATGACTTAAATGACTTAACCACCTAATACACTCAGAAGATTGAAGCCATGGGGCCACTTTCCTCAACTCTTCTCTCTCTCTCCTCAAAAGTGATCAAGATCCTCTCCCTTGCTTTCATTCCCTTTGTACTGACTTCCAGTCCAGCAAGTCCAGTGACTTTTCCCCATCATCCTCTTTCCTCTTGACCTCATCGCTGGGTATCTCTTGCTGCCCCAAAGTGCTATGGAGGTCCTTGGACTTCTCAGGTTGCAATCAGTACAGACCCTGACTCTGAAGTATGTCTAACTTCCAGGTTGTGGGGCACAGATACTAGGACTTGGGACTTTGTTTTTGAAAAGTATTTGGATAATTTGTATTTCAGTACGATTGGCTTCCTTTTATAATCCTATGTATTTTATGTCTTTAAAAAACATTTTTTCTGAGAAAAGTTCCATAGGCTTCCCCAGACTGAGATATGAATCCATGTTCTCTGGAGCCGTGTAGGAAACATAAAGACAAAAACTTAGAGACCAGAACAGAGAGAATTTGAGAAGCACTTGGGGGTTGGCAAGGAAGAACTCTTATTAAAAATGATACTTGTGAGGAATAGCCCTGTGCTGGTTGCCTGGTACTTTTCAGGGTTTTTGGTCCTGGGGTTAAATTTACATATGTTTTTGAACCAAAGTAGGCACTGAAAGCAGGAACTAGAGTGCCTGGGAAATACCTTTGGAAATCACTGAAGGGAACCTGGCTCTGTTAGATCTGACTAATACTGATGATAACCAACACTTGTGAAGCACTTTTAAGGTTTGCAGAGTGCTTTACATAAGTCATCTCATTTGACTCACGGCCACTCTGTGAGTTAAGTGCTGTTATTATTCCTAGGAGGGCACTGAGGCTGAGCGGTTAAATAATTTGGCCGGGGTTTCTGCACATAGACCCAGTGTCTGTGCTAAGATTTGAACTCATGTCTTCTTACCCAGCACTGCATAGGGACAGCAAGGTGACTCAGTGGATAGAGCCCAGAATCAGGAAGACCTGAGCTCAAATGTGGGCTTGGACACTTACCAGCTTGGGTCACCCTGGGCAAGTCACCTAACCTGTTTGCCTTACTTAGTTTCCTCATCTGTAGAATGGGGATAACATTAGCACCTGTCTCCCAGAGTTGTTGTGAGGATAGAATGAGATAAAAAACCTCAGCATGCCAATACCTCCCACATAGTAGGTTCTATATAAATGTTGGCTATGATGATGATGATACAATTTATTTTGTGATTTTTTTTAAAAAAGAAAATTAGAAAGTACAGAACTAGATATAATGCTTAGAACAATGCCCAGCACACAGTAGACATTACTGAACATGAGCTATTATTATTATACCACCTTGTGTTGTAATTTTTTTTAAAAAAGCAAAGATAACTGATTAATCATCGTTTTAGTACTAACTAAAAAAAAATAAGCCACTGAAATGACAATTAGATAGATTTCATATATTCAATCCCTGGCATTTGGCATGAGATGCTTAGAGCTCACTATAACTGAAGGGCAGAGGAGTAAAGGAAAATCAGTAGCTTACTGTGTGGAGTTCAAACCAGCCCAAGTTCATGTTCATTTAAATGGCCTGAATGTGCTTCCTCCTGGGAGACCTTGTCTTAGATGTCACTGCTGATTCTCTGGTCATGGGACTGCCTTTAACCAGGGGAGTCAGGAAGTTCAAATTCATAGGGCCTCCAACTTGGCCGCACTGCTCACATATCAAGGCCTCAAATCTGAGAGAATACCATATACAGTAGCATTAAAATTTGCAGATGGGAGCTCGGTGGCTGTTGCTGTGGAAACTGCAACTTTGAAGTTCCAGACTTTCATGTGTTTCAAGTCTCAAGCCTCAAGCCTCTGTGTGTGTGTGTGTGTGTGTGTGTGTGTGTGTGTGAGTTCTTCCAAGTTCAAAATAAAAATTGATTTAGATTTCAAGGTGATTGGAAGATGGTAGTAAGAGGGATACACCTCATTTCCAGCAGACTGTGAATGGCTTTCTATCGTATCTAGGCAAAGGGAAGAATGGAGCTGACTGGTTGACTCCTTTACATATTCCTTCCTTCCCTTAGTGCAAACCCTCCCCCAAGAGCTCAGAATTTTATGGCTCTCTGAGTGTTTATATGTGATGGAGAATGATTTTCTTGTTAGGTGTCCTTTTTTTTTTGAAAGGCCTCAAGATTTGAAAACTTGAAACAAGTAACGGTTCTTTCAGAAAAATGACTGATGAATGTATTTCTTATACAGGATTCCCAAGTAGAAAATTCTCACATGCCTCAGTTGTCTAGTGTGTTTCCCTGATAACCAACAGGGGAAGGGAAAGTCTGATTTAAGATGTTTCTTCTTAAAGGTAGTTTGCCCTTAGAATTAAACCAGGGTGAGTAAATGGACTAAAATTATTTGACTGAAAAAAGTAGCTGTGTTTGGAGTTTTAAAGTGCCTTGTGTCCTTATGTTTCTAGGATTGAATTTTTTTTACGGAGAGCTCTAATGGCATCCAAAATTTTCAACTTAAAGCTGGAAAACTTGTTATTTGGCTAATCTCAAGGTGCTAGAATAGAACATAAGAACCCCATGTCCACCTCTTCTATCCTTTTGCTTTGAGTGGTAAGATCTTTAGCCAGTTCCTTTCTTGCCATTAGTAGTAAAAGATAGAAGAGTCGAAAGAAAGGTCTTGAAGGTGTGTGGAATCTTTAACCAGACTATTAAAGTCTTGACAGACCTTGACTGTTCCTGTGCTCTTTCCTTTTCTGTCAACCACTAATGATGGCCTTTGATTTTCAGTCATTCTCGCTCTCTTGGTAATTTTCAGGAATACTGAGAAAGTCCCGTATTTAATTTTTTTTTTTTTTTTACCACTGCCATCCTCCATTGGCTCTGTGTTTTGGGGCATAGAAAAAGAGCCAGGTAAAGAAGATGACTCTTGGTTATTCTTCTTTACAATGTAAAGTTGTATGTAGAGACCATATTGGATTGCATGCCATTGTGTAGGAAAGGAGGAGGGAGAGGGAGAAAATTTGGAACTCAAAAGCTTGTGGAACTGAATGTTGTAAACTAAAAGTTAAAGAAATTAAAAAAAAAAAGACTGTTGGTACTAGCATAGTTTCTGGCACCTAGTAGGTACATAATAAATAAATGGGATTACAGGCCTAGGGTGTCTAGTAGTCTGTAAGGAAAACTTGAAATAAATCGACACCATGTATTACTTATGTGTCTATCCCTTTTGGAAATAGTGTTGGCTGTGATTGTTTAAAATGCCCGCTGCGTGCCAGGCATTATGTGAAGCACTGGGGGTACAAAAAGAGGCAAATAACAGTCCTTGCCCTCAAGAAGCTTATAGTCTAATGGGGAGACTTCATGCAAATAAATATATACAGGATAAATAGGAAATAATTTACAGAGATAAGGCACTAGGACTGAGAAAGGTTGGGAAAAGTTTCCTGTGAAAGATGGGATTTTAGTTGGGACTTAAAGGAAACCCGGGAAGGCAGTGGGTGGAGTTGTGGAGGCAGAGCAGTTCAACCTTGGGGAACAGCCAGAGAAAACGTCTGGAGCTGAGAGATGGAGCGTCTTGTTCATAAGCTCCTTGAGGGCAGGGACTGCCTAGCTTGTTTCCTATCCCCAGCAATAAACACAGTGCCTGCCTTGGAGGCCAGTGTCACTGAATCCACGAATATGTGGCAGGGAGTAAGGTATGAGAAGGCTCCCTCTTCTTTTCTCGGCTCTCTTGGACACTCTTTGAAGTCCATCCCATGATTCTGGATAGACAAAGCCTCCTTTAGCCTGGCTAGAGGTTGCAGGCTTGTCCATGATCTTGAAGTTGACGGGATGGAAATCTATGTTTGAGGGGGAATGGAAAAGTACTTAATAGCAATAGTCATTTTTAATTGTTTGTAATTATTGAATTCTCACATTATATATGTATTATATAAAATATAACATATATAATATATAATTTATGTAATATGATATAAATACACATTATATATACACACATATATATGTATGTATGCATGTATTTATTTATTTGATTGTTTCTAAAGATAGAGCCTGAGGTAGTAAGCAAATATATTAAAGTGTCTAAAGGTTCTTTCATTTTAGAAAGGTACAGCTTTATTATATGTCATCTGCATAGTACCTAGTTGCAGGTGAGAAGAAGCTGAGACATAGTCTCTGAGGATCAAAATTACACACACACACACACACACACACACACACACACACACACACATACACATACACACACACACACACACTTTTGTCAAACTCAAAACCAGTAAATCATGATGAGACATTTTGGTTATCTTTTTTTCTTTTTGGAGGGGGAAGGGCAGGGCAATTGGGGTTAAGTGACTTGCCCAAGGTCACATAGCTAGCAAGTGTTAAGCGTCTGAGGGAGGATTTGAACTCAGGTCCTCCTGACTCCAGGGCCAGTGCTCTATTTACTGTACCACCTAGCCGCCCCATGGTTGTCTTTTAAACGTATTACCAACTGGCTAGCAATAAACTTGGACAGAATCCTGCTTATCTCAATAGATAAGAGTAGACTTAATTGGTTATCTTGGCAAACTGAAGTGTATGACCAGTAGAATATAATGGCTTGCCAGGATATTTATTGTTCATAAACCCAGTTTTCTTTGAGTGTTTACATGCCTTTTCTTTTCTAGGTGTTACTGGGGTATTGTTTTTGTTGCGTATGTTAAAAACATGGGTTTTTTTTTTTCCTCTTAGAAATTGATTGTAGTAAGGAACTTTGTTAATTAAAAAATATGAACTGTAAAGCAGAATGACCTGGTTATTTTTACATTTTCCTGTAAAAACAGTCTCAGTTAAGTGAGCCACAATGAGCCATGATGTATTTCCTCCATCAGGATGGAAAATAAGCCATTTATTATTTCAGTTCTGACTCACAGTGAACCTGCTGACACTGGGATGTTTTAAAATCATAATCATAAGGAACAGGTTAGGGCAGAAACTTGGACGCTGGGCTGAGGATTACCTGCTTATTACAATGTTTTACAACTTGGATGCTTTAGGTTTTCTGGCAGAAAGTCCTAAACCTCACACACTAAACACTACCTTGTTGTACAATTGCTGCTTGCAGGTTTTAGGTGGTGCCATAGACAGATGCCTCATCATAATTACCATTTCTTAATTTCACTGTTACAGACATATAAAAAAAAAGGTTGTTATCTCCTTTCGCCTCTCCTCCTTCACCTCACCAGTCTTTCTCCCCAACAAAGAGAGACAGAGACAGAGAAGCAGAGAGAGACAGAAAGACAGAGAAGCACAGGGACAAAGAGACGGACAGACAGAGACAGACACGTGGTTATCATCAGTAGTTATGACTGGCTCCAGGACAAATTTTAGATGGGAAAATTGAAGAATGATTGCTGTTATAGATGTTACGTGTGTCTTAATGAGAATCATGGTGTCCCTTTTTTAGATTTGGGGAGAATGGAAATGGAAATACACAAATCCCATTACTCCTTGAAGGTTATGAAATTACACTGTGCAATATCATAGGTGTTAACCCAGCATTCTGACCAAACTCTAATTGGATAATTAGTCCCCTGGCTCTCTCAGTGACCAATGGAGGAATTGGCTTCTTTTTTTCTTAGGAAAACTTCAACTCTTTGGGCATTCTTACGAGTTATCCATCACAATTTTGTATTTTCTGTGGGGCTGAGTAATGCAGTATATGTGTGTGTGTGTGTATGTGTATACACACACACATATGTTTACATGTGCATATGTGTATGCCTTCATGGTAATACTTTACAATGTTACACATAAATGTATAACATGGTACGTGTATTTAATATTTAGTAGCAAAATGTACAAACTCCCAAGAGGTGAGTTTGCAACTCTTCAGATCCATAATAGCCCTATAAGAGGTAGAAAAACAGCACGTATTCCCCATGGGACAAATACACAAACATGAAAGACAGACAGTGGGTTTCATAGGTGGCTTAATAGAGTACTGGACCTATAATTAGGAAGTCCTGAGTTCAAATCCTGCCTCAGACAATTAGTAGCTGGAATGACCCTGGACAAGTCTGTTTACCTAGGTTTCCTTGATTGTATACTAGATGTAATAATAACTCCTACCTCTCAGGGTTATTGTGAGGATCGAATGAAATAATACTTGTCATGTACTTTGTAAACCTTAAAATGCTTTATAAACACTAGTAATTATTATTATTTGTCACCAAGCATTTTTCTCTCATTTGATTCTTGAATAGCTCTGTGAGAGAAGTGCTATTATCTTCGGTTTATTATTATTACTACTAATAATAAGAGCTGTCGCTTCAGTGGTGTTCCAAGGTTTGCAAAACGCTCTCTGTGATCTCACTTGATCCTCGGAACAGCCTTATAAAGTAGGTGCTGTTATTGTCACCCCCATTTTAAAGATAAGGAGACTGAGGCTGAAAGAGATTCATTGACTTGCTCGGGATGGCTTGGCCAGTTAGTCTCTGAGGTATGCTATAAACCTGAGTGTTTCTGATTCCCAGTTTCTCACTAGCCAGTGTTCTAGGTGGCCTCCAGACGCAGCAGTCAGCTCGGTATTCCTCTTCCTCCTCCAGATGACTGCACAGCATGAAATGTTTTATTATGCCGGTGTAATTTGATTTCAGGTCTCCTGAGGTAGAAAGACTTAAATTTTATTAAAAAAAAAAATCACAATTTATTAATTACAAGCAGTTTGAGGCGGTACTGAGCTACATACTAGAAGGAGGAAAATCACAAAATGGTGATGAATTTGGCTAAAGTTTTAGATGAGTGTTCGTACTTTGAAAGTGCTGTGGGACTAGCATACTCTTGAAAGTTTTAAAAAAACATTGGAAATAAACCTGCTCACTTAAAATTTCTCTGTCTGGAAGTTTGTGAACTAATGGCAGTTGTTTTCAACTCTGGTATCTGTAGTATGAGAGGTTAACCTTTGCCATGGAGGTCCTACTTGCTGCATTTGCGATTTATTTTTTGATTGGGTCTGTCACATGAGTTGAATTTTGTGTTAAGTACTATTCCTCAGAGTAGTGATGAATAGGCCAACATGGAAGGGTTGAAGGAGGCATGCTTTTGAGCTACTGGATCAATTCTTCTCCCACCATATGTGTTTTCATGTACCAGCCCCTTAATGATCTAGGTCAGTGGTTCTCAACCTTCCTAATGCTGCAGCCCTTTAATACTGGTATGTGGAGGTATCTGCATGTGGGCGGACCCACCTGGAGGCAGATAGAGGAGTGGTGTCTTGGTTCCTAAGACCATCGGAAATATGTGTTTTCCGATGGTCTTAGGCGACCCTTGTGAAAGGGTTGTTCAACCCCCAAAGGGGTCGCAACCCACAGGTTGAGAACCGCTGATCTAGGTGATGTTCGAAGATGATACTCTGAGCTGGGGAAGTGTTGCTGTATACAGGAACTTTTACTAAAACAAAGTGAATGAATGCAACTTGGAAAGAGAGCAGAGGGTAACTGGGAAGGGCATCTTTTTATTTAGAGGGAGAACATCCCTAAAAATTATGATCAGAATTGTTCTTCATATAGCATATATAGCTAGGTGATACAGTGGATAGAACACTAGGCCTGGAGTAAGGAAGACCTGAGTTCAAATTCGCCTTCAGAAACTGACTAGCTTTGTGATTCCGGCAAGTGGCTTATCATCTGTCTCCCTTGGTTTCCTCATTTCTAAAATTAGGATAGTTCTAGTACCTTCCTCCTACTTTTGGGGTGATGATCAAATGAAGGAATATCTGTAAAGAGCTTAGTTTAGTGTCTGGCACATAGTAGGCCCTTAATTAATACTCATTCCTCCCTCCTGCCCCTGTGGTCTTTAGTTAACTTCGAAACACTACAGTGCTTTCTCCATAGTAATGTTTTGTCCATTCAACACACAGGAGTTATGGATGGCCCTAACCCGGGGACAGACATGGAAATAGGCCTTCCTTAAGCTGACATTCCCTTGTGGGGGAGGGGAATAGAGGATTAAGGCAGGAGTAACACAAGTAAAGTGTAGAACAGGGAAACTTGAGGTTGGAGAGGGTGTCAGCGACTGGGGAGATCCCCTTTCATGGAGGAGTCGTCCTTCGAATTACTCCCTGAAGAAATGAAGTGTGTTGGTGAGGAGAGACTGTGTTCTAGCCATGACAGATGGTTTGTGAGGATCCTGTGGAGGGGGGAAGGCAGAACATTGAGTTCACAGAATGGCTACTAGTCCAGTTTGCCTGGAACAGAGAGTTAGTGAAAGGGACTATTATGAAATAGCCTGGAAAGTTAGGTGGGAGACAGGCTGCGGCAGGCCTTAAATGCCAGGTTAAGGAGCTTGGCTTTTGTCCTAGATTCCCTAAGAGCCATGGAAGGGCTTTTGAGGGGGGAGGAGTGACATTGTCAGAGGTGTACCTTAGGAAGATTATTTTGGCTGCCATGTAGGGTGGATTGGAGTGGAGCATGAACCTGGAAATGAGGAGATAAACTGGGAAGTTGTTACTGTAGTCCAGACAGGAGATGATAAGGCCCTTATCTGTAGCTGTATGAGTAGAAAGGAGATGGATGTTAGAGGGACCACAGAGGTAAAGTTGACAAAATCGGGCATCCTCTTGTAATGGGGGAATAAAGGAGGGAGAGACAGAGGGCAGAGTAAGGGATGTCACTTAGGTTATAAACCTGGATCTTAGGGAGTGTGGTAGTGCCCTCAAAAGAGGCAATTTTGAGAGGAGGGAGAGGGAATAATGAATGTCTTCCATTCTGGACATGTTGGGTTTGAAATAAATACTAGGGGACATCAGGGGAAGCTGTTTAGGAAGTTCAGGAGGGAGAGTAGAACTGAACGCGTAGATTTGGAAGCCATCTGCAAAGATGAAATGTGAACCCATGTGAACTGATGAGATCGTTCAGGGACAGAGTGTGTATGTAGTAAAAGGAGAGAAGAGGATGTGAGATAGAGCCCTGGGAAACAGCACTCTAAGGGAGCAGAAGATGTCTAATGATCCAGCAGAAGTGATTGAGAAAGACCCATCTTTCTTGATCATCATCAAGAAGAAGAGAAAAGGATTTGGGAGGAAGGAGTAATGGTATCCAAAGCTAGAAGGTTCAAGAGGATGAAGACTGGGATAAGGCCCTTGGCTTTAGAGGTTTCGCTTCCCAGTCTTCTCTGTCCAGATGTGGACTAATTTTGTTGAGTTATCACACTGCAAGGGGATTTGTCCCTCAAGACTGAATAGCGTGGTGGAACGACCATGGGCTGGGAGTCAGGAGATCCGGCTTCCCGTCAGTAGCTGTGTCACCCCCAGGCAATTGGCGATCTTCTGTGTGTCTCAGTTTACTCATCTTTTAAAATGAGGGACTTGGCTCAGGTGATGGCTAATGTGCCTCCTGAGTGTAAAAACCCTGTAATTCTGTCTGTATATTTATAACTTCTTCTTGTTTTATGTTATGAGGAAAAGGCAAACTGGAAAAATGAAATGAACTAAAGTGATTTAAGGGGAAATAGGGATCCTAGAAAAGAATAAAAACATTGAATGTGTTAACTTGATTAATGATAGCTTGCCATGCTTATGGGAGCACGAAGCTCATTTCCAAACTGGAAATATTTTTAGTATGGTCCTGGCAACAGAATCTCATTGGAGGATTAACCAAAGAAGTTTGAAGCTGTGCTTCACTTAAAGATTGATTGATCCCTGGGAGATGATTTTTGTTGCTTCCGTAACTCATGAAGGCATCTAGTAAGGTCAGGAAGGATTGTGATCTCCGTTGGTAGGGGGATATCCACATTAATTTAGGTATAGCTCTTTTGAAATACGAAAAGGGGGTATGAGACTTTGGTGTAATTTAAAATTATTTAACTTGGGATAATGAGTGTTATGGTAGGAACAGTGCCGTGAAATGACGCAGCTAGAAATAGTCCTTGTGAAAGAGAGGGGTAAAAAAAAAAGCCAACTAGGAAGGCTCTCAAATGGGGTAAATAAATCCAAGAAAAGAATATTAAAATTCCTTTTATTTTATAATTTGCTTTGAGTAATCCTTACGACTGGGCTTCTGTCATTACTTTGATCTTGGTCGTATAATTACAATTATCTGGAGATCCTATATGGTGAGTGGCAAAGATGGCATCCAGACCAGTTTTCAGAGGATCAGGAGCCATCCTTCTGCTCCCTTTATTCTAATCATTGTGAAACCATGCCCAATCACATGCCACTGTAATCATAGGTCCTTGCCATAATATGCAAAGCACCAGGCTAGGTGATGGGTAGGATGCAGAGATAACTAAGGCATGGTTTTGCCCACATGTAGTTTATATGATTGATATCTAATGCTTGAGTTGATGTCAAAGTGTGATAGAGCTCCAGTTCTGTAAAGTAAAAGCTTACACACACTAGTGAATGAAACCATCGTAGTCACTCTGAAAGAATTTTGCCTTGGCTTTGAGTTCCATTTTCGCCGTTTACTTTTGTCCCTTTATCAGTCATGAACCTTACTTTTTAATGTGTAAGTTTTTCTAGGATTTTGACTAAATGGGACAGGTAATAGCAAGTTCCACAACATTATTAGTTTTATTAGAGCTCAGAGTACATAGGTTTGCTGGCCAGGATTCAATTATGTGTTACTATGACTATCTTAGTACAATGGTTATTTTCTAAAGTAATGGTACTTAAATCACACTGGTTATTTGCTTTATAATTTTAATCGTATTTTTATATAGTAACATACCTCAGCATGTTCTTAGGTCCATACTTTCATTATTATGCTAATTTATCAACTGACCAGGGAAAGCTGATTGCTGTTGTGCCTAGAGTAAGAAGGCCAGAGGTCCAGTCCCAACTCTTCTGCTTTCTAGATTGCACAACTGGTACCAAGTCACAATCTCCCATAGCCTCAGTTTTCTTACTTGTAGAACAGGGAATAATGCTTTTGCTAACTACTTCACATGGTTGTTGTGAAGAAAACACTTCAAACAAAGTTGTATATACATGTGTGTATGTAAAGGTTATACATACGTGTGTATATATACACATACACACACAATGCATATTTATATGTGTGTATAGACATGTGAAATGGTTGTATTTTTGTTCTGCCTTCATATAATCCACACCAAGGAGGGTAGCATATCCTTTTAGGATATATTCTGTTGCTTTGCTGGTCCTATTTTCTATACCTAACACCAACTATATTAAGCTGTTTAATGCACTGGCCCTTAATAGTTGTTCATGATGATGATGATGGGGGTGGCAATGTTCTGTGTGCACCAAATAGCATGGAGTAGGAAAGAAAACTGGATTTGCAGTCAGGAGCCTTTTTTTCTTGGTTATGCTATTTTACTGAATTTTTATGACTTTCAGAAAGTCACTTGACCTCTCAAAGTCTCAATTCCTTCATCTTTGAGATGAGGCTGGACCAGTTGGTATCTCAAGGCCCTTCCAGCTCTCAGTCTCCTCCTCCAGTGATCGGGGAAGCCCCATATCAGACATGGCTCCTCTCTTCAGGTCTCTTTCTCCTCTACGTCTCCGTGAATGGTTTGTCTAGTTTGGCTGCAGGAAAGTATACTCCTATACCTGATCAGGGTGGAATTATTTATTTAATGGTATTTTTTCCCTGAGTGATTCTTTGGAGTTTTATTTTCTATATAATTATTTGCTTCTATAAATATTTACTTTTAACTTGGACTTAATATTTCCTTCTACCCAAAATGTGCTTGATTTCCACCATTAGAAGGGTCTGGCTGATGGCTATTGAGGTGGTTTAAAAAAAAAATTTGCTTATTTTTTAACATTGGAAATGTGTGTGTTTAAAGTATTTGAGTTATTAATACAGTCTCCTTTTAAACATGGGAGGAAAAGGATATTGTTCAACATTTTCTAATTTTGACAAAATTAGTGAAAATTCCTTTCTGGGAATGCGTTTTTGTAAGAAAATGAGGACATAAATGTCAAAATATACTCCTTTTTAATAAAAATAAACCAAGTTATACATTCCACTCTTAAATTATGAAAACACAGATTTCAGTTTTTCATGGCACTTATCAAACGAGAAAATTAGTAGCAAATTTTTGTCCCTGAGGTGGCCTGGGATGTTCCCATAGGAACCTATCAGTTTTTAGAATAGCGAGTTAACACATGATTCTAGAATGGCTATTTTACTCCCCACATAGATACCAACTTTGGTGTCTGCTTGAAAAATTAGTACTTTCTAACAGGTTGACATGTGTATAGTTGGTTATTTTAAGTAGGACTGTTTAGGGATGAGAGCAATTTTTATGAAAACATGAATGAATATAGAGTTCCATGTGTCCTGTTTATAAGCCAGAATCTTGTTTATGGAGTTGGTGAAGCTGGGGCACAGTGTCTTTCTTTGCAAAAGCACCATGCTGATTTGGAATCAGAGGCACTGGGTTTTATAGTCTGACTCTGTGCTTTATATGACTTGTATGGACTTCTGCAAGTTATCTGACTTCTCTAGGCCTCGGTTTACTCACCTGTAAGCTAAGAGGACTGGGCTATATGTTTCTAAGGCTCCTTACAATTCTCGGTCTCCCAGGACCTTGTGTTTCAAGGAAAGCTTCCAGGTTTTTGGTTCTTCCAGTTACTTTAGGAAAAGCTCATGATTATAGTAGAATCAACTATTGATTACAGGCTTTGTGGATCTTTCATGGCCGAGTTTGAGATTGTTCCCCATCTATAGCCTCTACACATCAAGCCCATGAAAATTTTGTTGCAGCTTACTACCCATAAGATGTGTGCTGTGGGCATGTACAATAGTAAGAACCCTGGCTCTGGAGGGAGAAAACCTGGGTTCAAATCCTGTCTTTCATCTTTATGACCTGAGTGAGCAAGTCATTGACTTTTCTGGGCTCCAATTTCTCCTCTTAAAATGAGAGGGGTGGAACTAGGTGGTCTCTGAAGTCCCTACAGACTTTATATCTATGGTTCTATAAATCTCATTTTTTATATTAGTATTATTAGCACAATATAATTAGAAAGACGAATGTGCTACGAAAACGTTTCATAGCCCAGTAGAAACGAGTCTTGGGTTGTCTGTGCTGCAGGTGCCCTATCCTTACTGAGATAGTTGAGAGTTGATATGCAGAAACACGTGAGTATGTAAGTAAGTGAGTCCTGTATGAACATCTGAGCAGTATAAACAAGCAGCCGCGTTACAAATAGTAGCTGGCACACTAGGTAATGTACTGGAGTCAGTCAGGAGAGTCTGAGTTTGAATCCTGCCTTAAAACCCTTACAAACTGACTGACTTTGGGCAAGTCATTTCACCTCTGTTTGTTTCCACATCTGTAATGGGGATAATTATCACACCCACCTTCCAGGGTCATTGTGACTATCAGACTAGATAATGGGTGTAAATCACTTTGCTGAGCTTTGTAAACTTTAAAGTACTAAAAAGGTAGCTGCTATTGTTTTGGGGCAGCCAGGTGCTTCGGTACTTAGTGTTGGGCCTTGAGTGAGGAAACCCCCTGTTCAAATCTGACCTGAGACACTTCCTGCCTGTGCAGCTCTGGGAAAGTCACTTAAGTCTGTTTGCCTCTGTTTCCTCATCTGTAAAATGAGCTGCTTCAGAAGGAAATGGCAAACCAGTCCAGTGACTTTGCCAAGGAAAGCCCAAATGGGGTCATGAACAGTAGGACTCAACTGAACCAACTGAACCACAAATTGTTACTGATGCTAATTGAATCACTCCGATTTGTTAGTTCGTTTGAGTGAAGAAGTTTGCATCTAAATCTAAAATTTGATGTTAGGGTGCCATTCGTGGATTTGTTTTGTCATTTAATTCAGTATGCATTTATTAAGTATCTGCTATATGCAGGTATACTAGTGACAAAACCAAACTCACTTGTCCTTGATGACCTTTCATGGGGGTTGCTAGAGGGAGGGAATGTGAGAAAAGATATACTACGGGCCCAAGTAAGTACAATGAGTATAAACTTTGTACAGAGTAATTTCAGGAGGCAGAAAGAAGGCTGATAACTTTATTTTTGGTGGGGTGAGAAAGGTGATAATAGGAAAGGCCATGTGTAGCAAGTGGGGCAGAGACAGTAAGGATAACTGGTTCACCAAGGTTAGGAGGTCTATTATTGTCACCAAAAGTTGGTATTATTTCCCTTCCTAGAATAGTTTTATAATCCCTGTTATCAAGATAAATACAGTTGTTTCATCCTTTAAAACAAAAGTTTGATGGGGTGTTTTTTTTTTTAATCTTCATGTCTTCTTACTTTGTCTTATAACCAAGAAATGGGGAAAAAATGGGAAGTGACAGCATCCCTAGCCTAGTCTCAGCCCTTGTGAATTGAATGGGCATTTTCCCTGCCTAGGTTGTAGGAAAGAAGCAAGAATGTTCAGAGCCTCTGTTAACTTGGATACTTCAGCTCTTGTGTTGTTTTTTTTTTTGGGGGGGGGGGGAGGGTGCAGGAGTATCAGTGAAATGATGGCTGTTCCATCTACATGCAGATAGGAATCTCAAGTGTAAATGAAGGACACTGGCCATTGAATGTTAGGACTGGAAGGGACTTTAAAAATGCCACTGTCAAATCCCTCCATTCATTTTCCTTAATTCAAACACGAAGAAGCTGGTATGAAGTGTCCTGCCCTAGTCACATAGCTAATTAGGGATATGGACATGAAAATGAAGTCATTTAAGAAGTCTTCTTCCTAAAAATAGTAGGAGCACTGTATTCCTCTGTGTCTAAATGTATGTAAATATGTAAATGAACTCCCCTTCCCTACCAACACACACAGAGATTGAATAGTGGCTAGAATTAGAACTGTCAGCAGTTGATGTCAGATTGCTAAATGCCATAAGTAAGCAGTCTCGTGTATAAATTATGGAGAAATATGGGTTAGCATGCTGTGGCTTTTTCGTTATTTCAAGTAACTGAGCTAGCGAATTCATCCGGGTTTGAGATTTTGGCCTCAATCACATGTATCAACTGAAAAGGGCATTGATAGTGTGAGCCTGGTTGAAAGCCTCTGTCACGGGTCCTGGTGGAGCTCCTCGCTAAGAGAGCTGTAAAATGGCCGGTGATCCTGTGACCGAAGCAGGAATGGATAATCATGCCAGGTTTACAGTAGGGGCTTTATATTGGGTTGAGAGGAGGACTACGGCCTCAACCAGAAAGAATTCTCTGAAGGATCCTGGACTGGAAGACGTGGGAATTAATGTGGCTGTGGCGGCCTGGAGGATAAATGTCACTTTCTGTCGCGGCTGTTTGGCACGATCTCCTTCTTTCTTTCTTTTTTTTTTGTTAATTCCATTTTCATACTAGTTTTGATTGAACAGATCCTCTTATTATGCCATCTTTCTCCCCCCACCCCAGGGGCATGTGTTAATAGGCTTGATGCTTTGAACTTTTATATTTCTTATTCTGGGAAGAGAGAGAGAAGACCCTTACACTTTTCTTTTAAGCCTTTCTTTATCTCCTATATCTTCTAAGCTCCTCAGCATCCACAGTGGACTTATTATTTTGTCTTAAAGCACTGTTCGATAGCAAAATATACCCATATTCGTTCTGTCTCTTGGCTATACATGTCCCAGTTTCTACAGTCAGACTTACCTTCAAAAGGAGGTTTAATAAATTAGGGCAAGAACCTAACCTATCTTTAAAGTTGTATGGAACTAATGACAAATTTTGTTTTAGTTTCTAGTGTGTCTCGCATTTTATCTGAAAGTTAATTTGGTTCTATGGTAGGATGATTGAAAGACAACAAATGAAAAGGGGAACTGAAGCACTTAATCTTTGTTTCTTAGATACAGCTTGCAGGCATCACTTTGTGTGGTACTCATCTCTGAAAGCCACACATCATTTGCAATAAGGATGAAATAGTAATAAGTATGTCCCTAGAGAAGAGCATGCATATATAGGGGGTGTAGGCTCAGTCCCAGTGTGGAGACTCTCTCTGCTGATACAGTACAGCTCAGCAGCTCTTCTGCAATGGTGGGTTTAGAGAATTGCCTTCAAGCACTGAAAGCTTCAAAGGCTTGCCCATGGTCACACGGCTAATATGTATCCAAGGTAGAACCGACCATTTGTACTGGCGTTTCTGATTCCCAGGCTAACCCTTGAATTGCACTGGATGGCCCATGCCACCATTATTATAATTATATGGCACTGTGTTATTCCTTTTAGATTGATTTCTGATATTTGAAAACTCAGATGAATTTGCTATAGGTAGTTGAATTATCATTAATTTAATAGGTCTGGAGTGATGGAGTCCTTTCGTCTCTTAGGAGAGGCCCAGGATTTCCTCTCCTCCTGTGCAAGTGATTTACCTGGCTAGTACGAGACTGAGATGGTATTTGCACCACAGTACGCTGACTCCCTCTCCCACTCTAGGTCCTATACTTTTTCCTCCATTGAAACATACCTTCATCCTTCTCTACAGATTCCAAGTTGAAGTATAGATGGAGCAGGTGTGTAGGAGAGATCCTTTTTCACTGCTTGTTTATTATCTATTAAGTAGAAGTAGAAAAACTATAGGGCTTTTTGTAGGGTTTTTGTGAGATGAATCAGGAAGGAGAAGAAGCCCTGCATAGAAGCAGTAGGCTATAGTCTTGGAAAGGGAAGCAGATGGACCCATCTCCTGGACCTAAGGAAGAATGAGTGTGACTGGGAGGAAGCGGCATGAAGAAGTGACATGAGGACTTTATACTCATGGGAAGCTCTAGTCCCAAGTTGCTTCTTACTCTTTAACTCCTGGGAACCTGTTTCCCTGCTCCTTATCCCATTAGCCCCTGCTAGCACCTAATTGGGACAGCTAGATGGCTCAGTAGATACAGTGTTAGGCCTTGAGTCAGGAAGTCTCTTCTTTGTGAGTTCAAATCTAGCCTCAGACTCTTACTAACTGTGTGGCCCTGCACTTAATTGTTTGCCTCAGTTTCCTTATCTGAAAAATGAACTGGAGGAGGAAATGGCAAACTCCTCCAGTATTCCTGCCAAGAAAACTCTAACTGGGGTGAGGAAGAGTTAAGCAGGACTGAACAACAGCAACATATACCTAATTAAATGCCAACTGTGTTGACTAAATGACATCTGTGTAAAGAAGGTATGCCTTGGCATTGATGAATGAGTTTGATTGCTTCAGAAATACTATTAAACTTCTTGTAGCTATGGATAGTTGTAAAAAATTTATTTGACAGTTCTAGCATTTTAACTTGCTTTGAAACACAGCTCGTTGTCACAGAACCTTGGAGTTTGGAAAAGACCTCAGTAGTAATCAATTCCAGTTTGTAATCTTAGCAGAATCTTCGACAAGTGGTCATCCAAGGTGCATAAAGGGACTTAGTGGATAGAATGCTGGGCCTTGAGTCAGTAAGGTATGAGTTCAGATTCTACTTCAGGTCCTTATTTGCTGTGTGACCCTGGGCACGTCATTTAACCAGTCTGTCTCAGTTTTCTCATCTCTAAAATGGGAGTAGTAATAGTGCCTACCTCCCAGAATTGTTGTGGTAATAAAATGAGATATTTGTTGCTGTTGAGTTGTTTCAGGTGTGTCCAACTCTCTGTGACCCCATTTGGAGTTTTCTTGGCAGATATACTGGAGTGGTTTGCTATTTCCTTCTCTAGCTTATTGTACAGATGAGGAAACTGAGGCAAAGTTAAGTGACTTGCCTAGGGTCACACAGTCAGTGTCTGAGGTGAGATTGGAACTCAGGTTCTCATGAGTCTGGGGCCCGTGCTCTATCAAGCCCTGTATAAATACTGTCATTGTTCATCACCGTCATCACCATCATTGTTACTTTTATCATCCGAGGCAGTCCAGTTCACATTTGGATAGCTCTCATTGTGAGGAAGTTTTTGCATAGATTGAGCCTAAATCCATCTTCCAGTAACTCCTCCATAGTGCTCCTGATTCTGTCCCTGGGACTAAGAATAAGTGTTAGCATTTTTCTGCATGGAAGCCCTTCCAAGATTTGAAGACAAGTGTCTTGGATTCCAGCACACACTCTATAAGGATCACGGAACACAGAGGCCATGTAGTCCATCACCTTCATTTTGCTGATGAAAACACCAGGGCCCAGAGAGCTTAAACAGCTCCCTCCAGGCCACACAGCCAGTAAGTGTCACATGCTCCCGTTTGTCAGTGCCCTTCTGAAAATGTGGCATCCAGAGCCGAACAGACGGCGTGCAATGTGACTATCAGTTCCCTCCCCCCCATACATTATGTCTGTTAATGAGTCTAAGATTGCGTTAGTTCTTTTGGCTGCCGTCTCATACTACTGATTCATGTTAAACTTCCAGTTCACTAACACCTAGATTTTTTTTTTCATATGGACTCTAACCACACCTTCCCAGTTCTGTACTTGGGTAGTTGGTTTTTGGATCCCAAGTATAGGACTCTAGATACCTGACTTTAAAAAAGAAATAATCCTAGTTTTAATCCTAGTCTTAGTTTTAGTTCTTCATTTTAGTTCTTAATTCTAACCTGTAAAGATCCTTTTGGATGCAGGCTCTGTCATCCCCATGGTGGTGAGCTCTCCCACCTGTTGTCTGCTGGTTTCACAGGCCTTCGTCTTTGCGTTCTTACCAGACACCAGTATTGGACAGCACAGGCTCAACACCGGAGAGCTCCCTTGTGGTTGACATCACCACACATTGAACCACTCCTGATTTCCAGTTTACTGGATGATCATCTGACCTACTCTCTTTTCATCTTGTCCATGAGGATAGAATAAAATGCCCAAGTCCTGCTGTGCTGTGTCTGCTCTGGTCCATACTGACAGCTGAGGCTTGGAACTGCAAGGGACCTCAGAGCTCTCCTAGCCTGACCCCCTCTGTTTTGCAAAACGAGGCTCAGAGAGCTTAACTGGCGTGTATCAAGTCACAGAAGTGGTAAATGTGTGTGTGTTCCAAGCTGGCACCCGAATCCCCATCTCGTTCACTAGGAATCCATTGCCTTTTCCATTGCACCATAGTGAAAGAGACGTGTGCAGATTAGTATTTGGACACATAAGAGTTGTGTTCATTTCTGTTAGGGGGATTCGAATCAGTGGGTTAATGAGCATAATAACGAGAATCATAATAGTTAACATCTATGTAGTGCTTTACAAATATCTCATTTTAATCTTCACAGTAATTCTGGGAAGTAGGCGCTATTTCACCCCCATTTCATAGATAAAGGAACTGAGGCAGACAGAGGCTGTGCCTTTCCCACTGTCATACAGCTAGCAAGTGTCTGAGGTTGGATTTGAACTCAGTCCTTCCTGACTCCAGGTCTAGCACTCGATGCACTGTGCCAGTCATGATAAGATATAAACTGTTATCACTGTTACAGTCAAAGCAACTAGCATTAGATCCATTTGGTTGCATATGCCCACAATTTAGAGGCAATATAGAAACGTGAAATTGCTATTTTAAATTTTGTTAAATGCCCCCAAAGTTACTATGTATTGTATAGGAAAAATCAGCTGATCACAGCCCCTAGTCTTTTGGACTTGGTGATACTAACTGTAAAGGACGATATGGATGTTCTTTGTTGTTATTTATCAAGGCACGGAAGTGCATTGTTGAAGGCTACGTGTGCTAGCAGAGAATAAGTCTTAGCAAATTTGACCACTTTGGAAAGACTTTGAATATAGGTCCTGATGCTCTCTCAGGGAGCCAGCATAGTGAAAGAGAGAAGCTTATCACCACTAAGTTTAGCCAGGAGGTGATAGATTCTTTGGCCATAGCAATACAGTAATAACAACAACAACCTGAAACTGTCTGCTGTATGATTAGACATCTTGCACGTAGCTCAAACATGCTGGTACACATATCAGTGCCATTCAGACACGTTACTATAGCATAGCTTTCTAGGTTCCAGCTTTCATTGTTTGCTGCATCATCCTCATCATCATCATCCTCACGCTGGTAGATATAATAGCGGAAGGACCATTGCCATTGCAAGATAACCAGGAAGCTTCTGACAGGAGATGGAATGGAGTTTTGAATAAATGAAGAGAGATAACAGCTGTTAGAGCTGGAAGGGGTGGGGTGGGGGTTTCTGAAGTCATTTCATTTTAAGGATATGTAAAATTGAAACCTAAAAAGTTAAGTGACTTGCTCAGAGTCACGCTGGTAGTGAATTGTAAAGCTGGGCTTCCAGTGTAGGAGTTCCAACTCCTAATCCAGTGCTTTTCCTTTAAATCTGTATCTGATATGCAGATGGTTAGATTCTCTCATTTTATAAGCTATTTGCTGGGAATAAATTACATAGTTTGGTAGCAGCATTAATTCTTAGAGGATGTTAGGGTGCTATTTAGTGTACCCAAACATTCATTTACAAAGTTTAGTGTACTGAAGCAATAATTTCTTAAGTGGTACCTTGAAGGAGCTGGAAAGAGTTAATGGTGCTTCTGGAGTGCCCCACATTTCCTGGGATGATCTGAATCAGCATTTGCAGTTATTGGACTAAAACAATCGACTGTTTAGAGAACGTGTCCAATGTTTCTATCTTTATACCATACTGGTTTTCCTCCTGCCTCTCAGCACCTTCCTTCTTTGTCTTTTTTATTATGATTTCTTCTTCCTTTTCTTGAGTCCCATGTTTTAACCCATTGGTTCTCTGATTTTCTTTCTTAATTTTTTTCTTCCATGAAGATTTCATCTATTCTCATGGCTTCAACTATTTCATCTATGTAGATGTGTCCTCAAACTATGTTTGCGGTTCTGACATTTATTTCCCCAGTGTCATAGTTGCTGGGTTTCTTTTTTGGATGTCCTGTTCACTTTAAACTTTGTGTGTCTAAAGCTGAATTTGTCTTCCTCACTCTTATATTCTCTTTTTCCATGGATGCTAAGTAATGGAACCTTGTAGTACCTCTGGTTCCTCATTTTCTCTTGGGCTCCCATATATAATTAGTCACTGAGTCATATCAGTTCTTCTTTGCAAACTACTTAATTTCCTTATCTCTACTTTTTTTTTTTGCCCATTTGGTTCTACTCAAATTTTACCAGTCCTTCAAGAACCAACTCTTGATACCATAGTACTTCTAAATTCTTCCCCAACCACCTAGACCTTTACCTCTTCCCAAATCCTATGGCAGTTACTGTCTATAAAGTACACTTAATGTTGAATAATAATACAGGGCCTCATAGCATCTAAAGAGAAGCTCCCATCTTTTATGATTTAAACTTTAATGTGTATGTCTTGTTTCCCCATATATAGACTAGTCTCCAAAATACCAGTTCCTTGAAGCCAGGAATGATTTTTTATACTTTATTATGTCAGCCAACATAGTTCCTAGCACATAGTAGGTAATTGTGTTGATTTACTGATTTGTTTGGGTGGCCCTTAAGGTTTGGGGTCCTTGTTCAAGAAATTTGATTATTTTTAATGATGCTGTAGACAGCGTCCCAGCCAACTTGTAATTGTTCTCAAAATAAATTTCTGTAGAAAAAATAAGCAACACACTAGTTAAGGACTCTTTGGTCTCTTGAAGATAAATGTATATATATTCGTGTGCGTGTGTGTGTGGTTTTGTGTGTTTCTATCAGTCAGTTTAAGATGAAAACAGATAAACATATTTTGTGTAAAGGAATAGATTCTAAGTCTTTTGGTTATTGAGTGTTCATAAACATTCTCCTAACAAACCTCTTTTTTGACCTTTTAAGGGTGCTAAAAATATTAGAAGATGATTTGTAAGTAGAGTACTGAGACCACTATATTATCTATAAATCCTGGATTACCTGCTCAGTTGACACTTTCATGAAAAAATGTTTTAAAAGAAATGTTGGACAATTTAAAATACCATGCCAGTACTGAAATGAATTATGTGAATTTGCAAATTACACACACACACAGATTTCTTCCCAAGACTTTGTAAAATCTCAGAAGGCAGTAAAGCCACTTAATCTGATGAAATGAGGTTCTCTTGTCTTGTTCTCTATAAGGTCATTTTTCTAATTCTGTATATATTGCACGTCTGCTCAATTAATTCCTCTGTGCTTTCATTTTTGTGGGCAACTTCTCCATACCTTAATTTAATAGGTATTTTCTCATATTATTTGTGGTCAAAAGAATTCATCACCTGGTGTCCTTCTGTGGATGAGTCTCCTCTGAAATGAGTTAGGCTGGGCTTGGGAAAGTAGACAGACAGACAGACACACTCACACACACTGTTGCTATGTCTGTGTTTGAAGCTTATCCACCTTGGTATGAACTTCTAGAAGATTTAATCTACCAGTTGGCTCCTTTTCTGATGCTCTCCTCTGATGCTTTATTGCTCAGACTTAAAAGGTTTGGCAGGGCCAACTAAGTAGGAAAGACTTCCAAGTGTAGGACTGGGATGGTCTCCGGGCTCTCTGAGTGCCAAACTAGCTAAGTTGGGCAGCTTTATCACTCAGTTAGACGTTGGACAATGCATTTTTAGGCTACAGCAACTTGGAAAGATTTCCTTTTAAGGTGAAAGAGGGGTTACTACCTGCCTTGTTTGAAGGAGTATTCACACACACAAAGTCAGGGCTCCTTAATATGGAAGTAAATAATCACACAAGAATTCCACACAATATAATCTCTTCTTTGTAAGCAATGGTGATGCGGATTAGGGGGTCTGTCTGTCTGTCACTTCCCTCCCTCCCTTCCTCTTAGAGACAGGCAGGTTCAGATCTTTCCTTCGGCCCTTACAGGCTCATGTGACCCCAGACAAGTCATATCAACGTTCATTGTTCTAGACAACTCTCTGAAGAGTGTAAACGGCAGTGAAGGCCCTGACCTGGGTTGACAGAAGGAGATTCTTCTGGGAGCTCCCTGTATCACTGAAGTGATAGGTTCCATCCTTATCCCTAACCTCCTTTCTTGTTACTTGTTTTATTTAAGTTCATCGTTCCCTTTGACCACATACACACATAATATATATGTGTCCATACACACTATCTATTTTAATATGTACATGTATGTATATGTGCACCCATAGATTATTTTATGTATCAGTTATCATATATTATTTATATGATCCATTATGTATGTGCAGGTATTTATACAGCTAGATATATCTACGTGTGTGTCTTTTTATGGGATGCCTTTTCCCTGGTTGAGAGTTGACTTGTCCTTTCACCATTAACCGACTTGCCACCCAGTCAGTTAACAAGGTTTTGTTAATCATTTTCTGTGTACCAGGCCCTGTGCTAAGGGCTTGGGATACCAAGAAAGAGAAAACCACATCCCCGTCCTCAAGGAACCTACATTCCAGTGGATACAACATGCAAACAGGTAGCTACTCTAAGGTGTATACAGTGTAAATGTAAGGTAATCGCACAGGGGTGGGGCGGGGAAATAAATCCATGTTGTAAGAAAACAAAGTCTGTCCGTGAGTGCCCTGGGAAGACCCAGAGCCGCAGAGCTGAGCCCGGCGTTTCACAGCTTGAAAGTGCTGGGAAACATGTTCCTCCTCAGCAGGCAGGCATCTCCCGAGGTTCCTTTCTGTTTGAGGACTGAAGTACTAGATGCTTAGATGATTAAATTACTTAATGAAGATTTTCTAACACACCTAATGTCTTTCAAAGGGCCCTTTCAGCTGAGGAAGGTTCTGTGGGCTGGGAGAGAGAGGAGCTTTCATGCCTGTGAACAGAGCCTCATAGATACTGGCTTGTGTTTGTAGGGAGCCTTCCGTGGCCCTCTGCTGTTTACTTTTTGACCCTGAATCAGCAGAAGAGACTTGCTCAGGTTTTAGATAAAGCCTTTCCTGGGATAGGCCCACTCTATCTAAAGGGGGAAAAATTAAGATTTTGGTCTGGGAGACAGCCAGGTAATGTATACCTAGACACAAGGGACCCTTTAAATTCTGCTGCTTAAACCTGATAGAGCTGATCCTTTCGAGTGGACTTGTAAAAATAGTCTTGGCATTTATAGTGTCTGATACTTTTCTTCTACTGAAGCTCATAGTACCTAACCATGTCCTTCTTGCTCTTAACATCAGAAACCTTTATGGAATTTAGTGACACAGCTGGTTTTGCATAGGTCTGAAATTGTTCTAATAGGTTGACTGAGTCCTTCTTAGGGGCTGTCATTCTTTTATACCTAATTCAGATAATTTCAGAGCACACTAAAATGAATGTGGCTATCCACAATAATTGATTTCACCCGTGGCACTTCAAACCTGTTTAGAGGAGGTAGGTATGGGATGGAGGGAAACCCACACTAATCTACCCACCGTCTATTCTCCCCTATACGTAGGCCTACATAGAAGCATCACTCTAATGTGTGCAGGCTAGTCTGGGACAGTTTATGGGAAAATTGGGACAGATGGGAGCTTTTGCACTTTACGGTTGGAATAAGGAGTCTATGGTGGGAATGAAGAGGGGAAGGCTGGAAATTTGTAGATTAAAAGAGTAACAGAAATCAATTTTAAAAGGTTATCGGTTACAAAAACGTGGTTTCATTGTGTTAAATAGCAATAAGGAAGAGCCATGAAGACCGTTAACATAGGGTCTACTTGATGGATATGGAGGCAGAAAAAATTACTTTGGTATTTCTGGTGTTGGTCAGGCCTTGCCAATTGCATTGAGTCCACGATTTTAATCTTTTATAGTGGACATTGAGACTGTTAAACAACTCTCAAGGAGGTAGTTGGTACTGCTTTAGGCTCACAGTTTTTCATTGCTTAAAGATCTAAACCATTTGAGTGGTACCTCCTTTTCTTTGTACAGGGTCATCCCCAGGTTGGGGCGGGGAGAGGAGGGAGAGACAGAGACACAGAGAGATTACATCTAGAGCACCTACCTCACAGCACTGATTGTGAGGATCCAGTGAGATAAGATTTGTAAGGTTGGTAGCACTGTGCTGGGCATATTGTAGGCACTTTATAATTGCTTATTCCCTTTCCTCCCCTCCTCTTCCCTTCCCTATCTCCTAGAATAGCAGGCTTCCTGAGTAGCCCCAGGTACTTACATTGCAAACCACTTTTCTCTTTGTTTTCCACATTGGTAAAATGGAAATGTAGCCTGATTGCTGTTCTGGTCAGTCTGGGTTGCTTAATGTTATTAAAATTACAATATTATAAATCCTAAAGGTCTCATTTCTTATGCAGATTTCATTGAGGATTGGGTTGTTACCCAAATCGTTCTTCCCTCCCCCCACCATTCCCCTGGCCTTCCTTCTGCTTGCGGCTCCTGAGTAGAGTGGGAAGTAAAGAGAAATAATTCTTTAAGGCTCCAGGTTGTACGGTCTTTCCCTTATGGACCCCATGTATTGCCTCTTGGTAGAAAGCACAATGGATGAGTGCTGGACCCTGGAGTCATGAAGACTTGAGTTCAAATGTGCACACACACCCCTCCCCCAACACACACACACATACATACACACACACACACACACACACACACACACTAGTTGTGTGACCCTGGGCAGGTTACTTCTTAACTTTGGCCTCAGTTTCCTAACCTATAAAATGGGGAGAATATACACTTCATGGGGTTGTTGTGAATGTCACATGAGCACACATATTGTAAACTTGAAAGCACGGTATAAATACTGGTTATCATCATCACCTAACTGTGTAAAGAGGCAGCTAGGTGGATAGAGCCCCCAGCTTGGAGCCAGGAAAACTTGAGTTCTAATCCAGCCACAGATACTTACTAGCTGTGTGACTCTGGTCAAGTCACTTCACCCTGTTTGCCTCAGTCTCTTCATCTGTAAAATGAGCTGGAGAAGGAAATGACAAACCACTCCAGTGTCTGCCAAAAAAGCCCCAAATTGAAAACAGCCAAACAACCATAGTCTCTGTAAACTAGTTTTGCCAAAGCTCTCACTAGAAACGATACTGCAGTTTGTCAACAACAACTTACTGACAATCACCTTCACTCCTCCACCCCTCAGCTTTCCTTTCCGAATGGTGCCAGGCAGTTGCTACTTAGAAAGCAGACACCACGCTTGAGTATTTCTTTTTTGTGCATTATATGGTTAGGATGTGGGGAGGAAGGTGAGGAGACTTTTATTTTGAGGGCATTCGAAGTACTGTACTCTATTTGTATTATTCAATTCAAATTCAGCTGATATTTATTAAGTGCCTACTGTGTACAAGTCATTATGCTGTCGATCCAGGGGAAAAAAAAATCAAGGAATAGTTCTTCTTTCTCTCATTTTGCCTTATGAAGAAAAATATGAGAATTTATACAAAGCAATACAAAAAAACCATCTGGAGGGCCAGAGTCTTAATAGAGGGAGGAGGGTGTCAATAAAGGCCTCATTATTCACTATTTAAAACAGTAAATTACTCATCTAAGAGATCCCTCTGTTTTAAAGACCATCAATTAGAAAGGTGACTATTTTTTTGTGCCTGAATTGGTGTGGGTGGAAGGGTGCCAGTGAAATCATGGGTCTTTGAAGTATATTTGGAATTACAGGTTTCCTTGAATACCATTTCAGGGCAGAAAATATTGGAAATTATTGGGGGAAAAATCTGAGGCATCCTTGCCTAATGAGCAGTGCACAATCTGCTAATTGTGACACTTAATAGAATGAAAATTCTGTTAGAGCACATTTTAAAAGTTTTCCTCTAAAACCTGCCAAGCATTTAATTAAGAAGTGTAAGTAGGGGAGGTAGCTAAGTGGTACAGTGCTTAGAGCATCAGACTTGGAGTCAGGAAGACCTGAGTTCAAATTCTTATTTAGTAGGTGTGTGATCTTGGGCAAGTCACTTAACCTCTTTCTGCCTCAGTGTCCTCAAATATAAAACGGAGATAATAGCACCTACCTCACAAGATGGTTGTGAGGATCAATTGAGATATTTGTGAAACATTTAGCTCAGTGCCTAGTACACAGTTGACATTTAATAAATGCATTAATAAATGCTCCCCCTGCTTCCTTCTCATCTTACCTGAGGCCCTAAGTGATTGACTTGCTTGTTGTCACTCAGCAGGCATGTAGTTGAGGAAGGATGTAAACCCAAGTTTTTCTGACTTCAAGTCCAGCACTATGCCATATTTCTTCTTAGAAACAGAAGATAGAACCTTTACTTTTTTAGAGCAGCTATATAGGAACAGAGGTATATGTAGGGCATACAAGATATAATTCTCTTTTCAGCAAATACTTGGTTTCTGGTTTTTGTTTATAGAATATCAGTTTTTAGAGGCATAAGTTACCCGAGAGATCATTAGCCAGATTGCCTCTAGAGATGAGGAAATGGAGGCTGAGAGGGTTAAATCATTTGTTCACAGTCACACAGCTAATAAGTGTCAGGTGTAGAGACTGGAGCCAGGCCTCATGACTCTTGGTACAGTGGTCCTCCTAACGTATCACACATCTGCTTTCAAAAAATAAAAATGAGCTGTTTCACATTTACATACTTTTTAAGAAGAAAATCAGAAGCAGTTCAGTTTGTGTGGGTGTGTGTGTGTGTGTGTGTGTGTGTGTGTGTGTGTGTGTATGTGTGTATCCAGCCTTTTTTAAAAAGGAGTCTCGTGAAAATCCCTGGTTTACCCTGTACAGTTGTGGCTCCGTCCTTCCCCCAGCTTTGAGTTAATCGCATTTGCTTCTGTACGTTGCTCTTTATTACGGCTGCTGCTTCTGGTTTTGTCCAATCCTGCTCTAGTGACCAAACCTCAGAAATCTGACGACTTTTCATGCCTCGACTCATGCCATTCTAGGGCAGCTGTCACCTCCCCACAGCAAGAAGCGAACAATGAGATTCCTGAAAAACTCTTTCCCTGTTGACATACAGAAGCACATGGGCTGATTTCTTCACTTCCAGAAAGACAGCTATGGTGATGACTTTGCAGTTTGTTTTGAAATAATACAGACCTTGAAAGGCTTCCTTCAGGCCACACTGATGCCTTTAGCAGAGTTTTGTTCGTTTTACTTAAGTTAGTGTTTAATTAACCAAACTGGTAGAGAGTTCCATTCCTACAAAGTGATGCCAAGACAAAAGCCAACGTTTCATCACAATGATACTTTAGTTTTTGGGTTTGTCACTGAAATATTTTAGGATTTCTTTGTGGAGGGGTGGGGGGGGTAGAGTGGTGAGAGAGGGAAAGTGGTTTTGTGGTAGCTTTAGTTATTCAAGATCTGTTTCAAATCCTGAATTTTAAGTTTTGTGTTTCTAATGAATTCAGATTTTAAAATGACACCTATTCCTAAAAAGTCAGACTATGCTTTAATTTTTTGATATATGTTTCATAGAAAAGATTAAGACTGTAATGAGAATTTGTTGTAATTTCATGTTACTTTTTTGAGAAGGGATAATACATCCGGATTTATATTCCCATCCTCTTTGCTTCTATTGCAGACACTGTAAGATCCTTCAGGGAAGATCAGTTTTCATTTCCTTAGCACTTGCTGGCTTTGCTGTAGGTACTTGGTAAATTCATGTTGAGTTGAGTTGGGATGAGTTATGTCTAGGACACAATGCCTGTTAAGCATGAATAGAAAACCATGTTGGAAGGTCCCTTGTATGTAACAGGACAAAGCACTTTGCTCAGTGCCTGGCATATAGGGGCATTACATAAAGGCTTATTCCTTTCCCTTCCCCTTGCCTCCTTCCTTTTATCATTAAAAAACACACACAGAAACCCCATAAGCCTGAGGAATCTCAGAAGTGATGACCTAATTGGACACATTTTTCAATCAGTGTCTCTCTTAATGAAAGACTTCTCTTTGCCATCTGCTCTTCCAGCCTACTTTGGTTGACATTATAGAGGAATAGGAGTTTTGGTGAGGAACACAAGGGATGCGTGAGTGAATGCGGCTTTTCTGTTCGTGGATATTTCCCCCCAAATTTGAAGACAACATTGGAAAGGGATTGTAAGTCAGGTTTTATCCAGAATGTCATGTTACGGATACAATCAACAATCAGTTAACAAGCATTTATTAAGCACTTACTGTATGCCAGGTACCATGTTTAAAAAAATCAAAGCATTTTCTGCCCTCAGTGACCTTGTTGTTGTTGTTGTGTGTTCTTTGTTCTCGAAGAGGACCAAGGACATCTGGAGGGGAATGTCTTGACTTGTGAATGAATTGGATTTAAATAAGGCAGGGCTATGCAAAATCATCAGCCTCACTCTCTCCTCCAGAATCATTGGAGTCCAGTGGCAAGACATAGGTCAGAACGACTGGTGATGGCCCAGTCAAGGACCTTAAAAGTCTCATGAGAGAGACAATATGTATATACGTTGGTCTATGCAAGATACAGAGTAGATGGAAGGTGATTCTTAGTCTCAGCCCTGGTTGAAAAGGTCACTAATGATTCAGTATTTCCTAAGCAACAGGTGTGGGCTGCCTACTCTCTTCTGTCCTTTTATTCAGTCTTCTCTCTGCTTTAGGTGGTATTATCCCCTGTTTGCATCTTCATTTAAAAAGTATATGAGAAGGGCTTGATATCTGCCTCAGTCTATTTGGGTACTTGTTGACAGCTTAGGTGGTCAAAACAATTTGTGTTTTACCTGCTTCCTATTGCCATGGATGCTTACAAATTAAATATACATTTATCAGCCGTTGATGGATTTTCAGTGATTCCCACCCCTAGCCTTTTTCTCCGTCTTTCTTCGCTCTTCACTCTGACTTGACTGAGGTCAGACAGATACGTGTTCATTCGGGAGGAGGTGTGGAATAAAAATATGTAATAATGAGCTCCTTTGACTTTGGCTTCAACAGTTTAGCTTTGGAACAGTGGGTGGAGTTATTCTCAGAGCCCCAGTTTGAAGATTGCTCTGCAGAAATCCATCTGTGCAGCTGGCTGCCAACATTTCTGGTACAAATATTGTCATTTGCTCTTGAGGCAATCTGCTATTTCAGTCCTGGATACAGTTTTGTAATATGCTGGGCAAAATAGCAGGGAAAAAAATATCTTAAGTGGTAGTATAATCTTCAGTTTAAAAACACTTAAGCAGTGTTTCCAGTAGAAGATTGTTCAATGTGTCTCCTTCACTGCTCTGGCAGCAAACACGTTCTAAACACTTTTTTTTCCTCCCATTTGACTGAGCTGTGCTTCCCTTGGGTGAGTCTCTATATACATCCTTAGCTTCTGTACCCACCAAAAAGGTAGGTGAAGTAAAATTCACAAGGATCATTAAGGTAGAGCTGGAAAGGACCAGAGGCCCCATCTTACACAGCCCCCTCATGTTACAGCTGGAGAAGCCAAGACCCAGAGAGGTTGGGACTTGGCCAGTGTCCCACACGCTTTTCCTTTTTTCCATCAGTGCCCTGTGTCCTGGCAAGGTTAAAAGCATTGAATTCTAATCCGCTTCCATAGCTGTCAGCAAAGTAGACTTTTCACAATTAAAGGGACTAGTTTTGTGTATGATTAAAACTCTCTTTATAGAGTTTATTATGACTTTCTGACTTGTTTCCTACCATAACGCTGAAGGATAAGGGCACCATCTCTATTTTTACTGTTGAGGAAATGGGACTCTGTTTTTTGCTTTCATTTTTCTAGCAGTCAGCAACAACAGTAATACTGAAGGATTTGAGCTTAATTCCGAATCTCATTGAACCGGTGGATGAAGGTACATGGAATTAGCTCTCCATGGGTGACACTGCATGACAGCAAATACATCAACAAAGAAGCATTAATTAAGCAAATGGCTGATTTGGGCAGATTTGTTTGTGGAAATAAAGGGGCTTGTGATAAGTGATTCAGAAGAGTTATCCTTAAAGAGTCTAAATCAGTCTTGAGTGTATATCGTGCAAGTAGAGGAGAAACTTGTATGTATGTAACACATCACTGTAGGCTGCAAAGATTGAGCACCTACCAAATGAGCACTAACAAGATCCAGCCCGATGGCTAGAATTATACCCCAGAGGCTTTCTGTCTTTCATGGACTGATAGTTGACAAATCTCCAAACTGCTAGTACAAATTTCCTAGAGAACACAACCAGTAAGCTGTACGGCAGTTGGATCAATGACGGAGCTGTTGCCCACAATCACTTGTTGATTCATAAAAATTTAAGAAGAGTGTTTTTAATGTCACCATGACCAAAAGTCATATTCTCAAAGATACTTGAAACAGAAAGCTTTCAAAATATTGAGCCCCAGCAGTGGAGATCACAGCCCTGTGGGAATGGGAGGAGAGGTACACATCACCTTCATCCTGTCTGCTGGTGGACTTGGACCAAGTATGCTTTCAGTGAATCAAAATAGCCTGGGTTTACAGACTAACCCTTTTATTCATCTATAAGAATGAACACTTTTTATTCAGTGATCGGCACAGTGCTCAGCACACAGTGGGGGCTTAATGTTTATTGACTGTAAAAAAGTACTCTTGTCTGTGGAGCAATAAATACAGATGACGAGTTAGTAGAATAGGAAGTTGTCTGAGAACCTTTTCTATTTGAATCCCTTGGAAAAAAGATGAGAAGAATGAAGTGGTGATGAGGATGAGGATGAAGATGATGATAAAGGAGGTTGTTCTTAACATGATCAATGGAAATTATGCAAGGAAATGGTAGCAGTGTATCACTGCAGGTTGCAAAAACTTCACACCTATTCCTTAGCAAGCCATGTCCTGGTGCCTAGAATTATAGAGCAGAAGTTTCCTATCTTTCATGGACTGAGAGTTGGCAGATCTCCCTGTTACACGTACAGACTTCAAAATGTACTTGATAACTCAGCCAGCAAACTGTATTGATATGGGAGCATTATTCACAGACTGACCTGTTACCCACAATTGCTCAGACACTGATCCCGAAAAACTTAAGAGTGATGATTTTAGTAGATGTTGCCATACCAAATAGTCATACTCTCCAAGCTGTGTGGAATGAAAAGATTTCATAATCAGGGGAGCCAGCACCAGAGATCAGTCACAGGGGAACAGACTGAGGATGAGGTTCATATCATTCCCTTTGCCCTGTTTGCTGCTGGCATCATACCAAGGATATGTTCAGTGAGCCTGGAGAAGATGGACTAGAGACATTCTAATGCTTTTATTCAACTATTAGAATTAGTTATTTTATCTACCTGTAGAATAACCAGTAATACATCCAATATAAAAGAGTAGCAGGAGATTATCTTCATACTGTTTTTTTTAACTGTGTTCTGTTGAAAAGATGAGGAGAATGAGATGATGATGATGATTGGAATTGTCCTTAAGATACTTTAAGATTAGCTCATATCACAATATTCTTACTAGATTTAAAAAAAAAAAAAAAGATCACCGCTTTATTTACCTGTGTGGTAATATGAAGAAACTTATTATTTTATAGTCCTTTAAGGCTTACAGAACCCTATACACACATTAACTTCTTTGATTCTCACAACAATCCTGTGAGGTAGGTACCATTATTACTCCCATTTCACCATTGTGAAAACTTGAGGTCTAGAGAAGGTAGTGTCTTGCCTAGGGTCATCCAGATACCAAGTGTCCAAGGCAGGACTGGAATTCATTCTCCCTGACTCCAACCAAGTCTGTAATTCTTAACCCCTGTGCCACTTAGCTACCAAAACAGTATAAAAGAATGATAACTACATAACTTTCGCCAGACCATTTCTATCTGAACTCTGTTGAAAAAGATGAGAAGAATGAGAGGTAATGACAGCTGACAATTGTGGTTTGCCAATGCTTTAATGGCCATTCTCTCCTGTGAGCCTGGTGATAATCCTGTGGGGTTGGGTACTCCAGGTATTGTATCTGTTTAACAGATAAGGCCACTGAGCCTCAGTGAGGATAAGCGATTTGCCTTCTAACTGAATAGGTGTCAGCAAGTCAACAAGCATTTATTAATCACTTACTGTGTGCTGGGCATTGTGTCAGAGGCAGAATGTGAATCCAGGACTCAACCGCCTCTACACCTATCTCTCTACACCCTGTAACTCCCCCTCTCTAGTCCACGAGTTGCCAGTCCTCCAGGTAGGCTACTAAATCCCTCAGGGTTTCAGCGATGCCTCCTCCTCTGGAGGAGGTGGCTGGACCCTCACGACACTCTCTGGGTGTCCATAATATGTAAGTGCTCCCTCTCTGATTCCCCACAGCCTTGGTAGTATATCGAGATCTTCTCTCTTGTTCATCAAAGCCTCATTTAAAGATAGTAAGCCTCTCAGAAGGTGGCTTGTCTCTCTTCTGAATAGAGTGTTATATTGTACTGCCATGGGCTTCATGATCATGGCAACAGCCTTGAGGTAGGGAGAGAGCAGTAAGTTCATCCATATATGGAAAATTGGCTCACAAGGTAAAATCAGGAGGGGGGAGCTCGCTGAAGGAGTGTGGTTAAGTAATAAAATCCAAGAAACAGCTGTTCTAAATTGGTTTCAGGCATTGATTTTAAAATCAAGCACCAAATTAAACATCTCAACGGACAGGACTTGCTTCTTAAATCCTGACTTGACAGAATGGTTAGGATGATTTTCTGTGCCAGTCTTGGCATATTTTGACAGTTCAGGTTTTACTTTCAGGCCCTTATGGCAGCTGCTTGGATTCATTTCCCTTGGGTGAGGTTTTATATTCTTTCCTTCAAGATTACCTGAGTCAAGTTGACCCGGCTTTTCTCGTATTTAGCTGTCTGCAGCTACAGGAGTTCTGATCTCCTGAAAGTGCACTCAACTTTTCTTTTTGAAAACAAATAAAAAGTCTATCTCCAAACCCAAGCTTAGATGGCTTGTTGAAACTGTCAAAAAAATTCTAAATGAAAACAGTGATTGTTGCAGGGGATAGTTGGGGAGGAAATTTCTAGGAAATTGACAAGTGAAGTTGATATTTCTCCATTTTCTGATACTGCTCCAGTTTTTTTTTTCTTTCTGGAAAACAACCCAGTGGGTCTTAAGTGAAAATCATGAATTTCAAACCTAACTGGATTTTACATGCAAGCTTTATCATCATGTTTTCAAACATCCCTTTTCGAATTTTAATTCTTTTGTGAATGTTTATTATGGATATCCATTACACCCTTCTGTGTATGTAAGTGTAAAGTGCGCCTAGTAGCTCCTTAAGTAGATGTGTTATTTTTATGAATTACCTCTTTCTCATATTTAAGCAAGTAGATTAAGTATGAGGAAATCCAGATATCTTGAAGGAAAAGAACTGAGACTTAATACTTGAAAGAATTGTGATGTATCGGTTGATGCAATCCATTTTTAAAAAAATATGTCAGTTGATGTGCCTAGTCCTTCTAGTGTTGTATCATTGATTTAAAATACAAAAAAGTGGAGAAAGTTCATTCGTTATGTTCTTTGCATATAACAGTGAGCTGAATTGGGGTGTGTGTATGCACGTGTGTGTGTACATGTTTCAGATTATCTGGTATTTTTATTATATGACATTTCCTACCAAGGAAAAGCAGTTCAGAAATTCCTATGTGATTTTGCCCCAATGTTTCACAATGAATAAACAGCGTTAATATATAATAACCATGCCATAACATATTATTGTAAAGTCTTGCCATTTATGATACTGTTCTTAAAGCACCTAACTACCTCCTTTGATGTTGTTTTGCCTAACATTATGTTTTCATAGAGCCAATTAATAATGTTATGTGGGGTATGCTTACATTTTAAAATTATGCATTATTTGGAATAAAGTAGTATTATTTAATGAGGTGGATTTTTTTACTGTCTTGTAAGAAATTTCTTAAGTGCTTTGATATTGTGTTAATGGATCCATCCCCTCATCTCGAATACTTTTTCCAGTGGTGCAGATTATATATAGCCTACTCACATCTTCTTGTTCAGTGTGACACTTAACTGTGTGGTTGCATAAATCCTCCATGGGGGGTGGTATACCTCATGTTCTGGAGACCTTCTTCTTGGCGCTGGTCCACTTTTTTCCCCCAACACATCACTTTGATATTATTTTTATACGTCTCTTTGTGCATGAAATTAATCACTTGGTTTACTCTAGCCAACTTCCTATTCTACCATACCTTTTTCCATTGCCCTTTGGGTGATCTGCAGTTTTGATTCTTAAGAGTTTGATTGTTGTATTTCATAATTCATCATTACATAACATTCCTGATAGAATGTGGGTTATTAAGAAGGTGAATTTTAATTAAAGTGAAGGTCGAGGGTCATTGAAATTGCTATATGATCTTCCAAATGCAATCTAGTGCATGCAAGTCTCCCTCCCCCCTTTCCTTTTTCTCTCACTCACTCACTTCTGGACCCAGTTCGTTATCCAGCCACAGAATCTGTTTAAAATACATCTACTAATAGATGAGCTCTATGAGGTATCCATTTAAGGACTTATAGCCTGGAGAGTAGATGTCCTTTATCCACTTCTTTTTTACCCATGTAGATTAGTAGGTCAAACATTTTTAAGTTACTTTGCATCACATTTAGGAGACTTTGCATTGTTCTGGGACTCAATGCAATCACCACCATGTCATCTGGAGTATCTCACAGTCCTTAATAAGGAATCCTTTTTTGATTTGTATTCTCCCTGGGCATCATACATGATTATGGCAGACTACTTTGAAGAGCAAACGGCTCTGTTTTATGTTTCATTGGACATTGCATCTTCCAGGTAATCGTGTATGATCTTAACATAGAGAACCCATGTTAGATGAAAACATTTAAAACAGTATTTTACACTACAGAATGTTGTATTCTCTTCACCTTTCGGTCAGTTGTATGACTAAAAATAGATTTCACATTGTCAGTGTTATTGTGAAAGCCTGCCTGTTTCATTCGCATATATTCATCCAGTTTGCTTTGATATATCTATACATTATCACAAACCTTTTGTGGAAAAATATATATGCTGAAATGAAATGAGAATTTACTATAGGATGTTTCTTGAGAGCAGAGACAATTTCGTATGTCTTTATATACCCCATGACTTGGGAATAGTGGGTGTTTAATAAATACTAGTTGATTGATTTTAAAAATAAGAAACAATAAAGTGAATGTATGATATGATATCTTCTTGATTCCTCCCCCTCTACCATGTATGATAATGTCTGTGTTTTTCCCTCCAGTTGTTTAGTTTTTCCTCTCCTTCTGGAGAGCTTAAGAATCAATCAGTTCATCAAATCATTGCCCTCAAAATGGTGCCACCTCCTCTCCTAGCTACTTGCCTTGTTCCAGCTGCTCTTCTTCCTTTTCCTTGGTGCAGTTTCAATGAACTCTTTGAGTACATTGAGGATTGTGGTGTTACACTCCAAATATGATATTTCCCATTCTCTTTAGTGGAGAAAAAAAAAATTACTACACAAATCTCAGGAGGCCTTTCCCATTTTTAAATCTGTTAATTTATTATCCTTCCAATTTCGTCCTTAAATATTCTGAATATAACCTGGTGTTATTAGGTCCATGTTTTCTGTAAATGTTTTCTTTCTACCATTTCTCATAGTTTCATGAAGTGATGCTGTCTCTAATCTTTCCTTGTTCTTTTCCAAAAGATTTTTACAAGTGAGTTCATGGTCTAAATTGCCTTGGATGCTGTCTCTTTCTCTTGGCAGGAAGATTATTAGCCAGCTGAGGCAGTTTCTCAAACTTTTTGCCCCTTATTGTGGTGATTTCTTTGTATCAGCTGAGCTCCTGTTGGTAGTCAATATCAATTTCTGTTTCTTAATCCATTTTTTCATTTTTCTGTCTTGATAACTTTAAGTAGGCCAAATTGGAGTCGTTCTGATTGTAGGCCCTATCTTCTTATAGATCCACATAGGCTTCAGTGAGACCTCAGAGGCTGGCTAAGGCTTTAACTCAAGGACAGCAGAAGTGTCAAACTTACAGGCTGCAAAACTTGGGCCCCAACCAGATTAAAATGTAACTGGAAAATGTTTAACAAAATAAATAAAAATACAATACAACATAAATAATGTTAGTTCACAGTTTTCTAAGTCAATATGCAGCTGCAGGGATCCATTTCTATTTGGCTTTGATAGCCCTGCTCTACAAGATAGCCAGCCAGGTGGTCATCCCACCTTTGTTTGGAGACTTCAGGTAAGCAGGAACTGATTATTTCATGTGACAACCCAAGCCACTTTTGGTTAGCTCTCATTGTTAGGAAGGATTTTCTTACATAAAACTTGAATTTGCATTTTTTTTTTTCAACTTCTATTCACTGTTCCTACTTCTGATCTCAGGGGTTAAGTAGAGCAAGTGAAATTCCATGTACTCGCCTTTGAAATCACTGAGGCCAGCCAGCTATCTTGTCCACCAATAACTTTTCCCTTCTTCAGGCTGAACTTCCTCAGTTTCTTCTACTGATCTTAGATGATATGAAATCAAGGCCCTTTACTACTCTCGCTGACTTCTTGGCATGTTATTCTGAACTGAACTCAGTACTCTGGAATGTGGTGTGATAAAGGCATAATACCTTCCTCATCCTGGGCATTTTGCATCTTTCTCTCTGTCCCTGCCTCTCATTGCTGTTTTATTTTGTTTTTCTTCTGATTTGGCATGAATTTTTGTCTTTCCTCTCACAAATTGATGAACTGACATTCTAAAGGCTGTGTGAGTCTTGGCTCTTTCTGACGTCTTTGCTACCATTCCGCCAGCTTCACTGCTCAAATGAAAGGGGAATTGAGGGCCATTGGGCATTTTTCTTTGTTTTATGAGTTGCCTTTCTAAAGGATTCTTCATGAATGACAACCTCCTAACGGAGAGCCTTGCCATACTCAGCTTAGCTGGTCCTAATAGGGCAGACTAGGATTGTGCTTATTTTTTCCAAATGGCAGAACCTTCCAGAATGTATGCACTACTGGCATTATCCTAGGTTGGCCCCAAGGCCATATGTGGCTCTATAGGTTCTCAAGTGCAGCCCTTTCACAGAATAGGGTCACACTTGAGGACCTAGAGGACTGTACATGGCCTCGAGGCCACAGGTTCCCTACCGCTGAATCCAGAGTTGTCTCCATGCCACCACGAGGTACCAGAGGAGGACTTTTGCAGTGAGTGAAAAAAAGAATTTTTATTTACTATGAGTATAGTTACTGTAGTTTTGCCTGAAACAGGTGAAAGTTAAGTTTTTTTTTTTTTTTTTGCATGAAACAGGAAGCAGATGGGTACTAATTAAAGTCATGTTGATGATAAAAGGGTAACTGATCTGGGAGCAGCTGTTTTCCTAATTTAAACACATTTTGTACTTTTTTTTAAAAAGGATAGTCATCTGCATATCCTCATTATTATTTTTTGAAGTTGAAGTAAGTATGTTTCAGCAACAAGTAAAGACCATGGCTTTTTATTTATGATCTTTGCTTTTCTTTTCCCTTCTAGAGTTTCAAACAGTATGTCTTCAGGGCTCTTCTAAGATCTGAGACTACTCGTCCAGACAGCAACAAGGCTGAGGTTTTACATATGAGCCTCGTGTCTGTGTAACTATCAGATGGGTGGGAAAAGTGCCTTAGTTTCACTTGATGTTTTTGTAATTCACTCTGTGCCCCATAGATATAGTGTGTCCCAAAAGTCTTAGTGCTGTTTAAAGCTATTAAAACTTAAACTAGCATTAAGGCTTTCTGGATGTCTTGTATTTGCTCTAGTTCATTCTATCTGTGAATTTCAAAAGTGTTTGTAAACTGCCCTATATTTGCATATGAGGGGAGGGTTGGTATCATGGATAAAAGGACCCTGTAGCATCAGTGTCCAAGTTTTGTGTCTGACATCTACTACTTTGGATTTGGGTGTGTGTCTGTGAGAGAGAGAGAGAAAGGAGAGAGAAGAGAAGGATGGGAGCGGAAGGGAGAGAGGTGTCTGTATTTTTGGAGTGAATGATCTCTCTGTATTATATGTCACTTGACAGTAATAGTCAGATCATTCTCCATTGCATCCACCAGACAGTCTTGTATGATCTTAACATATGAAGATGAGACATCATGTTGCATGCTAGCCTTTAAAGCAGCATTTTACTCTAGAGAATCCACTTTTTTCTAGTGGAGAAAAGAAACAAAGAAGCCATCAGCACGGTACAGGGTTATATTCTCCGAACCTTTTAGTCAATTGTGTGACTATAAAATACGATTTGCTGCATAATATAATTTATGATAATCTGCCTGTTTCCTTCTCATATATTTATCTAATTGCATGGAAATGTAACTTGTTCTGAAATAGCTTTATTCTTTGGGAAACATCATAGGAGAGTAAATTTATTTGCCTATTTATTGACATACATTCTTAAGTGTATGTTAATAGATTCTCACCCTTAGATGGTAATGCCACCTATTTCTGTTGATAATAAAGGTTGCATAAATATTGATGAAACCTTTGAAAGGGCATTCTCCAGCTGATTGGTGTGGTAAGAGACATGAATAGTTAGAGGATCCTTGGGACAAACTCAGCTCTTCTCTTCATCTTTTATGGTTGTCTTATATCTGAAATTGACATCTTGGGGTATGATGTGAAATTTGGGTGTGTTAAAAATTCAGGCTTTGAGAGAAAAAACAGTGATGTTTAATTTTGACATAACATATAAGAGAAAAGAAATTACTCTATAAAGTTTACATATTAGTGGTAGCAAAGAGCGCCATTTCTTTCAGTTTCATGATCTATCCTGTATGATTTTTGTGGACTCAGTTGGCATTAAATATTGAATTATATCCATTGACCAGAAATCCCTCTAACCAAGTGGTGGTGTGTGGGGACTTTTATTTATTTATTTTTTAAAAGAGACCAGGTCTCTTCATCTCACCCAAGCCAGACATGCACCAACCATTGACTGACCCAATCCCACTACTCATTAGCACAGGAGCTTTGACCAAGGCCATTTCTGACCTTAGCCAGTTCTCCCCCTTAAGCACTCTGGTGAGTCCCCCCCTCACCCCAGGGTATTGGTACCCCAGTTCTGTAACCCATATCATTTCAGCCTCTTACTGCTTGAAATTCTTGAGTCTACCAACCTCAGTTTCCCAGCAGCAAGGATTATGGGTATGTGCCAATACACCGGGCTATGTCTAAATTTTCCGATTTTGGGTTTGCATCATGTCTTCTTGTAACTAAGCTTCAAATTTAAGGAGAAAAGTCAGAGTTTAAAGGCTTTTTCTCTCTTAATACCCCTGCTGCCTTCTCTTCTTTTCTAGTTGGTATTTCCTATTCTCTCTTCTACTTTCACCTTTATTTTTCTGTTTCTCTTCCCTAAACAGAGTGAAGAGGAGAAAATGGAAGGGAGATGATTCAAGTTTAGTAGCTTATTTAAATTGATCCCTTTTCTTTCTCCTCCCACTCCCACCTCATCTTTAATCCCAGTTTATATTCCTTCAAAGAGGCTAATGTGGGGTGTTGTGGTGATGGAATTGTATGTATTTGTTCTCAGACTATTGTGGGATCTGAAATACTTTCTACACTGAATACAATTATGCACCTATACATACATGTGCGTCTACATATATATATATAAGATACATGTAGAATTTGTCCTCTTGCTAGATTGAGTAAATCAGTTGACTCTTATATAGAACTTTGGCAGTTAACCCTCTGGGCTTTCGTTCTAAAGTTTGTGGAACAAGAACCACAGTGGAAATCCTTTCCATTGGTAGAATCCATCAGTGAATCTGGACATTCCGAAATTCCAGAGCAGGTTTATTCTTAAACAGGAAGCTTGGAACAATTCTGCGAGTTAGCCTCTGAGATTACACAGAATACACGTTACAAATAAGGTATTATTTGTCCTATGCTGTTTGTTACAATACTGTGCACCTATCAAGCATTAGGGTCAAGGTGAGGAAGTTTTATGGTAACGAGTTTCCTATGCTCATAAATCACAGGCTTTTATAGGGAGTTAGGTGCAGTAGTGCTGGGCTTGAAGTTAGGAAGATCTTAATTCAAATCCAGCCATAGACATTTACTAGCTGTGTGACCTTGGCCTAGTCACTGAACCTCTGTTTGCCTCAACTTCCTCAGCTCTACAATGGGTATAATACCAACCTAACATCCACTTGTTTTGGGGATCAAATATATTTGTTAAGCACTTAGCATGGTGCCCAGGACATAGTAGGTACTATATGAATTTTAGTTATTATTTTGCAATTTTCAAGCTATCTTATTTGAACCTCATAACAAACTAGTTGAGATAGGGCAGATATTTTTATCCCCATTTTACATAAAGGTGAAGAAAATGAAATCCTTCCCAAGGTCACGTGGAGCCGTGTCTAGGACAAGAATACAAGTCTTCTGACCATCAGCTGATTCTTATCGTTTTATTACATCACTGTCCTCCTTTGTTCCCAACCTTCTGCAGCTCTAAGGCCTCCAAAGGCCCACCCCAATGCTACAGGAGAAGCTTGGTGTGATCATAATGTATTCCTGTCCCCAGGTCTCTGCTCCTCTTCCTTTCTGGTGGCAGAGAATTTCTCAAGGAGGAACTGTCGCATTACTTCGATGTGTTAGTGGGAAGAAGTATTTGCGATATTTTAGTGGGGATGGAGAGACAGAGGTGCCCCGGTGACCCTGTTACCTCCTCCTACCAGACTGGCCAGCCTGCCATTGGCCTTTTCTGTCACTTAAGATTTTAACCACAGTGCCTGAACTTTCTGAAGAATTTCCAAGGTCACAGTTAGCTACTTGTAGCTGTCTTTTGAAGTCTCTTTCTGCTGGGTTAACAGGAGATCTGTGTAGACTATGAAAGCGCCACTGTTTGGCCATTGTGAACTTTGGAAAGCTGGAACTAAAAGTAGGATACTGCTATGTCTTGGCATCAGGTTTGATGAGGCAAATTCCTTGAGTGATGCCATCTGACTCTCCTACCACTTTATTTAATATGCTATATTCATGGCTATTCATAGAACTATGCGGTTATGGCTCCAGGTGGCAGATTCTACATCCATCTCATTTTAATTAGCCACCCATTTCCTTTATGAAGGAGTGAAATTCCTTTACAGAGCCCTCTTATGCGAGCAGAAATTGTTTCATCCAGGCTGAGAGAACAGATAACTTTTCCTTGGAATCTCAAATAGACAAGCAAAGGCATACTTCTTAGAACTGATCCCCAAATCCCAAGGTTGTAAAGTTTTTCCTTCTTTTTCAGTTAAGGAAAGGACAGTTTTCCACCTTGTCTAAATGAAGATCTTCTTCTAAGTGAACCTTTGCCAGTAATTCACAATCAGTGGAGATTAAATCCTGTTTTCTCCCTTCCTAAATTTGTTTTTTCTATGAAAATTTAAACATTTTAGAAAGTAATATGTATCCATAAAATGAGTGTTTAACTGTAGGCATTAACTCTTAAAAAATATTTGAAATATTAGTAAGTAGTTCTTTATTCCCACTTGTTTATATTAGGCTTCAAACTGTTCATTTTAAACCTAGTGGATAGAATCAGATGCCATTGTCTTATAGGACTAGGAGGGAGATGATGATAGGGATTGAAGCAGAGGAAGCTAGACAAGAAGTTGAATAGAACAATTTCCAAGGTCTTTAAAAAGTGGTGTGCCAGTATCCTCTCCCCTTTATCTCTAACTTTCATTGTTGGGTTGCACCATGTACTAGTGAACCTATTTGTTGAGGAGGGAAGGAGAAATGTAAAGGGCTATTGACTATGGGCTGGTGACTGGAGAGGGGGAACAGAAGGGTGCCAGCTTTCTGGTCCGCCATCTTGATTTCACACTTTTTAGGTTTTCTGTCCCTGATCTGATTGGGCAATGCTAATTTTATGCCTGTGTAGTCATTTTATATGTACTGTTTTATCCCCTGGTGGTGATTTCCTTTGTTTCCTTCTTCAAACTAACTTCTCTGTTGAGATATTTTGAACCTTGGCTCTTCCAAAACTCCCTTCCTTGACTTGACTATCCCTCTCCTATATTTATTGCTTTCCCTATTAGAATGGAAGCTTCTTGAGGACAGGGACTATCTCACTTTCATACTCGTTTCCCCAGAGCCTAGCACAGTGCCCGGCATATAGTAGGTGCGCTTCCTACTTATGTGATCTTGGGCAAGTCATGCTTCTGGGCCTTAGTGTCCTCAGTTTGTAACATGAAGGAGTTGGAATATGACTCTGGGTCTTTTCCAGCTCTAAACTTATGATCTTTACTTAATTCTTGTCCTTCCTTCTTATTTAACTTACACAAAAGCACTGTCACATTGTCAAACACTATTTCCTTCAATTTCCTCTTAGCTATTCAAAACAGCCTTAAAGGTGTTATGGTCAGGCCTAGACAATGACTTCAAGAAACAAAAATAAACTTTTAAAACTTAACTAAGTTTGTCAGCCAAGTGTTTGGGATAATTGATGCATAAATGTGTGAAAACACACTTCCATGTATAAAGGAGGGGAGGGGAACACCTTGTTTTCTTTTAAAAATAAACTCTCCCTTGGCCTACCCCTTTTGACCTTCCGCGGTGGTGGTGGTGGTGGTGGTGGTGGTGGTGGTGGCGGTGGGGGAGCCCAACTTCTAAGAGTCTGAAGATGCTATAAGCATAGAAACAGCCAGAGTGTCTTTCAGACAGGGAGAGAAAAGCCAAACAGCAGCCTTTAGTTACTCTGCCTTGCTCCCCAGAAAGAAGGGCAAGGACCTAGGAAGGTGGGCATGAGTGTGAAAGCAGAGCTTATGGCCAGACTATGATGCATCTGGGGCAGCATCAGCCCTCCTTCTGTGCTTTAAAAAGGCAACTATAAAGAAGGGCTTCAGGGGAAAAACACAGTCAGAAAATAGATACTTCTGCCCGTTTCTTCCCAGAGATGTACTCACTACTTCTTATCATACTGGGGGAAATTTGGCAGTTTAGCCTTTCTGTTGGGACTCTTTCTCATTTAACCTGAAATGCTTTTACCGTTGTTTGCCAGGATGGATCTTGAAGGTAGGAAGGGTAGGTGGCATCAGGGGAGAGGAAGGAGCTCTGAATTTGAAGACAGAAGACCTAGGTTCAGATCCTACTTGGCTAGTTTTAATTTGCTATGTTTCTTTAATTTGTTCAAAAGCATTTTTAAAATGTCTCTTTTGGGAAAGACCTCTTTTTGCTTTTTGCTTTTTTGGGGGGAAAGGGGAAGGCAATCGGGGTTAAGTGACTTGCCCAGGGTTGTATAGCTAGTAAGTGTCCAAGGCTATATTTGAACTTGGGTCCTCCTGACTCCAGGACCAGTGCTGTATTCACTGTACCACCCAACTGCCCCATGCTGGTTTCGGGGAACACAAAATTTAAAAATAAAAAGGAGCCCTTGAACTCCAGCTTCTTTTATACTGGAAGTAAACAAAAAGTACACAAAGAAATTTAAAACACACACACACACACACACACACACACACACACACACACACACACACACACACACACACACACACACACACACACACTAGACTGGCCCTGAAGACACTCTCTGGTCCTCCCAAGTTAAACTTGGTGTTTGAGGGTGATTTACCATGTACTATTATAGCTCAGAAATACACTTTTGAGAGAATCCTGTTGTCTTTTGGCCTAAAGTTGCTTATCTGACTTAATTTGAAGCTATGGGGAATATAGAATGATTACCCTTAGGTGTTATCTTTCTCAATGAATTATTTCACTGAAACAGGATAATTTTTAAAAATTGTCATAATACAGCTCTTCTAATCCCAGGCGTTTTGGTTAAAGACCCCCTGGAGGATTTCTTTTTTTAGCCATTAATGGAGATAGACCAATAAAATAAAAGCTAAGCCAACAACAATAACAAAATGGAATTCTAGGTTAATTGTCAAAATTTGCTTACTCTTAATTTTTTCCAACATCCTCTCAGGGTTGTGCAGGCTTTTCTTTTTCCCTCCTGAGCATGTATTTCCTGCTGTCAAGTGAATGCTATCTAAGAACCTCTCACTGATTCACATCAAAAATGGTCTTTATATATGACACCCCCTCTCCAGGTTTCACAACATCGCTTTACCACCCGAGATGCTGGAACCAGTGATTTCTTTTAAGAGATTGTGTCTTCTATTCAAGAACAGGATTGCCAACCTAAGGGTGATAGGAATCAGACCAGGAGAGGCCCACATAGGTCAGCTAGGCCAGAGGTGTCCAGCATACCCACAACACTCCTGCGCTGGGTCTGAACCAGATTAAAATGGAATTGGGAAATACTGGACAAAATAAATAAAATATCACCAAACCCAGATAATGTGGATATGTGGTTTTCTAAGTCAATATGCAGCCTGCAAGGGATCCTCTTAGATAGTTAGGGCGGGAGGCAGATAGATAGTTTAATTGCCCTCCCTCCTTTTCGATTGGAGTTTGACACTACTGCTCTTTTATCTGCTTATTTTACAGATGAGAAAACTGAGACCCAGCAGTCTTAGAGGGAATTTCCTTAAGGTCACAGAGGAAGTAGCTAGTAGAACCAGTATAGAAACCTACCTAGGTTCGCACCAGTGCTTCGTGTTTGCTCTTTCCATCATACCACGCTTGAGGTAGTTAGAGGAAAAGGTACCTCGGATCTATATCATGTCTGTATACTTTTAAAAAGTGCTTTTCCATCTTGTCCTCTCATTTGATTTTCACAGAATCCAGTGAGGTAGAAGGGACCTGTCTCTCTTAGTTTGGATATTTGACTGGTCCAGTGCCCCACGGCTCATGGTAGCAATAAGACCAGAAACCTGGGCTAATAATTTCTAGTAAAGCATTTTTCCCTGCTGTGTTACACTGGGAAGTATCTGCTCAAAAGAAAGAATTTCTCTGGTCTGGCTGCTTTTAAGGGTATTCTGGTAGGAGCTAGAGCTGTGAGCCATCATTTTAATAATTTCCCTAAATGAGGCAATTGAGATGAGAGAGGAGATTCCATTGTATGGTTACTATTCATAATTGACTCTTGGAGGTATAATTTAAAGGGTCCATACCCCCAAAAATTAATATTAAAGAGTCATTGAAGTTGGATTGTTATTCACTACTGGCTTATTCCCAGAACCTTAAAATTTTGCTTTTCCGACGTTTTGACTTTCCAGGGACCATCTGTGAGAAGGTGGTACAAAATTGGCTCGCCTAGTGCATTTTTTAAAAACTGAAGGTCAGATCCCTTCAAAAAGTGACATTAATACATTTCCAAAGGAGGCAGCAAAATGTTTGTATATGAGGGTTTTAAAGTTGTCTCTGTACTGACTGCTTTTAACTAAGTCATGTCTATCATCCCAGATCTAAGTTGTCCACCACTGATACTTCTTTTTCTTTTTTTTTCTTTTATGGAGTGGGGAAGGCAGGGCAGTTGGGCTTAAGTGACTTGCCCAAGGTCACATGGCTAGTACGTGTTAAGTGTCTGAGTCCAAATTTGAATTCAGGTCCCTCTGACTCCAGGACTGGTGCTCTATTTACTGTCCCACCTTAGCCACCCCTTCTGTTGATACTTCTGAAGAGATGTCCTCAGCTGCAGGCTGAGTAAATGAGGTTAAATACAAGCGAGAATTCCCAGTTGGTGAAGTTTAATAACTAATTCATTTTAAGCATTTATCGAGTGCCACCACATACAAAAGTATTATGCTAGGTTTTGGGAGAGATGTATATTTTAGATGTGAATTTATCTTTTATGGTGCTTACATTATAGTATGTGAGACATGAAAAAACTTAATTGCACAAAGATCTTTGGGACAGCTTCTATAAAGGAGTTCCGTACAAAATGCTGTGTGAGGTTTGAGGGTGGAGATCTCATTGCCCATGAGGCAAATGAGGGCACGTTTGGGACATGATTGCTTAAAATTGGGATGGAACTTGGTTTTACAAAGTCAGTACAGTACCATATTACTACTGCTACCAACGAAGTGATCAGTACACATTTATTAAGCAGTTACTAAGCATGGGTATACCAGCAAAGGCAAGACAGTCCTTGCACTCAAGGAGCTTACCATCTAACTGGGGAGATAATACTTAAAAAGACGCTGCAAATGACTGTGTTTTGGAGGGGAGGGTACCTGGCCCAAGGGCATGATGGAGTCCCTGGGTAGGAGATGATGAGGTGGCTGCCCTGGTCACCTTCTTAAAAGGAGGATCTAGAAGGAGCTCTCTATTGTTCACTTTCCATCCTGTCCGGTCGGAGGGAGGAAGGGAAGGGGCCAGGGTCAGGGGTACTGAGGAGGTAAGAGTTTCAGAGTTGGTTCTTGCTACACTGCAAAGTAACCTTGTAACAACAAGAGAGAGAGTGTGACAAGTTCCACTTAACAGAACACTTCTTTTCCTTAGGACAGGGAATCTAATATTGGGAGTGGAGGGTGTGTGGAGGGGGAAGGCAGGTGTTGGTCTGTGACTTTCTTTAGGGTAGCTCCAAACCATGTATCTTCATCACTCATAAGGATGCTTCTGTTACATTTCTCACACTGAAGAGGTCAAGTTGGGAAAATGTTCTTAGTGCAAAAAAAATGTATGTATATTCCCAAAGAATGTTTACCTTACAGATATGTAGAATTCAAGGTGCAATATTCTGCTGCATTTTAAATGTCTTTAGTCATGTGTGTAATCATATGTGACTACAGAAATAGAAAAATACATGTGAACCTCACAGCAGGCTCTGTACCTCAGATAAAGATATTTGCTATAAGCAGTTTTTAAAGCTTTATTGATACCTTCTTTTCTGATAGGAATCTGCCTGTTTCCGCCTTCCCCTTTCATCAACCCTCCCTCATAACAAAGAAAACAGCTAAGCAAAACCAACCCACTCAGAGAACTTCTGAAATGGAATTGAAAATTCCACGCCTGTAGCCCCCCACTCCCTGCTCCTTGCAGAAAGGAGGAGGATGTGTTTTCTTCTGGTCTCCTGGACCAAGACTGGTCATATAACTAACCAGAGTTTGACGGCTTTTTAGTAATATTTTAATTTCACTGTTGTAGGTATCGTTTACATTGCTATAAGCGTTTTAGAGAAATGGATTGTGCAAAAAAGAAAAAAAGATGAATCATGTATTTAATGTGTTGAATTCTGTGGGCAGTACACACAAGTTAAGGATAAAAGTATCTCAGAGCTGCGTATACTGAAGTGAAGATGATCTCAGAGATTTTATGAGCTGAATTTTCAGTGTCCTTATCTCACCTCTGAACTTGTGCCTATAAATTTCGGTGTGCATAAACCTTCATTGGCTTTTGCAAACAATTCTGTGCACACAACTTGGATAAACATTTACCTAACTTGAGCAGATTTAATGGGCTCATCACCAAGTCCTAGACAAAATATAATAAAATTTCCTTTTGTAATTATAAAACCCAAAACATCTATGTTTAGCTAGATCTTATGCCTAATACTAGGCCTTGAAGTGAAAATGTTTTACTTATTCATATAAGGGAAAATGCAAACTAGTCTTTTTATGTTTTGCTTCTTTTCACGGTTTGAAAAATGGATGACAGTTAATTGCATTGTAATGCTACGTGTTTATAAAGTCATAGCACAAGAGGTAAGGCCTATAAAATAAATCATAGTATTGGTGTTTAGAAACAAATGGAGAGTGCTTCAGCAGCAAATTGCTTTTAATATTCTCATCTCATTCTTCACCCCTGTGTGTCAGAGAAAAGCAGTCCCAAGTGGTGCAAATTTAAATTCTGGCCCTCAAGTTAAAATTTCAGAAAGAATTCCTCTATAAATACAGAACAGATGAGTATCTAGGTTGGTGGATGATGGAGAGGTGGATGGAATCAGGAGGTAGAATCTCTTTTCATTGGATAACTCGGTGGTGAATGGAGGGGTCACCCTTTGGTCAAGGTCTGTATCCAGACTTGAATTGAGGAGCTTAGGGGTGGAATAGGGCTAGCCTATTTCAGGCTCTTAGACAACTAAGCCAGTAAAAAGTAATTGACTAAAAGCCAGGAAATTTTTTTTTAAAGGACCACTGGAATGAATTCAATGTCAGCCTCTCTTGTATCTCTTGGTAAATCTTTGTAGAATGTGTTTTTTTAAAAAAAGCCATTACTAAAAAAAAAAGAAGTAATTATGAGGCTAGCATCACACAGCTTTGTAAAGGCTCTGATTTGAGAATCATCCTTGCTTTTAGGGAACTTATATGTTACTATTTGACTTGAATATGTGTTTTGTTGTTCAGTTGTTTTCAGTCACATCTGACTAACTCTTCATGGACCACAGTTGGGATTTTCTTGGCAGAGATTGTGGAAGGGTTTGCCATTTGATTCTCCAGCTCATTTTATAGGCAAGGAAACTGAGGCAAACAGGTTTAAGTGACTTGCCTAGGGTCACACAGCCAGTAAACTGTCTGAGGCCAGATTTGAACTCAGGAAGAGGAGTCTTCATGATTCTAGGCCCAGTATTCTATCCACTATGCCACGTATTTGCCCCCTAAATATATGTTAGTGTGAAACTTAAACATTTTTTTTCATGGTTTTGCTTAAATATAGATCAGTTTTGCCCCATATCAGTAACTTACATAGACTTGGTAGGGTAAAAATTAAAATGCTCAGACAGTACCACCGAATGTGCACAAGATCCTAAAAATCTAGACATATCTTAAGTTTTGCTGAATCATATTTCTTGCAATTGAAGGACTAGCCTCTCTGTCTCAACTTGAAATGGATGTATCCTTGGTGCTCATATAGTAAGTATCTAATTAATGCATGTCCACTAATAGATTTGTGTTCAATTCTAGGTCTGTCAAATTGAATTTTCCTTTGTGTGTGAGTATCCCATTTCTTTATTTTAAATTGATTTGTTTATTAACTTTTCGTGTACAAGGTTCAGTTCCACAATCTCTTGAGTTTCAAATTTTCTCCCCTCCCTCTTTCCCCCCTCCCCTGCCAAGGCAGCATGAAGTCAAGTATAGGATCTGCAAATACTTTCGCATTGGACATTAGTCTGGTTGTATAGAAGGGTTGTAACCAATGGAGTGGACAATGGGAAAAAAGAAAGAAAACCAAACATGGAAAAGAATGATAGCATGTAGATTGCTTCCCATTTCTAATAGTCGATAGAACACATGGCTTAGAGTGATAGAGAACAGACTTATGTTTTCCTAGTCAAGAAATCGAGGGCTTTGCCCTTCCTCTCACAAAGCTAGCTTCCTTTGATATAGGAATTTCCTGTGGGACATAGTTAAACTACAGTAAAGGAAGCTTGTTGCTTCTCTTTTAATTACTTGCTCTTGAGAAACAAAAATCTGTGCAGTTTTGATATTTTAAAGTAATTTTTCTATCTGTCCATGATATGGTTTTTAATTTTTTTTCTTTTTATCCTAAGGGTATGAACTTTACTGGGTTTACTCCTTTGAACCTCTTGTAAGTAAGATCTGATAAATTATGAAATATTTAGGCTTTTGGTAAGGGAGGGATTTTATTAAAAAAATCAGGCAGTCTTGTACTGCAGTAGTTTTCCTTTGTGAGTTTCCCCACCTATTCTTCATCGGAGCTTCCACACTAAGTGGGGACCATCCTTCCCTTCTTCTTTATTCCTTCATACCACACAGTAACTCCTCCTTTGCCAAGTTATCTCTACAGATTTTACCAAAGTGCCTCTTTAAAAGCTACCTGTATATTTTAGAATTGCTTTTGGCCTTTTAAAAATTCTACAGGGAAGATATGTACCTTACCATTCTGTGTTAGGAATTTAATAAATTTTTGTGTTAAAAATATTTAGAGAGGCATCGTTTTGTTGTTAAGATTATAGCTCTTAGCTATTCATCTGTGACTGAAATTGATTTGGCTGTAGAGAGAAATAAACGTGAAGGAATGGACCTCAAAACAGGAAGATTGTGATAAGTATCTTTTTTTAGTGATAATCTCTACTGGGAACATAACCAGTCCTGTACATGTACTACTTTTTTCTTCTCTAGTAAACTGGATGAAGCACAGTTTTTCTGTGGACTTCTAAAGATAGGTTTGTCTTACCTTTTTACTTTTTTGTGATTTTTCTGCTGCTTTGTGATCGTAAAGAACATAATTTCATGTTATTTTATAATTAATGATTGGCAAGGGATAGCTTGTAAAGGCTTTTGTAAAACTTTGAATGGCCTGTCTTGGAGAGACAAGTTGTTTAAAGGTGATCCCTAGTAGTGCAAAGCTGAAAAATGTCTTTAATGTTCTGTTGTTTCACAGCTACGGTATTGATAATATATCCACATTGGGAGTTGGGTGGGGGAGGATCAGGAGGGAAGACCAGAAAGGCTTGCATTCATTGCAGACTTTGATTTTGCTTCACACATTTCCATTTTTCATTAACATGTTCTGTTCTCAGGAGTTCCGTTTTTTTCACTTTAATTCTCCAGTGTCAATTGCGGGGAGAGGTTTTGAAAGGGAAGCAGCCTTGGAAAGAAGTGATTGGAAAAGGTTGAGAAAAATAAAACGTGGGGAAGTAGGGATGTGGTTGTCTAGGCACACTGGGGAAGAGGGTGTGAGGTGATACAGGCCTAGAGTTTAATGACCATAGCAGGCTGGACTTTAAGGTCTATTAATTAGCATGTCTTCTGCTATGAAATGGCATGTGTAACTAGTCATATATATCCCTCCAGTAAAAGGGGACTATTCTGCAGGGGAAGTCCTGTGTTTTCCTTAGCAATCAAAATGTGTTTTTCTCCCTGCTTGCATAACATTGTTCTATTAAGAGCTTAAGGGGGAAAAAAATAACCTATTAAATAAAGATTATTCCTACTTTTTTTTTTTATAGCTAGCTTACATTTTCATGTACCGAGGCAAAGGCAGGAAGGGATTGTGTAAAAGAGAGGAAGCAGGAGGAGGGAATAAAGGTCACTTGGAGACTGTGTAACAATCACATCTATTGAGAAAGTTCACAGAAATTCAATAAAATGCTATTGGAAGAATCCAGTTTGTCCAGCATTTTGAAAGAATTTCTAGAATTTCTAGAACAGCAAGCTCTTTTAAGTTCTGTGTCCCAGTCTCTAATTTGGAGTTCACTTGTAGATGACTCAATGGTACTGTTGCCCCCACCCTGATAAATACTGATGGGAGTTCTAGGCAGCTGGCCCCTTGGGGAGTTTGATGTTTCCCTGGTTAGTCCCCAAAGCCTCTTTACATTGCCTTTCTGGAAGTAACACACATCATAAATCCAAGCTTTGACAGCTGCTAATGCCTCTGATGATTGGGTATCCAAGCAGAACATGGCATTGGAGTGTCCTTTTCCCGAAACAAGAACACCATATTTTATAATAAGTATATTCATTTTGGATCACCATGATATGTGCCTGGTGACGAGTTTAGAATACTTAAGATAGCCCATTAAAAAAAACTTTGTTAGAAGGCAGGAAATGAGCTTTTTGTAAACTCATAGAAAACATTACTTTCCACCCCTACTAAGTAAATAAATGAATTAATAAATTCTATCCCAGCCTTAGTATTTAAAACTGTCTCAGTGGTTACTCAGTTATATAAAAAAGCATCATCTTGGGAGGGAACATTATACTTCCAAATTAGTGGGGACATTTTGAAGATATTCAGGCATGAGTTGGGTTTATTTTGTTTTGTTTTTTTTTAACACACAAACCAGATATCTTACTTCATGCTGTTTTAGTAGCCAGATATTAAATGAAGGAAAACCAGGGTTCTTGTGACCTAAAATACATGCCCTATGTTTGTTGACTAATACACAAACATGTAGATGGAAATGATTTTGTATCATCACAAGAAAATATACATTGTTTTGAAAGTGCATTTCTGGGTCACAGTTTTTAAAAATAAACATCTATTATCCAGAACAGTAGTGTCAAACTCGAATAGAAATGAACCTGTTGGTCACGTATTGAGTCAGAAAACTTCAAATTAATGTTATCTGTGTTATATTTTTATTCATTAAACATTTCCCAATTAGATTTTAACCCACTTTTGACTCCACTTGGGAGTTTTGTAAGACCAATTTTGACACCTAATCTAGAATAATATTTTAGTGATCATGCATGAAGATGTTTCTAATTTGTCATTGAGATATGTGCTCTGTGCTGTTTTTACCTCTTTTTTTTATCCTTAGCACTTACAGTGCCTGGGACGTGGTGGGCACTTAATAAACATTTATTAGAGATGGGGAGTTTGTGCTGCCCTCTCCATGTTCTTTGACTTGGGCTCCCTTGTTATCAGCAGCACCCATTGGTAAACACAGTCTAGGGTTTGGGATGCAATGAGTGTCTCATTCTTGGAAGGGGCACTGAACCACTGGCCACATCCCCTGCCCCCGGGCAGGGTACAACAAACAAGCAGGGCCAGCTGAGAAGTGAGGAGATGATTAAGGTGGAGGCCATGCAGGTAGAGGGTTCAGTTCATAAGGCTCAGGTGTAGGAGATCTAAAACAGGGATGCCAAGGTTTCAGAGTTCTGGGGGCTGGGCAGGAGGATAGGATCAAAATCTTGGAAGCTAAAAGATCAGAGGCCGAGGTCAGAGTGACTGCAGAGCCAGTCAGCTGGGTATTGCCTCAGCAGTAGCCCAGAATAGACCACAGGTTAGTCAGATACCTGAGGCAAACTACTTTCCCCTGATGTTTGAAACTCCAGGTACTTCAAGGATTCTTCAGAAGACTGGACAGGGGCTACAGAAGTGCTTTGGACAGTTTGAGGGCAGAGAGTTCAGGACTGCATAGGTATGATCTGTAGGATTTGAAAGGGCTTTCAGACACACCCAACTCTTGGGGTCAATATTAGGTCCTCCATTTTCTCTTTATTTCTAGTGTCCGTGACAGCTGGTGCTCTTGAACTAGAGCATTGCTATACCTCTGAAGGCTCATCACTAGCCTCATTAACCCATTACTGTAATATACATTGTCTAGCATTCCATTTTTTATACTGGCTGCAGCCAAAACCTTCAGAACCCATAGTATTACAGTAGCAATGCAAATGGTAGTGGTGATTTGAGAACACTTGTAATTTTTTAATGCACTTTCCATTTTTTCAAACGAAACATATCTTTTGGGGGACTTGGTAATTTCTTTCTGTATAGCCCCCAAAGAGTCAAAACTATTTCCTGGAGTACACATCTTACTTTATTTTCACTGACCATAGTCTATCAACAGATAATTTTCCACACCTGTTCTGTGCTCAGCACTGTGGAGAATACAAAAAAAAAAAAATCAGGTATGACTAGAGTAAGTAATGAAACAAATTTCCATAAGCCATACAAAACCAGTCTTCTTAGTTTTGTTATTGGTCTGTGTAAGGAGGAGGGGGGAGAGACAGAGAGAGTTGGTAAAAGAAAGTTGGGGAACCTCTCAGATATAGCCAGGAGCAATATACAAGACCACCCTTCCCAATCTATCCCTTCTCCTACTCGATACAACAGCAAACTTCGAACATCTGTGCTTTCTGAAAAAGCGGGTTGGAATGCTCCATGTGTGATTGATCTCCTTATAAATATAGTGCTGAAGTCAGTCAGTGAGTTGGGTGCCTCCTGTGTATGGACGGGGGGAGAGGTGAGGAGTGGGGAGAGCAAAGTGGGTATCTTGGAGAACTACAGGTTAACACATGGGCTACTTGGAGTAAGTCAGTTTTTATTGTATTTGTTTAATACCAAGAATAATTCCAAAATGCAGTTCTTAAATTCAGTGATCCAAAGTATTTTATAATTCAACAAGTAAGCAGTAGATTTTTTTTTTTAAAGGGGAAGGAAACAATAAGCCTTTGGCTTTTTATCAAGCACCTAAAACATACCAAGCACCGTATGAGGTACTGGAGATACAGTGACAAAAAGGAAACATTTCCTCCCCTCAAGGAGCTTACATTCTGTCCGAGAAACATATATGCATATAAATATATGGAAAATACATGCAAATAGCTTTTACTCTATGTCATCTACAAAAACAGTTTTTCATAGTATTGTGTAGCTAGGCCATACAAGAAGATAAAGAGGGGGATTTGGAGTCAGAAAAATTTCAGTTCTAATTCCATCTGAAATACTAACCATGTGACCCTGGGCAAGTCACCTAAATATGCTCTCTGCCTCAGTTTCCTCCCATGTAAAATGGAGATGATAATAAATCACACCTCCCAGGGTTGTTGTAAGGATCAAATGAGATCACATGTAAAGCACTTCGCAAATAAAGCACCGTAGTAATGCTAGTTATCATTGTCATTGCTTATGAATGCAACAGAACAACATGCAAAAAAAAAAAATGGGGTTTTTTTATGCTGTGGAATAGGTGGTAGACTCTTTACTCACGTAGAGTTAATGAATTAGCTCAGCTTCCTAGAGGAGGCGAATGAAAGAGCTGCCTCTGGAAAGGAAGCCACGTGGTTTCATGAAGAATAACTAGGGAGGAGAAATGAAAGGCTTGTACATAGTTGTGGGGTGAAGCTGTCGATAAGCTTGGCTAGATGAGTACATGTTGGGGGAAGAATGAACTTTAGTGAAATGAAGAAGGGGATTTGCTGACTTGGTTTCTTTCAAATTAGATTGTGCAGAAAATTCAGGATTTGGATAAGGTTCTACTTTCCCTTCATTCCAGTCTCTCATTTAATACAGTGCTAGTTGGTAGTTTTAAAAATGACTATCTCAGAACCCTGACAATCGCGATTTGGCCGCTGCCGAGTTCCACTGGTGAAACTACTTTTGTCATGTCAGGTCTGTCTTTGGCAAAGATCTGCAGACACAGCATTATTAATAGCAGTGCATATTTTCACAAGATCTACCTCTTCGACAACTCTGTGCCACCCCCCACCCCTAGGCCCCCCTAGTTAGTAAATCATAGCTTCTTTAATGTCCTGTTGGCTGTGTGAAAAACAGGAATTTATGTAACAAACTCAGGGTTGCAAACCTTTTCCTGTTCGGAAAATTTTTTTTAACTATTGGCAAAGTTAAGAGACAGCTCTGTTACTCAAAGAGTGACCTCAAATGTCCTCTTACAATAATATTAGATTGTAATATTTTTGATGACTAAGGGATTGCTGTATGTTCTGAAGGCAGCATTTTCAGAGAGAGGAGAAAATGTAGGTTAATGGTGTATGGGCCGCTTGATGTGTGGTCAGTTTTTGTTGGGCTTCTTCACTAGTCACCCTTTCAAGATTCTTCTTCCAACATTGAGAATACTTCCAAAATGCAATTTGGACAATGACGTGACTCAGGTGTATTCTGTAATTCAATTCAAAACTGTTGATTAATCCTGTACTTTGAGGAGATTACTATGGAGCATTTTCTCTCCCTTTAACTGGACCTGTAATTTTGTCTTGTGATAAATTCCTTTCACCAGTGCACATTGGTACCTGCTCTGCAATTTCTAATCTTAGAGAGTTGCCTAGGGCACTGAGAGTTTAAGTAATTTGCCCAGGGTCACACAGCCAGTATGTATCTGGAGGAAGATTGAACCCAAACCCCAGATCTCCTCACTCTGTAGACAGATCTGTAACCACTATCCCAGTGCTGCCTTTACCACACCCCCCCCACTCACTCTCTCTCTCTCTCTCTCTCTCTCTCTCTCACACACACACACACACACACACACACACACACACTCTCTCTCTCTCTCTCTCTCTCTCTCTCTCTCTCTCTCTGCAAACTAAAATACAGAAGTGTTAGGGAAGGGATTCAGTGCTCTGCCTCAGCATATGGGCCTGAGGGACAGGCAAACCCTCCCTTTCCTGCCTTCCTAATTTAACATAAGAAACCAGGAAGCTACTATCTAGGAAAATCTTGCTTCCTCTTTACTATTAAACTAATTGCAACCAGAAGGGGAGTACAGAAATTGCTTTCCTTTATAGATTTCATATTAGTTTGTCTCTCTATGTGTTTGTTTGGAGCAGTACAGTTCAAAATCTTTAAAATGTTTCAGGATAATATTCTAGGTCACAGAGGTGGGGAATCTGTGACCTCAAAGCCATGTGTGGCCCTCTAGGTCCTCAAGTGCCTCCCGTTGACTGAATCCAGACTTCACAGAACAAATTCCCTTTCTGTAAAACTTGGACTCAGTCAAAAGGCCTCACCTAAGGACCTAGAAGGCCACGTGTGGCCTCAAGACCCAAGGTTCCCTATCCTTGTATAGGACTTAATCTACTTACATTCCAAGTGTTCCAACAGTCAGAATGTCTGGCTTCTGCCTTTAAGGCAAAATTTAAAACTTGGTATGTGGGTTGTTGGTATACTGGTATACCTTTCAATCCCAGGATGCCATCCAAAAGGACATCAGGGATTTGGGTTTTTATAGAAGCAGAAGTAAGGTCCTGAGGGCAGGGGAATAGTACATTGGTATTTTCAGTGAGCCTGTACATGTAAAGTGCTTTGTACAAATTTTAAAGCTTTAACATTTTAAAGATTAATGCTGGTAGAAAACATAGAACCCTTGATAGATAATCACAGAGTAATAGTGGCTTTGAAACCCCAATTCCCTTCCCCAGAGCACTTTTTTTTTCACTCATTTTTCAGTGAAAGCCTGGTAAATATGAAGAGGAGGAGATTCAAAAGGAAGAAGAATCAGTAATTTTCAGAGTACGTGTTGACTGCAGCTCCCTTATAAATTCTCCTTCGACTGCCCTCCTCCACCCCTCAGCATGTTGACATGGTCATACCCCAAATAAAACTCGGACCCAAAGTCCCTGTGTGGTTACTCTGGAGCTCATTTTCACCTGTTGTAATATTTGGATGCAATACTGTGAACTAGACAGCACTTCAGATTTCAAATTTCTTAGGTTTAGTTGAATTACAGCAAAGCTGTGTGTGAGTGTGACAGAGACAGATAGGTTTTTCCCTTTGCTTTTTCTACCTTAAAGAGAAAAGAATACTCAGCTCAGAATTTGAAGTGAAATCTTTAAACTTACTTTGTTCTTTGATGACCCCTAATATAATGACTTCCCTTCATACAAACTTTCGTCCCAAGTTGATGACGTGAGGATGTGTGCACTGTGACTACATCCGTAAGTGACTGCAAACTGAATGAGGACCTCTTTGTGGTTAGAAAGTGGAGAAAGGGAGCTAAGGTACAAGGTCCGTTGAGTCTTGAACCCACTTCACACAGAGGGGCCTAAGGGAAATCTCAGTGCATTTCTATAGACCCAAGATCTGTTCTGCTTGTTAGGGAATTTGGCCTCTTTACCCCTCCGACTAGCAGAAACCTCACAGGGTCCTTGGGAGTCTGCAGGCCAAGCTATTGGGTCAGTGTGGTGATGTTTTCTCCTTCCCCGCTCTAGCACAGAGCCATGAAATGTCTTTTTTTTTTTTTTCCCTTGCTTCTCTGCTTAGAGGCTTGGCTAGTAGCAGAATCTAGCTGGGGCTGCCTGATGTATCCCATAGAGAAAGGCAAAAAAAGCACAATTGAAGCTTGAAAATGTTCCCTATCACTGTGTCTCCTGAGGAGTTGTGGGTTTGACCATATCCCTCCTCCCCCACCCCTCTAGTGACTCCCTCCTATACTCTGGGGACATGACAAATGGCCTTGATGTTGTACTAGCCAAAGTCACCCTAGGCTTTCCCTAAAGGACCATTAGGGTTGTTGCCTTAGTGAATGGGTTCTCTTATGTCTGTTATGTACATTCCCTTGTCAAGGATTCCCCTCCATTCCTTCAAAAGACAAAATGTATCCAGTGATCTAATTAAATCGAATAAGGCTCTCCGACAGAAAAGTTCTCTGTCAGTTTTGGCTTATAGCATTTTCTCTTAAGTATATTTTGTTCTTGTAGTATTTTCTTTTGAAATTAAGCTTCCCGCTTCCCAAATCATAGACTTGCAAAGACAGGGAAAGAAAAATCAAGAAGTCAGCTGGTTTCTCCCTTTACCTTCACCCAAGATTTCCCTAAAGCTCTAAAAGGCAGTTAGTGTACTTGGTGGTTCCAGTTACACGCACCAATTTCAGAGGCCTCCTAACGAGGGTTACAACTTCCTTTGGTAACTTTTCCTAAATAACAGGATTATTTGATAGTGGAAGGTTTTTGCTATTTTTTTCCCATTGAATTTATGTGTTTTCCTGATGTTATTTAAGGCCTTATCATATATATGAATGCACACACACATAGGCATCTTTTGTTATTATCAAAGGTACCCTGCCTCAGTCATCTATTTGCTTTCCCCCCATATTCCCAATGACGTAAAACCATCCACTTTTTTTTTCAAGTTGTAAACTAGACATTGGACATGAGTTTTGATCAAAACTGAAAATAAAACCAAAAATAAAATTATGAGTGGCATGAAAACAGATTTTGGAGTTTCATGTCTATGTGCTATTTGCATTATTAATTAGCCTCGCAGGCTTTCTATTTAAGCAGAACTAAGGTACAAAATGAATTAGCTGGCATTTTTACTCATTAAACTATCCCATGATCTTTCTGTGCGTAGAGTAGATTGCTTAACAATGCCTGCTTTCCCTTTTGTGCACATTGTTAGTTTGTAATCCTTGCAGAACCCAAATTAATTACCAGTCCTGGATAATTATTTCTTACAATTGAGAACAGGTACCTGTGTTGTGGGGTTCTTGGAATTTGTACTGTAATGTCTTTTAAAATCATACCTATGTAATATAAATACCCACGCTTCTATATTGTATGAAAGATTTCAGAAATGGAGAAAGTACATTGCTTATAATGTGTTTTCTTTCATTTTGCAGAATTCAATTCGTCACAATTTGTCCCTGCATAGCAAGTTTATCCGAGTGCAGAATGAAGGAACTGGGAAAAGCTCCTGGTGGATGCTTAATCCAGAGGGAGGAAAGAGCGGGAAATCTCCTAGGAGAAGAGCTGCCTCCATGGATAACAACAGCAAGTTTGCCAAAAGCCGAGGCCGAGCAGCCAAGAAAAAAGCATCTCTCCAGTCTGGCCAGGAAGGTGGCGGTGACAGCCCTGGACCTCAGTTCTCAAAGTGGCCTGCGAGTCCTGGCTCTCACAGTAATGATGACTTTGACAACTGGAGCACATTTCGCCCTCGAACTAGCTCCAATGCTAGTACCATTAGTGGAAGGCTTTCTCCCATCATGACTGAGCAGGATGATCTTGGTGATGGGGATGTACACTCAATGGTCTACCCTTCATCAGCCACCAAGATGGCTTCTACTCTGCCTAGTCTATCAGAGATCAGCAATCCTGAAAACATGGAAAACCTCTTGGATAATCTCAACCTTTTGCCATCACCTACATCATTAACTGTATCAACTCAGTCTTCACCTGCTACCATGATGCAGCAGACACCGTGCTACTCTTTTGCGCCACCGAATACAAGCATGAATTCACCGAGCCCCAATTACCAAAAATATACTTATGGTCAATCCACCATGAACCCATTACCCCAGATGCCTATGCAAACACTTCAAGATAATAAATCGAGTTATGGAAGTATGAACCAATATAACTGTCCTGCGGGTCTCCTGAAGGAATTGCTTACTTCAGACTCGCCTCCTCATAATGATATCTTGACACCTGTAGATGCTGGTGTGGCTCAGCCCAGCAGTCGGATGATGGGTCAGAATGTGCTGATGGGCCCTAACTCGGTGATGCCAGCCTATGGTAGCCAAGCATCCCATAACAAAATGATGAGTCCTAATCCCCACCCACACCAGGGACATTCTCCACAGACATCTGCTGTCAATGGGCGTGCCCTGCCCCACACAGTGAATACCATGTCTCACACTTCAAGCTTAAACCGCTTGACCCCAGTGAAACCATTATTGCAAGTGCCTCTGACTCATCCCATGCAGATGAATGCTATGGGCCCATACCCTACTGTGAACAGTTGCAATGGTTATGGAAGGATGGGCATTCTCCACCAGGAGAAGCTCCCTAGTGACTTAGATGGCATGTTTATTGAAGGCTTGGACTGTGACATGGAGTCTATCATCCGTAATGACCTCATGGACGGAGACACATTAGATTTTAACTTTGACAGTGTGTTGCCTAACCAAAGTTTTCCGCACAGTGTAAAGACAACTACGCATAGCTGGGTGTCGGGCTAAGACTTAGTGAGCAGGTAAGCTTCCAAGTATTAAAGACAAAAACAAAGACCCCAACCTTCTGAAAGCAGGATTGGAAGGGGAGAAGGGCAGGGTATTAAGTGCTGTGTCTCTGCACTGGGCAGGAAATATTGGAGGCTGCCCTGTGAGGGGCAGCCAGTCAAAGCCTTCTCATTCTCTGCCCTCTGCCACATAGGTTGTGTGTGTTCCACATTGAGCGTAAGTGTAAGGAAGATTCCTTTAATTGCCTTCAAGGTTTTCCTTTGACAGTTAAATGGCTGCCTCTCTTTAGTAGCTCTTCAGCAAATGAGTGCATTTGATACATATGAAATGCAGATTTTTTTTTTTTAAGTGGAATTTTCCCCATTGAAGGGTTTAAAGCTGTTTGAGCCACTTTTGGTAATTTTAGCTTTCTCATCTTCAGGGTGGTGGGTTTTTTTTTTTTTTTTTAAGTATGGCTGTCACTGTAGTGTTAAGCAAAGTCTTTCCTAATTTGGCTATATTTTCATTGTTTCTTTTTTATTTTCCTAGGCTACACTTAAAAGTACTTCAGATTTGTCTGACAGCAGGAACTGAGAAAAGCAGTCCAAAGACGTCCTTCACCCTCGTTTTAGTTTTCTTGATAGAAAAAACCCAACAACAACAAAATATAACACAACGCAACAAAAAGCAAAAACCCATGTTCCTTTTTTCCTTTCGTCAGACTTGGCAGCAAAGATACTTTTCCTGTACAGGATGTTTGCCCAATGTTTGCAGGTTATGTGCTGCTGTAGATAAGGACTGTGCCATTGGAGATTTCATTCATTACAATGAAGTGCCAAACTCACTACACCATATAATCACAGAATAGACTTTCTGATCATGTAGAGCTTTGGAGTTTTGTATATAAGCCGTAGATAAAGAATTGTGTGTGTGTGTGTGTGTGTGTGTGTGTGTGTGTGTGCGTGTGTGTTTATATGTTTTTGTTTTTTAAGAATATCCATTTGGTCCAAGGAACGTTTATACTTTTTGTAATGCCATGAACAGTCTCGTGTCCTAAGTAAGTCACTCTTTTTGTTTCTACTACCTATGTTCCTCTGAACTGAACTGGCTACTCGCAGTGAACCAAGATCTCCACTCAGCAGCTCCGGGATGGCTTTGGACTTTATTCACATTGCCACATAATTCACATGAGAACGAAATAGCTTGTTAAGAATCATCTGAGTTAATTGACTTACCAACGGTTTTAAAACAATAGATTAAATGCCAGCTCGCACAGGTCTTTTCTGTTGTTTGGATTTTTTTAAATTGGAGGTGGGGTGGATAGCACATTGGTGCAAACATTTAAATGGTTCTGATTTCCAGATGAATGATTTTTATTGCTGTTGGGACTTGAGATAATTTTTTTTGGGAGGGAGGGGGGAATAGATACTGAACTGTAATGTTTTCTTAAAATTAGTCTACTTTGTTACATAGTCAGCTTGTAAATTTATGGAATCACAGGTATTGGGCAGCATTCATAATGTTCATTTTGTATTTTTAACTGGATTAGTACTAATTTTATACGTGCTTAACTGGTTTGTACACCTTGGGATGCTATTTGGTGATATTTCCATGACTAATCTGAAAAGAAGTGAAGTCATTATTAGGATCTTGAATACTAAGCATTTCTGTCCCATTTGGGGGATAGGAAAGCGAGGTATAGTTATAGACACTTGGCATTTCATGTTTAGGAGGATCTAATCTGCTTTTATATATACATTTTTAGAAACTTCATCTGCTTCTCTTTCCATGATAACAATGAGTACCACAAAGTGTTAAGTATTCTTTCATAGATGCTTGTATGATGCTTCGTCACCTTTATTTCCTAGAGGTCTCATCATGTTTTAGACCAGGAAAGGGGGGATGCAGAACCTTCATCTGAAAGGTCACAAAGTCATAAGATCTAGAGCAAGGAAGGGACCCCTGAGGGTCATGTGGATTCCACTCTTAATTTTACAAATGAGGAACTCAAGGCCTAGGAAGCAAAGTGATGTGACCAAGGTCACACAGCTGGTCAATGTTAGAGGTAGATTCTGGACCCAGGTCTTCAACTCCAGAACCAATACTGTTTCCTCAATACTACACTGCATTCTCCTTATTTTTACAAACTGGAGTTTACAAAAAAAGTTAACATTCAGTTTAGTGTTAGAAAAAAGTCTGTCAAATGTTTTGGTTATGACCCCCTACCCCATGTTTGCCATATTCCAAAAGGTTGGGACTATTGTCCTTCCTTGAAGTTTTGTTTACACACACACACACGCACACGCACACGCACACGCACGCACACACGCACACTCTCTCTCTCACTCTCTCCCCCCCCCTCCCCCCTCTCCCCCCTCCCCTCTTTCCTTTCCTTTCTTTTTCTTGGATCACTTGGTGCACTATGCACATTAATTTTGGGGTGAGGATTTTTAAATGGAACAATGCTGATTGTCAAAGACTTGGTATTCCTCATATTGGTGGGTTTTGATTACCACACCATCACTAAAAAGAAAGTTGTTACAGAATCTCTAATTCATGCCTCTTAAAGAAAAAAAGTCTTAGTACAAGTCAAGAATTTGAAGATTTCTTCAGCTTTAAGTAACTTAATTCACCATTCCCCATCACTATATTTTAACACTTTCCAATTACCTGTAACTTGTAGGCTAAGTTAATTAGAGCTCAAGGCCCATTTAATCAATCAGTATTTTCAAGTTATTCTTTGAATGTTCCAAGACAAAATAAAAGACCAGGTGCACAACAGTGTTCATTTTGGCTTGTTAGGAACACTGATTTCTTTGCATTTGTCTGTGTACTTAGCCCAAATCACACTTGCTTTGTCTTGAATGTTAATTGCTCTCTCTTAGCTTTTCTCAGCCTTTCAACTATGCTTGCCACTGTAGATGACAGACAGTCTATAGGCCAGCTCTATTATAGGCCTCCCACTGTGGCATTCACCATCTGAGTTGCCGATGATCTCAAGACACTGAAAATCCTTCCAACCACCACATACATAGCTGTCTCCATTGGTGGCCACTCCAAAAAGTGGTCTCCCCATCTGCTGAGTACTACAATATTTGCAGTGTGCCTGTTTTTCTTTTTTTAAATCTTAGCTTCCATAATTAATAGTCTTACCCTATCAAGTATAACCTGTTAAGCCATGGTGCCAAAGTATCTCTTAAATTTTATAATTCCTTGTACTACCATATTACTGTTTTACCACAATACATATTTTCCCCCCATTATAGCATGAGGCACCCCTCCCCCCATTCATTCCTTTAATTAGAGCAGCAACTAAAATTACGTTGTGAACTTTTGACTACTAGGTAGACTGATACACCTTTTTTTCCTACTTTCTTGGGCGTATGTCTTTGAATTTCTTTCTCTCATAATCTCTTTGTGTCAAATTTCTAATATCAATCCCATAAACTCTGGGACACCATGAAGTCCGATGAAGGGCATTTTGTCTGTTTTGATAGCAAACATTATGTGACCTCTAGTAATTTTTTTTCAGTTAAGAATACTGAGTTTCTGGAATAATTTAGTTTTGTCAATTACTGTAAATGATTGCTTTGTGAAATGTGCAAATGATCTTACCTATGCAGCCATGTTTGATTTATTTTGTCTGGTTTGTACTGTTATTAAAAGTATATTGTATTATAGAACTATTCAGATATTTTAAATATAAAGATGTATTGTTTCTGTAATAGATGTATGGAATATATTTAGGTAGTAAATGCATTAATTGGAAAGCTCTGCTTTAGCAAACTGACAAAATGCTTACATTTATAAGCAAAAGTTGTAACCCCCAAACTGGTAAATGAACAGAGCATCCCTAAGAAGAGGACGGGAAATCTAAAATTGGACCAATTTTCAAACAGTATAAAATTTGCACTTGTTAAACCACTGGATGTATGTTATCAATACTTTCTCCCTTCCCTTTCCCCTCCATCGACCCTTTATTTGAAATTCTTCCTTTCAACTCTTTGGTTTCTTAATTTATAACTAATTTTAAATAAGGTATATCCTGTGTTTTGTTGTTTTGTTTTCATTTTGGTATCATTATGGATAAATGCAGTGTGGTTTATGCAAACAGAACACAACTTGGCATTAAAACTGGCCTCCTACTTGAGGGTGTTCCACAGACCAGCAGTGTCACCAGGGGTAGGCATGGAAGGAAACTCACTAGCTCATGGCAGTGGTCACAGCCTCTGTCTCACCACTCTGGTTCAGTAACATTGCAGACTCCCAAGTTCATACTTAGCTATTTTCTGAGAAGTGCCTGATGATGATGTACTTACAGACACAAGAACAATCTTTGCTATTATTGTATAAAGCCATAAATGTATATAAATTATGTTAAAATAGTTTGGTGTCTTTTTTTTTTAAACCTCTATTGTAAAGGATGAAATAAGAATTTTTACACTTATTAGTGATTGCAGTTGGGCTGTGATGGCCACAGTTGCACAGTTAACTCAAGTCTGGAAATTCCTTTACTGTTTCCATAACCTGTTCTGTTGAGAAACAGTTTTTACTGGGGCCAAATTTGAACCTCAGGAGAGACCAAGGACAAGTAAAACTCCCTAACAACAAACCACCTTTGGAGTGCCATATTTGAGAGAGGGCTTGGGATCAATGTCTCAAACTATGTTTGGTACTTTAATTACTGAGCTTTTTTAAGTTTACTGCCAGAGAACACCATGCCAAAGGTGGGTTGAGAAGTCCTCAGGGCCAAGATGTGAGGAGCATTCCTACATGGCTAGGTATTCATGAGGCAGAAATACCTTTTAGGAGGGTCTATGGAGCAATGGCCATAGAGTGCCATTGTGCATTGGGAATTCTGGTGCATTGAAGCTTACTTAGCTCAGTGGAGTATTGCAGACTTTCTTGAAGTGGTGATAGAAGGGAGATTTGTAAGTATGCATTTTACAGAAGGTACCTGAGGAACCAGCTAGTTTTGGTTGGATAAATTGTAATTTAATGGGATTTTAAAAACCAAAATACAGCCCTATCTTCTTTTATTATCATTATCTCTAACCTTTTTATTAGCTTAGTGAATTAAGGTGCCAGGGAAAGAGTTGAGTTCTCCTATCTGTGTGCATACGTATAAACATAATCTGATTTTTTGGAAGTTCTTCAGAAATACTAAGGATTACATTTAGAAGTTCAGACAGTACTACACAAGCTCGAATTTTGCCAAATTGTCAGACTCAATGGATTTGCCTATTCCACTGGTGAGGACCTATGGGAGAGAGGTAGACTTCTAATTTGGGAAGGTATTTTGAGTCCTTCCAAACACTTGCTCCTCCTGATTGTGGAAGGGAGGTGAAGTAATATCTTGACTTAAGGCTTGACACATAAGACAAAACAGGCCAGGAGGAGAAGTATGTTAGTGGGTGCCATAAGGGAAGCGGGAGAACTCTGCTGTGGCTTTTGTTTCTCTGAGTGGTTTAGGTATTGCAACCATGCTCTTATCAGTTGAACTTATACTAATGGTCAATTATACAAAGGTGGATGGGGCAGATATGGGCTGTGGGCGTCACAGAATGAAGTATAAATCAACACTCTCCATGACTGACCTTCAAATGGTAAAATAGTTCTCACTGAGCCTACACCTTACTTCCATGCTCATGTCCTGGGCTGAGAGATAAGGAGGAATAATTCTAAATGTAGGTTCATCCTGGGTGATTTCCATTGTTTTCTGAATAGCTGAGGTGAAAAGAATGAAAATTTAAAAGTACTAGGATGATTTATATCTATGTAAGTAGAGTGTTAACCTGCTTGAAGGATAGTTGCTAATCAAGGTTCAGATGACTCTTATAAGAGAGTATACTAGGGGAGGAGAGCCTTGTGAAGAAGGTAAGAAGCTTGTGTCTCTGGGATGTAGCAGTTGATCAGAAGCAAAAAACGTGGAATGGAGAAGAGTTTGGGGCAGAGCTGAAGTGTTAGCTCAGGGTTTCTGGATGCTTCTCTGGGATAAAGGATGCTGTGGGACAGATTGAGACTTTAAAAGTTAGTGAGAGACATGCAATGGCCAGGTCAGTTTGTACAGTATACATGCACACACTTGTATGTAACTTATCAGTATATCTTGCTAGAATAGAAAACCACCAATTGGGTACATCTGTGTACCAAGCTTGGTGCCAAGCAGTGAGGATAGAAAAGAGAATCGAGACAGTTTCTGTTCTTGAGGAACTTACATTCTAATGAGAGGAAATTGCACAAAGGAAGGTCAGCTTTATGGCAGATGAGAAGGCCAAGGTGTTACTTAGGGTCCAGAGGGCAATTGGTAAGGTCCCAAGGATCCATGGGAGCAACAACAGCCTGTGTCCTCTGGGCCCAAGGGTTGTAGGGTTAAGCATAGGTGAGGATGGGGGTGGGGGGAATGGTCAGCATCCAACTGAGAATGGATGTCCATCATCTAGTATGAACTGGGTAATTGAGGTAGGGGAAAGGGAAGGGTTCCTGAGTTCCTCATCTGATCACCTATTGCTCTTAATCTTGTCTAGCTACCTTTTTGCTGGGTTTTGAAGATGAGAATTTTAGGAGTTGAATGTGAAGGGACTCAGACCCATGGGAAGACTAAGGCAAAGCTAAATACAAATATGAGAGCCTTTCTTCCTAAAGATGAAGATCTCTGCCTCCTTACTGTAAGTTCATAGAACCATAGATTTAGAGCTGAATGGATGGTGATCTCTGAGGTCCTTGAGTTCATGGATGATGAAACTAAGCCCGGAGGGTTTAAGGGATTTGCCCAGGGTTTAGTTTCTGAGATTGAATTCAAACCCAAGTCCACCATGTCCAGAGTTCTGTCCATTAAACCAAGCTGCTTCAGATCTGTCGGTAAGTATCTTACAGGTCAGTTAAGCAAAGTCAGTCTTGCTCAGGTACAGACGAGAAGAACATGACAGAGCCTTGGCATTCCTGAGTGTCATGGTGGGAGTGGGCTAATGAGTTTAGAACTTGGCCTTCTTGCTTCTGCTACAAGCCAATACCATCCTGTGGCAAGATGTCGTTAAAGGATATTTCTCTTTCCAATAGCATTTCCCAAACATGGAAAGAACTGTATCCTTTACAAGGTTTCCTGGCTTCTCAACTGTGTGATGTACACAGACACACAAGGCAGAACAAGGCTGGCTTTAGAGCCTGGCTAATGAGATCAAGTCCTGTCTCTGATGCATACTGAATATGTGAACCTTGGTAAGTCATTTAACCTGAGACTGTTGTAGGCTGTTTTCTAAGATTTTCAATTGAAGAGAAATTGCTAACCTGCATCTGATAGAGGGAGTTTTGTGCCTAGGAACTCTCTTCAGTGAAATCATAGGCCCAATTCCTAATTCCTACATATATGTACATAAAACAAAAAAAATTATTAAAAATAGGAAGACAATTAGCCTCTATTTAGGAGACAATATTATAAAACAAATATTATGTGAAAGTAACAAAACGTGTATACCCTACACTTGAGGAGAAGCCAAAAAATCTTTGTAAGGCATGATTCTACCCATTGTGAAGGAAGGCATTTTAAAGGCATCTTACTGTAAAATTTAAAATTTAAATTTTAAAAGGCACCTTATTGTAAAATAGTATTGGCAGCTGGGAGATTGAGGCTAAATTAGTTTCTTCCCCTCTCTTGCCACACTTGCATGCTGAGTTCAAGGCACTTGGATAAGTCTGTTCTTGCTGGCTATCAATTGTATCTGCCCAAATGGGGCCTATTTTTGTTTAATCCACAAGGTAACTATAGTTAGGAAATAAGGACTTTTTGTCTTTTGTGGAAAAAAACTGCTTCTTGCTTCACTCACATTCAACTGTCAGAGTTCTTGTAGAAGCTTAGGAGATTGAAGATGATAAGGCTGGGAGTAGGGGGTAGTTAAATGAGGCATCAGTTGGGAGAGTTGGGAAGGTGGGTTCCTCTTGGTTAACAAACCTCTCCATTACTTTCTACTAAGTATGATTTTTTTGGTACATAACCACTAATATTCCCTTGGGTGAGGTTTTACAGTGGATCCACTTTAGAACTAATTCTACTCCAGGTCGTATTTCTAACGTTTTTGCCTTACCAGGGGTTTATGTATAATATGCTGCTTTGACACAATCACTCCTCCCCTCCCCCTTCCCCATGAATCAGGATGCCTCATCATTTCCAAAGAGCTATTTTTGGTGTTTGAAAATCCAGAACTGGGAGCATTTCACCTCTAGGCCTCCATTTCCACATAGGTAAGGTAGGGACTGAGGCACTACCTGTCTCACTGGTTTGATGTGAAGATTAGAAAATGAGGTAATGTCTGTCAATGGCTTCCAACGCCTCAAAGGAAGGCCTTGTGCAAATACAAGGTGGTATCATTAACTCCTGCAATGATAGTGGACCTGTCTTGTGTGTGAGCTTCTGAGGAGTCAGCAGTTTCTTTGAAGCTGAAACCAAGGAGTAAATTTTACTTCTTTCCTTCTTCCACTATTCCTTCAGTTCTTTTGTCCTTCCATCAGTGGGGAGACAATCCCCTTGGCACTTTGCACTTTGTAGGTGTTTAAAAAATCACTGTGGACTGAGGTGGCTCCTTTCTTAATAGCATTTTGGATTGAAATTTGTTTGTTCTGGGTAAATTGACACCCAACTTGGTGTCAGCCATATCTTTTAGATGCATACTATGTGCCCTGTGATCTGCTTGCTTTGAACCTACTGGTCTATAAAGATCCTACTGGTCTATAAAGAAAAATTCAGAGGAAGTCTTGGTAGCTTAGCCTTTTCCAAGATCTTGCATATATTAATGCATCTTGATAAATAATTATTCAATTAAAAAGGTATTAAGAATCCACTGGGTATAAGTTACTGTGCTAGAGATACAAAAAGCAACAACCACCAAAAAAAACCCAAACCTAAAGTTCCTGCTTTCAAGGAGATTGCATTCTACTGGGAGAGGGCAGTGGCCCTCAGGGAACATTGACAGATAAGGAAGTAAATGTTAATGAATAGTTATTGTCTCAGTGCAGATAACCTTGAAACTTTCACCTACTTGGCATCTTATGGATGACCTTATATGTCCACAACATTATGGAGATTTTGACTCCTTGTAGTGGTGAATGTATATTGATTGAACAGTCACCCCCAAATCACTTTTTTTAAAAAAAAGAATAGAGAGCCTTTTCTTTCCCCATCCCTTCTCTTTTCTCTCCATCATTCTATCACTCTGTTTTTGTCTCCCTAGTCTTATCTAGTTTGCCTATCACTGGATGAGCTAGGTGTTTTGATCTTGTTTAACATGAGTCCAAAACAAAGACTATGCTTTAGCATCAGTCTTCACTGTGTCCTTGCCTGCAAGGCAATGTAAGATGATTTCAGTGCTGTTAAAGACTAATTCAAAGAATTGAGTCCTGAGTTAGACTTTTTTTTCCCCCTCATGGCCATCCTAACATGGATTTAGCTAATATCAAGAACTCTCATCAATCCTTGGGCTGAAAACCCTCCTTTCAGTTTGCCCAGGTTAGACTTGGGCTGGTTATATTTCAAAGGTCTCCTAAGAATAATGTACGCAGAGAGTGATAAAGTGTGAACAAGTCTCTTGGGTGTTCCCTTTCATGACATAATGCTTGCTGTGTAGACACTTGTCCATGGCACCAAATTTCGGTAGGAGTAACTTTCCTCCATTTCCTTTAAGGCTTCTGGGAAGCTTTGGGAGAAAGTGATACCTCTCATACAACATTTCAGGTATTCCACTGATCCTTTAGAATGGCAGTCCTGTGCCCTTTGCAAAACCAAAAAGAAGAATAGAGCTTTCCTCTGAGAGAGATACTCTACAATTTTGCCCTTTACACATACAGCCATTTCTGCTAGTCCCCACATCATATCTCATTTCCAGGAGAAAGTTCAAAGCTAGGTCAAGTTGGCATAACTTTGTTTTCTCACAGATCCAATTATGAGCTTGGAAATTAAAAAAAAAAAAAAAGAAGCCCACAATGTTTCAGTGGATTAAAAGAAACGGGATATTATTTAGGCTTTGGACCAAATTTCAGTAAGAGGAGGGAGGTCAACCTTGGCTTTGACTCTGGTCTCACGTTTGACTTCCATAGGATTCTCACAAAGAGACGCCACAAAGAATCTTAGAGCAACAACTAAGTATCCTTCAGTCAATGACGTTACTAAGGTCCTGAAGGATGCAAAGTTTCCTGCATGGGTATGATCATTGGACAATTCAAAGACCAAGCATGGAAAACAAGATCTTCTTCACTCTGAATCCAATGACAAGAGACCAAGGAAGTCGTGACTATCTCCATAAGTTAATTAACCAGCACTTACTGACCACCTGCTGTGTGATAAACACTGTGCAAAGATCTGGGAATAAATACAAAGACAAATGCAGAAAATCTTTCAGTTTACAAGGGTGAAGATAGATTTGTTTACTTGTCAGTCACTCTCCTTAACACGACAAGGTCCAAAAACAGAAACGGTGGCAGACCTGATTTTGAGACTGGAAATGCTTAAGGTCAATAGAGTATTTCCTTAGAAGAACAAGATTACCATTCCTACTGACAATTAACATTATACGCTTCATATTTGCTGTCACCAGGTTCTAGGCACATCCAGATAACTGATCTTTGGGCTCCACTTTTTTCCAGTAATGGCAGTTGTGGAGATATTGGCAATCATGCAAAGTGCTTATCTACTAAAGAAGTTCCACCAAGTTAGAAACTGCTCGGTCTAATTTTTAAGCGGTTCCCTTCTCTCCTAGTGACAATGTCAGTAGCAGGTTACCTAGGCTTTCACAACCCCTATATATTCCTAAACCAGGTCATTTGGAGAGGAAATAGTTATTTTTAAAAATTTAGTTATGTCTGTGTCTACTTGTGGATCCTTGGGTGTGTCCACCATCCATATGGGATTGGATAGGCGTGGGGAGAAGGGCAGCTGTGGTAGGAAAGAACACAAGCTTTGCAATCAAAAGACTTACGTTCAAATTCTAGATGGGCTCATTATTTGTGTGACTTCAGGTGAGTAGCCTCACCAATAAAAGAAGAGAGGGTCTGACTAGATGCTTCCTCCTTCCAGTTCTAAATGATCATTTTTAGAAATTTATTTAGAGTTTTAGAAGTTTATTGTTAAGGGGAGGTACCAGATTTACCTTTCAAAGGTAGTCAAAATTATCTTTCTGTTTCTCTTCTTTGCTAAAAACAAGGATTTCACTTAAAATCAGCAAATAAAAATTTGTTAAGGGCCTACTATGCGCGGGGCATTATGCTAAGCGTTAGAGACACAAAGGAGGGCCAAATTAAGTCTCTGCTTTGAATGAACTCAAAAGGAGACAACCTGCCAATGACAATGTACACACAAGGCATATTCAGAATAAACCGGAAATCATCAAAGTGAAGACAGTACATTAAGGGCCTTCACCTAGAATGCAGTGACTGTTCACCACCAGGATTCCTGTCATTGAAAATAGTTCTGTGTGTGGGGCATCTAGGTGGTGCGGTGAATAGAGCACCCACCCTGGAGTCAGGAGGATCTGAGTTCAAATGCAGCCTCAGACCCTTAACCCAAAAACTAGCCATATGACCTTGGGCAAGTCACTTAACCCCAACTGCCTTCCAAAAAGCAAAAAAAAAGAAAGAATGAAAATAATTTTGTGTTGTTCTTTTGTAGATACCATCTAAAAGAAGAACTCTATCCAGGCAAATACAGCCCCTAAGATCTTGGGAGCTCTTAAGGCTTCTGTTGGCTAGACTTTTTAATGAGACGATCATCTCCAATGCTTCAGTTCTTTCCAGCTAATTTCTTCTGTCTTGTGTCATAATTTTTCCATGATACTTCCATTAAAAAGAAGGGAACTCTTTTTCAAAACTTTGCATAGAACTGGTGGGGAAGCATTAATAGTTGAACGGAAAATCAGATAACCGTCAGCTTTCTTTTTTTGGGGGAAGGGGGACAGCAGTCTGAGCAATTGTCCCTGTCTTATAAGAAAATCATATATTAAAAAAAAGAAGGCTTAACGATGACTCAGTTGTTCCAAGGTAATATGGGTACTGGAAGGAGTTGGGATGGGATGAAAGATGCAGAGAAAAGAATTCTTCAATCTTTTGGTTGCACCAACATGCAAACTCTTCCATGGTAAATAATTTTCACCGTCACCCCTGGGCTTCCATATCACTGCTTTGAAGGGCCTAGAGACATTTCCAGTTGAAAGCTTTTTATTTTATAACAAATTAGGAGTCTACATTTCCCAACTCTGCCGGATCAAAATCCACCCAGTTCTTGTCCCCTGCTGTTTATGAGCATCTGAGAAATAGGAATTGAATGAGTAAAAACTCAGTCTCTGTACGGATAGTTGCTAGAGATTGAATTTTCATTTATTCAATGTATTGTTAATAAGGTTTCCTAATGCATTTTGTGCCAAAAAGAGGCTTGAATTTTTCATGGAGAATTCCAAGCATAATAATAGCATTTTTACTATGTTTTAAGGTTTGCAATGTGCTTTACGTATTATTCCACTTGTTCCTCACAACTGTGGAAGGTAAGTGCGATTATTATTATCCCCATTTTACAGATGAGGAACCTGAAACAGATAGAGGTTAAGTGACTTGCCCAATGATTGAGGTCAAATTTGAACTCAGGTCTTCCTGACTCTGAGTGTAGCACACTATTTAATTTGCCGCTTAGGTGTGATTTTTGGATCATAGCCACAATATCTGTCCTGACAATAAAAATGTGTGTATAATTAAAAATAACTAATTCACAAAAATTGCAAGAAAAGAAAACAGGCTATTTTAGGATTTTGACAGATGAGGCAACTGAAGTTCAGAGAAGTTAAAATAACTTTTTTTTTTTTGGAGGGGGTGAAGGTAGGGCAGTTGGGGTTAAGTGACTTGCCCAAGGTCACACAGCTAGTTTTTTGTGTTAAGTGTCTGAGGCCGGATTTGAACTCAGGTCTTCCTGACTTCAGGACCAGTACTCTATTCACTGGAGGTTAAATGACTTAGATAGCAGAGATAGTAGATTCGAAATCAGAAGACACCTGGGGTTGATTGCTGTCTCTGAAACCTGATTTGTAACCATAGGAAAATGGCTTAACCTTTCTAAGCCTCAGAGTGCTCATCTGTGAAATGGGGATAGCAGTAACTCAGCTCAGCACTGTGTAAGTGCCAGCTATTAATACTATCCAAGCTTCAAACCCAGGCTTCTACCTTCATGACCTCTCATCCATGTCCCCTTCTCTTCACTCATACAAATGCTCCCATGGGACAGGCCATTATCACTTCTCACCTGGACTGTTATAATATCCAATTGTTCCCCTTGTCTCAAATTTAGCACTAAATTGATTGCTTTCTCCACATCTGTTATTTGATGTAGCTGCAATCTGGTCTTAGAGAACTTAATAAAACTTGGAGTTCAAGGAGGCCTTCCCACAACCTCTGTAGTTTAGAAGAAGAAGGCACAATAAGGCTTGGAGAACATAAGATAGGACTCAAAACCGGTGTTGGGGGTCTAGGCTACATCGAGAGATGAGAAGGAGCAGGTGTTCTTTCCAGAAAAACTAGAAGACTTTGTGGAAGGAAAACTGTCTTTGAGAAAGGTGCATTATTAGAAAGGCGTTTGTTTGTTTTTCAACTCAAAAGTCTTTTTTGTGATTCTAATAACACTTTGTGTTTGTGATACCTTTTCATCCCCTTTCAGGGGGTTCTGGGGGCACTTTGCAAACACCGATTCAATAATTCCTGTGATTACCCTTTGGAAGGGAGGTAGGAAGTACACTAAAACCATTAGTTAGTGAGGGAAAATTGTTATTACATTAGTGAATGTCACATCTTTTTCAAGAAATTTTACTGAATGACAGCCATGGCCTAAGCCATATTCTTTCACAATAACACCAGTAAGCAGACTGTGACAAAGCCCCCATGTGAATGTTGCAGAGCCTTAAGTAATATAATCTGGCTGATTGCCTCTTTATAAGATTATTCCCACAGATGTAACTGCCCCTCCTGTAATATAATATTGTTTCACCTAATGGCATATTTAATTGGAATTAGGCCTTCTTTTCCCTAGAAGTGATTCTCTCTGCAACTGATTCCCAGATCTGTATATTGGGCCCTAACCTTTCTCTTGACCTCAGGTCCACATCATCAACTGTCTCATAGGCATCTCAAACTTGCCATATCCAACAGAGGAGTCATCATTCAAAGCCTCCCTTCTTCTCAACTTTTACTTGAGAGGGTGCCACTGTCCTCCCAGTCATAGAGACTCGAAACTTGGATATCCTTGACTTATCATTTGCACTCAACCAACATCCACCTGTAGCATTTAAAAGCTTTGAGAGACATAGTTTTTGGGTAATTTAATCATTTTAATAATAAGGCTAGCATGTTT